>OX402535.1:10671882-11188379 GCA_948098885.1 Drepanosiphum platanoidis
GGAATCGTATTTAGTCGAGCAAAACGAGAAAACTTTTGTGTATGTTGATGAACATAATATTAATATAATATTATACACGAAACATTATTTGCCTGTATATAAAGCCTTATATACAAGCTATAGCCCCTCACATTAACTCATCACGCTACGCTTTTGACGCGACGCAGTCACACGTCGTCCGTCGAAATGATAGTCGTATGGTGGGGAGTGATTTACGGATAAACTCTTTCACACATTATGAAGTTTTAACGGCTATATTATATAGTGACTATAGGACTTGAAAAATTATTTTCATCGATATTTATTAGAAAAAAAAACGTTAACGTTGACCGAAATCTGTTGGTATTTACATATTATATTGGTGCTTAAATAAATATTGTAAAATATGAAATACCAATATGCATTGATAAAAAACTGTCGAAACGGGGGATGACTTGAACAGGAGCGCGAACACATTTTTTTAATGGTAGCGTTTAAAGAAAATTGTTTCTTTAATAAAACTACCGACAGTCGGTAAATATTCCATAACCGATTAGAGCAATAAATTTTCCACTCGATTAACGGGGCAAGGGGGTTAATAACCCGACGATTCTTGCGTAAGTCCATCCGTGGATTTGAAATTCACCCACCCCCTCACCCCTTAAACTCGGATATAACCATCGTCGTCGTTCGTCGGGCCGACGCCACGACGGATGGTCGGTCGCGCATAAAAAATTATTACTCCTACCTATATTATTATTATTATAAATTATAATGCGTGCGGCGAACGTATTATATGTATCGGAAAGGTATTACATGCCGTATAATATGAGATGTCATTAAGCCGTCGCCGCGGCACTATATAATATTATTATTATTATATATAATATTATATACTCTTTCTTTTTTATCCGAGCCCGTATTGTAATAATACCATAAGTACGCCCGGATTTTTTTTTTTTTTTTATCTCGGGCGACCCGCAGAGAAAACGAAAAAGAAAGATATTATTCGGATTTCGGCTTTTATTTTCCTTTTCGTCCGACCAGCGCGCGCGCGCGCGAGCGCTCGGAAATTCGCTATCGCAAAGATTTACGACGGCGAGATGAGTTTTTCTTCTTCCTTCTCCGTCTGTGTTTGTGTTTGTTAGTTGTTTATTATTATTATTATTATTATTTTTTTTTTCGCTTATTTTTTTTTTCCTCCACGCGTTTTTAGTTATTTATTTCCTTCGCCGTTGCCGCCCGCCGCCGGTCGCGAAAAGACGTACGTGTCAAATCTCCGGCCGGCCAGTCGCCGAATTCGTATTGAAATGTCAAACGTATATGTATATATACGGTACTAGCCGTTTCCCGTTCGGAATCTCGTATTCACAAGGTGTATTTTATTTATATCGTTTGGGCACGCGATTTGTAGATCGAGCGTAATAATACGATTTAGTCCCGTTAAAGTGGTTTTATTTTTTTCACTTTCTTTCTTTTCTTCTTTTTTTCATTCCGTTTCGAGTGGAGGATAATCTTTCCCGCGCGGCCGAGCAATATAATATATATATATATACCATACAGTTTTACATCGTGACGTAACTATAGTTATATGCACGCAGCAGTAGTGTGTAAATATTTAAATGACGCGTATTATACGTGTGCGCACTCGCGTTCAATTTATCCCGCGCGTAACGTATCGTTTCCGTAGTTACAATATACGCACCATGTCTTGTGCTTTAACCCGCGCGTAGTGTTTTACCGCGTGGATTCAATCGTGTTTTTTTTTTTAATGTTTCGACCAGGCACGTAGCTAAGGGGTGGCCTGGGGTAGCCCGGCCACCCAAAATATTTACAGGCCACCCTGATGGCCACCCCATTACATTGAAATATTGTTGAAATACCCAAGGCTCAAATAATTGGACAAAAAAATTAAACATATTTTAAAATTTCTATTATCATATTTGTTATTTTTACATAATTGTCTTTCCGAACACTATGGTCAGATTACCAGATATCAGAACTCAGAATAGAAATCGTTCATACATACTCGTCGTATTCGTCGTATTAACGACGACGACAATGCATCTATATTAATTATTATTAATTATTATAAAGTCGCAAGAACTCGCAGGTATTCCTATTCCAGTAAATCGGATTTTCCCATCGCGGCATGACTTGTTAGTGGCTACCAGGATAACTATTATGCGAATAACTAATAATATATATGCTATAGGTACTATAGATACCTACTTATAATCTATAAATATAAATTTAATCACCGAGGTCTATAACTATAACAAATAATAATATATTTATTATTCATATACATTATATTATATAAGGTTTATATAATATTAAGATGAAAATTATCTAATTTATTTGTTTATCAAATTTAGTTCTTTTTGTACCTAATTACACTAATTATTATATTCAGAAACTACAATTTTATTATATTATAAACAATATACCTATACATAAACATAATTCTATTAGTGTCTAGTGTGGAGGGGGGGAGGGGTAAGTAAAAATATTGGCCATAACTGTGCCACCCTAGTTATTTAATCCTAGCTACGTGCCTGGTTTCGACGTTTTAAACATTTATAAATATATTTTACAAACGTTGTGGGACCACGTCGGGGACGTTTAAAATTTAACACGAACGGTAGTACTCCGTAAACCATAGGCGTCGATACGGGGTAGTAAAAAACAATGCCATATAAACGAGTGTAAATTCCCGCTGTCACATCGACGGGTGGCCTCCCTCCCCTGAGATTTTATCACGTGTCTGTAAATATTATATCATATTATTATCTCTTATTATGTGCATAGATTATAGCACAGATGGTTAATTTTCTTAAAAAAAAAAATTATTATTTTTTTGCTACCCCTCATAAAAAAAATCGTGACTTTCGCACCAGAAACGTATGGCAACCGAACAGTTCAGTTATTAATAGGTACGACAATAATTATTATATAACATAGTTCGTTATGAATACGTAATTATGTAACAACAGTAATAGTAATAACACTGATAATAATTATGTGAGTGGGTTTGCGTGAAATCGGAATAAACGTCGATACAATACTGGGTGGGTGACACGGCCAACGAGAGCCAAGCTGCTCGCGCCTCCCGACCAATGACAGCCGAGTTGCGCGCAACCGAAATGACGCGTCAAAGTACAGCTGTCACCTGTGCGGCGTGCGTGCGATCAGTCTAGTGTCGACAGCGGTTCGGTATACTGTTCTCGTTTTAGCATCGCGGTTTTTATTTTTCTCCGTAATAGTTCAATAGTGTTGTGAATTTTTATTATTTCTCTCGTCGACGACCAATCGAACTTTCGATCGCGACTTTCGTGTCTGTTTCCACTTAATTCATTTCACAAGCCAATTCGAACACCGAACACCTCAACAGTTACCCACCAACATACGTATGTACTACCGATTTTATTTATTTATAGTCTATAAGTAGGCGACCTCTACCTCACTTTTTTTTCACGAGGTAGCAAAATCGTGATTTTTGCCCCAGAAACGTATAAAAATCGAACAGATCGATTATTATTAGTCTGTACCTACTTTATTGTAATAGTATAAGATATAACCTCTATTTATTTTTTTTCAATCGCTGTCGTAATAATATTCGTAAATATTCCCCGTCGAGCTCATTTTTATTTTCAAAAATATCGAAAATCAATAATATACGTACCTATTAATTCGTATTGTTTTATTATTTTTTTTTTTAATGTCGTTTTATTATTATTAATTATTTATCTATAATAACTAGTACCTATAATTACCAGTTAAAACAAGTTATTTACCTATTTAACAGTCTCGAAATAGGTACACAGGTCAATCTCTTATTTGATTAAAAATGTGTTAACGATTCATTTATTTCTGGTGGTTTTTTTTTCTGCAACAATTTGCTACCCCGGTAGTTTTTTCTCAAATGACGTCACTGCCTCCAAATGTCGATGTTTGATTCAAATTGTTTTTAAAATAACAACCGATAAATGTGCCGTTATCGATATGCCCGATAATATAGGTTTGAAATGTAGGTTTGAATTAATAAAATATGTTTTAATCTACAACAAAAATAAAAATTGAAAGTAGGCGGAATTTTTCGCAGGGTGTGCAGCCCGCGCGATGCGGGATAGTAATGCGTAAACCGATTATCTCTAAAGTTTTTCACGATTATTACGTAACTATAAATAAAGTTATACTTGTAAACGTGTATTGTTTAGTTATTTTTTTTAAAAAAAAAGAAAGAATTTTTCCAAAGAATTTTCTCATGATTTAACTAGATGTTTAGAATGTTTAGATATTTTATAATGCCTATAGTAAGGTGTATGAGGTGTACTAAGTGATGTGTACACGCACTTACGTGATTATATTAACGTGTTACGTTTACATTTTTATAATAAAATATAATACCGACATGTACCATTTTATTTTTTTAATGAGATACGCGCAAAAAAAAAAAACTGTCAGTACCCACACGATAAAAAATTAATCCGACGCGTTTTCCCAGTTCCCATATTATAACAAATACACAGAAATACTTTTTGGTACTTAAAATTTTATACTTTAGGTGTTTTAGATTTAGTAGATACCAGATGGTTTCTATTATATTCGTGGAAATAAATGTTCTATGATTTATATTTAATTTCTATTAAATTCTGAGCGAGACGAAAAAGCTATTGGTTTTAAGTTTTAACCTCATTAAAGTTCATTTTTTTAAATTTCTTTTTGCTAACTGTCATCACGATTTTGATCAAAAGACTGGTAACGTAATTTAGTCTTGTTGGTTCATTTGGACGGTAATTTTTTGAATTTCTTAACAATTTTCCCAATAACTTACGAAAATAAATCACAAAGAACCCGTATAACATTTACAATACACTAACACAAAAATCAAATTATTTTATCGTTTTAACTAAAAAAAAATGATAATCATAGAGATTTGAAATAATTCTTAAAAGAAATCGCTAATAATTATCGATAAAAATAGAGTAATAGTGAAATTATATAGGAATAGAGACTTATCCTTCGGTCCTCTTTTACTAAAAATCGTTTTTTTATTTCTTTACAGTAGTGATACATTACAATAGCTTCTCGCCCATATCTCATCCGAGTTTTGTTTTTCGTCGTTTTTATATAATTATACCTGAAATATTAAAAATGTCTGGGAAATAATTGTTTACGAACAAAATATTACATATATTCATGGAACTATAAAACACCTATATTATAGTGAACCAAAAAAAAAAATAAATACACCTCGAATGTAATGAATATAAACATTGCTTTTAACCACGGGTTATTATAATAATAAACCGTGCTTTTAACGGTTCACTCAATTCCCGTACCTCGCTGACAGCTTTTTTGATTATGAAAATGATAAATTTGTAATTTAAATTTTTCACTTTTTGATTTTCAAAACTTTTGTATTCTCAGAAATCTATTGAACACAGAGAAATTAGATTGATAATTTAATTAGATTTTATCTTGGTGTGTGTGGTGTAATTAAAAGTTAATTATCTTATTTTATACAGCAAACAGTTATAAAGCCACAATACCATTAATATGTATAGACCATTGAATATAAACATTAATTAACGTATAATATTAAATAACATAATAATTAAAACTGTAACTTTAAACAAGTAATAAATTAAAAATGATGGGATACACGGAGGGCCGGTTTCAAATATTTTAACGCTCCGGGAAATTTTTTTAAAGGCACCCCTTAAAAATATTTATGATATTTAATATTTGTTAACACGTGTTGTTTAAAACTACTTTTATTTAAAAAAAAAAAAAACGGGACAAAAAATTATTTGAATACATTTATTAATGAATGTAATATTATTCCTTTAATTATATTAATTATATTACAAGCGCAGTAGTTTTTAAATACTTTTTCCTTGATTTTAAATCAGCCAAAACTTTTGTTAACATCAAATTTAGAAACCATCATTTTTTAATGCTCATCATTCATTAATGACAAATTGCTCGATTTTTCAGTAGAATTTATAACTTTGGTGATAAAAACTCGAGGATTTACACTCGTAATATCTCTACTACAATAGTTAAAACAGATATAAATGATAGAACAAAAAATATTCAAAGCATTTTGTATTGAATTTTCGAGATTTTATATGAAAAATTAAAAAGTTTATCAAACGATGATCGATTAAATATTTAATAATATAATTAACAATTTCAATAGTTTATTAAAATGTGAAAGAAAATTATAAAATTATAAATTTTCTATAAAATTTTAATATAAGCATTTAGTAAATGGTTCGGATTCCAACGAATAATAATATTAGAATAACAAAAAAATAGCTCATATTGTTTAGGTAATCAAAATTCATTGAAATATTCAATTTCCTCAAATTAAATTCTTTACTTACCGGGTAATTTTTTTTTTTTTTTTATTAAAAATACCATCTTAAGAAGAATTTTGTATTAAATTTTCAAACTATATTATGTATTGAAATTGAAATTTACATGATTTTAAATAAAGTTATTTTTATTTAACTTATTAAAGTTTTCGCATTATGATTCAAAGCTGGTAATAAAAGAAAATTAATCATTAATTCTTTATAGCTAATAATTAAAAGTAAATATGTTTAAGATTATATTTACTACTTTCTATGGTCATAATAAGAAATTAATTAAAAATATACCTTTTAATAAAAATTTCTTTGAGATTTTAATTTCCTATTTGTAATTTAATATTTGTCACACCATAAACAATCAGTATTATACATTGACTGTAGTATAACTTTAAACTTTTTTGATATTTAAACTTAAACACTACATTATTATAGTTTATTATTTTAAAATTAATAATGATAGATAGAACCTGCAAACTAATTTATGATGTAAAAAGCCACTAGAGTCATTAATATGTTTTGTATGAAGCAGTGTTAGTTCAAATTCATAGATTATTTTATTTCCATATGTATGTGAGGGTGTGTGTTATCATATTATAATATTAAAGGGATTAAAGATCTACGATGTATGACTTAAATTCCACTAAAAACTAATTTGGTGTGCTTTGATTACATACTCAAAACACATAATCTCATTGATGATGAGCATTGTTTTTTTTTTAAACTTGAAATTACATTATATTTAATTTAAACGTTTGTCTGATATTAGATTTGTAAAATACATCAACCTTTTTTTGACAATTTGTTTAAAATAATATAGAAAAACTTAAATTTCTAACAAAAATGACGAAAGCAAGTAAATTAATGGGTCATATTCATAATAATAGTGTGATATAAACAAATTATGAACATTAAGGGTAGCGCCAAGGAAAAAGGTTTAAGAGATAGTATACCGAGGTCGAGTGAAATAAATATACTTTATTCTTTTTTTATTTCCTACAAATTTAAAGTAAAAATATTGTTTTAATTTAAATCTTGTCTCTTTTTTTCACATTAAACGTTAGCCAGTACGTTTTTTTTCAGTAAGTCGTCGAAAGATTTTTTTTGAAAAATTAACCAAAGATAAAAAAATAAAAAAACGTTTATTTGATGATAATTTAACATTTAGTTTCTCCAGTGGAGTAAAAAGGTTATTATAGCTGTAGAAAATCCATATCCGTAGGTAATATCCGTCTTCGAGATGGATGAGGTTTAAAATTATTTTACTTCGTTGACTCTAAGATAAATTAGTTTATTTGTTGATTGATTAAAAAGTAACCGTAGAAAGTAAATAAATAAATAATTGATTTCGATTTTGAATAATTTGACTAGAGCAACTATTCATTTTCCGAGCTTATGGTTTTTAACAACAAAAGAACTGTCAACCTTTATATATTATTTATAGGTACCTAATTGGCACGAGTTAATTACTAGTATTATAATAATTACGAGTAACTATAGTATGTGTTTTACATTTAAATTTCTATGTGTATTATTTTATAAAACTTGTTATACACCAAATCGTGTATTGATAAGTATTATTTTTCGTATTCAAATTTGAATATTATTATATTATAATTTTTTTGTTATAATATATGTATAATTATATAATTTACGTATTTAAGAATTAGATTTTGGATTCTAAAAATGTTCTTACCGAACTAAAACTCTATAACAATACATTTTTGTGAATGTTAGATGTACAATATAATATCAAAGTGAGGTATCAATAACATGAGGTGTTTTTCTTTTATTTGAATTCTGTGAATTTGTTTGAAATTTCAAAATATTTGAAATCTGTTCAGAATACCGCACGATGTGTCGGTTGAACGGTTCGAGAAAAATTGTAAGTTTAATTTTGATTAGAAAATTCCAAACCAGACACCCCGACGGTATCGAATGAAAAATACCAAACGTAATATTTTTTGATTTTATTTGCGACAAAACCCAACGCGAAATATTAAAATATGTGACGTAAAATACGTATTTGTTTGACATTTTTATTATGATTTTATTTTTCGATATTAAAGCTAAATCGCGAATATCGAATCATTGAATTTATACAGTACACAGTAGTAGTGCCATGCTGACGGACGGCGTACGATTAGAATATGAATACGTTTTGAATTCAAAATGTGTTTACTGTTTGGGAAATATTCTCGACGAAGTCGCAATAAATAACGATCCTTACAATACGGTCGCTGGGGGTAATATTATTTCGGGCCCGCGATCGCTGCGCGTGAAAGGGTGTCTCGTTGTAATAATGTTGTCCCCCGGGGGTGCGGGGATGGGGGGGGGTACTGCAAGATCGCACGCAAAGTTTTGGCACATATTTCCCCGTCGCGTCGTGTAAACACGCGTGGTAGTCGCCCGGACATTCGGTAGAAAGACTCGTTATACGACCCCACAAACGCGTTCGCACAACTCTGCGAATATCGTTATCGAATCGTTCGTTTACTCACTGGTGGAAACGGATTCGCTGTAGGAGACTGTCTCGATGACTACGAGACGGGCTCTCTCCGGAACACGGCTCTCGTGTCGACCCACGGGAAGGACGCAGCAGCAGCAGCAGCAGCAGGCACCAGGTGGGTAAACGAAGAGACGGTTTCGAGAGATGCGCACAGAGGTATTGACACGAATGGACTGCGAACCGTGGTCGCGAACGGCCGTCGTTGCTTTTGTGCGCGGTGCCCGCGACGTGGGGAGTATCGACGCGCGTGAAATAAAAAAAATATATATAAAAAAATAAATAATATTGTTGTTATTTATGTCACACAGAAAATCCAATTAAAAAATAATTATAAATCGTATATAAGTACAGACGCGGTCACAAGAGGTGGACGACGGTGCAACGGCGCGGCGGCGGCGGCGGCGGTGGAAAACGTACAAAAGAAACGAACGGTCGATAGATACTATTCACACGACTTACTGTAATAATATAATATAGGTACACAACACGCGGCACAACACTACTCGGGCGAATATCGAATATTGACATGGGAAGCCCTACCCCTGTCGTCGTCGTCGTCGTCGTCGTCGTACGTATAATAGTCATCGTGCAGTATAGTCGTCGTTTCTCCCGTTGTGTAACGCGTATTTAATAAACAATGCGTACCTATAGTCCCCGCCGACCGCTTGTGTATTATATTATTCGTGTTACGGCCCCACGTCTCGGGGGTGGAAGAACGGGGAAAAAAGTACACACAGAGAGAAAGGAAAAAGAAACGGATATAAAAAAAACCGCCCCCGAGGCCCGTCGATTTATTCCGCACGCGTACGTAATAGACGTGTGTACGTTTCCGACGAGCCCCGGAGTCACTGGCCAAACGCGGTCCGACGTTGGCCGATTTTCTATTATATCGCGTAAAAAGTTTTCGACGTGACGGCTTTTCATCAGCGTCGTCGTGTAAAATAAATAAAAATTTCCCGGCGCGTTTCCACCCCGTCGCTCTACGTATTATATTATAATATTTCGCAGCGAAACCCGTACAAGACTGTATCGATTATATTATACAGAAACCCGTATTGGATGAAAATTTGATTAGGTTCCGTCCCGCATTATTTAGTCTGAATACTGTATTGGGCACGCCGGAAACTATATTCTCGGGTCCCATACGATTTTGCAGTTCGGATAGTCTCGGATAACGTTCCCGTCGTGTTTCTTTTTCTGTGGGCAATGGGGTATAGCTCGTCGGGGCATTCTCTACTTCTTAGAGAACTACTTGTTCGCGCATGTACCGTCTACTATTTTTGAAAACGCTAAATCGGTTAGTAACCTTAGTCGGGTAACCCAAGTGGCTTGGAGTAAGGGCGATATCGAGGGTACAATGAGGATTTCTATCCTTCAAATTTGTATCGTTTTACATTATTATTAGAATTTAATAAATTAACCATTTAAAATGAAGGTAGTTTCAGCAATCTGAAAAAAATAAAATCTTACATTTCAAAATTTAAATAGTTGGTCAGTCAGTTCAAATGTCAGTTAATTCGAAACAAACCGACCAATCCAAATGCAACCGTTTTTGCTAATATATATTATACATATTTCAGTGTCCTCATTCCACTCTCAAAACTCAATTTCAAAAGTCGTCTTGTAAAAATATTTAATGTTAAATGTGTTTAAAGCGATCACACGTGTTCACACTGTATAACATAATATACGTATCAACGTGATAAAACGATGTAGGTATTATAACCATACACACAACAACAACAAAAAAATAAAACGATGAAGGTTAAATTTTAATTTAATTATTTTATTACATATTAAAAAAATATCCAACTTTAACCATCTATAATGTCCCGTTAATAATTATATAATTCATTAATTTGAAGAAAAAAAAGAACAAATAATAATGGTAAATACGTAATAACAATTGTTAATATTATTGCTCTACGCTTTTCAGAAATCCGAACTACTACAACGTCACTGTATATTTTCCTAAGTAAGCCGCACACGGTTTAGATACGTACGCATAAAAGCAATGACCGGAAGTATTCATGTGATTTATTAGCTTTGCACGTGAGTTATTATACAGTTAACCGACGACGGCATAATATTGCGAAATTAGAGCACACGTATAAATGTTGTCAATATTACAGCGCACAAAATCGCCATTCGACAATAACGGCTTAAACTGTTTCTAGCCAGGGCATATTGTTTTACTTAGTAATGCGTCGTATTTTAGCAGCAATATATATATATATATATACCTAAGTATTACATATTATGTATTATGTACCAATATATTATATTATATAAACTATGTAAACACGTTGTGTTATATATAGATTTAACGTAGGCAAGACGAAAAACCGAGGGAGAATGAAAGAGTCCCAGCTATGAAAATTTAAGTGAGCAATGTACTTTGATTTTTTTTATAATTAAGAAATAAGTTTAAACAATCTACAATTTATAGATTAGTTTAATTTTATTTAAAAAAATAAAACGTGTATATAATTTTAATGCATTAAAACATTTTGACCATTTTGTTGTTGAAGAAATATTCGGCAATTAATTTATTAATTTTTATCTAAACAGCCGATATATACGTACTATAGGTTCTCGTGAGAAATAAAAGAGTTGAAAATTGTATTTGTCTTCCGATGAAATCGCTTAAAATAGAAGGAACAAAAAGTCTTTATTACACATAATACGAGTCGAAATCGATGAAATGCAGAAAAATATTTAAAAACTGTTAGATTATTTAGCTCTATACCGTGGGTGAGAACGGCGAATCTTATACTCGTAAGTAGGACGTATAATAATATTATTGTGTTTACGTTTCACCCATGTAGTGTGTGTTTATAATGATTCGCTGTATTCGCAAACAAAACAACAGATTGTAACGATTTTGACAAACAAATATACGCGTGAACACATCGTACTGTTTAATATCTAACCTAAAATTATTATTGTCACGAGATGGTTATTTTCAAAGAAAACGCTCAAACCAGACTCATAATATCAATGCACCTCTGGCTGTTTTCCTATTTGAAAAAAATTAAAAAACATCCGAGGAAAGAAATCGTTTCGTGTCTATCCGAGTGAATATTTTCACTACGTCTACGGGTAATTATTGTGTACGTCATGATGTTTAATGAAAACTGCTACAGCGAAATATCATTTATTAATAATTAATTAGCGTACGGTCCCTGGAAATTCTCTGGCAGAAGAGAGATTTTAATTATTTGTCACGATATATAAAAAAACACACATCGTACTCTGTTATTGAGTTCGTTATGACCGATATTCACTTGTCACTGATGCGGGTATGTTATTATTGTATACGTCTTGTATATAGTATGTTCAACATATTATTATCCATACGTATACGCGACGAACAAGTTAACTTAATTAAAAACACGTTTGTTTGAAAAAAAAAAAAAAAAAAAACAACAAATGATATTACTATTATTTTAGTCGTGAACCACCACCACGTCCTTTATTAGAAGACAATTGTTTTTAATTTATTTTTCCATAGGTTCCACGCGATACTGTTTGAATTATATAAATATGAATGTTTCAAGTCAGATCGAGTGTAATATCCGACGTGAAAAAATCCCCATTGTTGTAAACTGCATCAATAAACGACGATCTAGTAGTAGTGTTGCCGAAAAAGCAGGTAGTTTTTTTTTTTTTTAATTAAATCAAGTCGTTTTTCGCGTTGGTTCCTACGCGATACCGTTTGAATTATAAATAAATATTTTAAGCCGAATCGAGTTTGTCCGACGTAAGAAAAAAAATGTTCTCCGTTGCAAATCGCATTGATAATGATGAACAATTTTAGAGTCGCCGAAAAAAGTTATCACAATCAAACTGAAATTACAATATTATTATTCTGCGTTTTTCAACGGTTTTATTTCAGTCAGTATTCGTCTTATTTTTTTTTTTTTTTTTGTTATTAATAAACGGGTGGCATTGACACGGTGTTACATAAGTTTGCATTTTATTTTTAGGTTAAAGAAAATTCGACCTTGAAATCGATTGTGACGTAGATAGAGTAGTTCTCTGGGGTCCTGGTTGAGTGAATCGGCGAGTGGTTCCGAGAGGCGTATCATTTTCTCTGTCCTGGGCATTCGGTGAAAATATGTTTAATATCAAAACGGATCCCGCGGAAGGCGCGCACTTGGGGCGAACGCCTTTGACCGTTCAGAAATTTGTCTCGATATTATTCATATTTGCCAGTGAACATCGACAAAAGTTTTTTTACGAATAAAAACATGAAGTCTATATAGATATACATTCTACTTCTCGGACATCGTGGCGGTAGTATAAGCACAGTAAGTGAAAATGTCGAAGGGATTTAAAAATCAACGCTAACAACTGTCGCGTTATTGATTTTATAAAAACTGTGCGCCCCCGAGTGCAGTCGTAAAAAAAAAATAAATACGGGGTAAATGGTATAAAACACGTTACAGTAATAATATGAATTTAATGTCTTGGTTTTAGTTCGTTAGCTCTAACCGCTCTCCAATCGTTTACCGGCCTGATAATAATTTTAAAATCGAAACATTCTGTGTTGTTTTACGTGTAATATTATGATATTATAATATATTATAATGTAGAGGTGGTATATACGTACGTCATGTAATGTATAACGATCGGATTCGAACGTTTTAATTATTCTGATCGCGTTTATGGGCAATCCGCCGGATTTGTGAATACTATACCGACTATTGCGAAGTAAATTTAATAAAACTAACTTTAAAAATGTTTGTCCCGTGCGTGAAAAAGTAAAATCTGAGTTTTGAAAAGTAGAAATTAGAAATAATAATTAATAAATGTAAACGTTACTCTTTGGTTCAGTCTAAACTGAAAATAAAATAAGTACACATCTTATATATGCGTTATTTGTAGGTTAAATCCGAGACGGTTTTGGTACTCGATGCATATTTAATTTATCATGTTTTGAATTTATGTGTAGGTACCTACTGTTCATCTGTTTTCAGCCCGTCCGCGATAACAAACGAATTAAATTCGTTTTTATTATTGATACCTGATGGACGATGGACAATAGTGTGATATATTAATCACTACTCTTGACAAAAGTCTTTAATAATAATCGAAACACGACATTTACAAATTAGGTATTTTGGTATTTTAACGAATCATTATTACTTTTGCTAACTTTGATGTCTCGTATATTTGTTTTAAGGTTTGGCAGTTTGACTAATTTTAAGAAAACTATTGTTCTACAAAGGACACATTTATGGTATCAATTGATGAACGTTTTTTTTTCCAACTACCAAACGTATTTTGTTCTTATTTGAACTCGTAAACAAGTGAGTTATTTGATATAATTGCTAGACACAATATGAGATTCTAAATTTATCTTTTATTTGTTTGCACATTAAATCTAGATCGAGATTTAAAATGTTCACTATATAAGTTGTCATTTTGTCAAACTTGGTAGTATACAAATTATTTTCAAGCCTAACTAATAGTACTTGCTCACTAATTCGTTGAACTTTTAATTTATCATAAAAATATTTTCTAATTTTTTTTCATATTTAATTCTATTTGCAATCCAGAACATGAACTCTAAGCTAGGTAAATATAAATTTACATACAAATACAATAAAATCTAAACTCTAAATTGTGTGAAATATATATACCTAATTAATGATGTAATGTCACATCAATAGGAAGAAAGTACCTAATTTAATGACTTACATTTTTCGGTCTTTATGAAATTATTTCATAAAATTTACTCCAATAGTTTATTACCCAAGTATTGAAAGAATTGTACCTAAAAGAATAACAATAATAGACATTATGATGTTAGACCGTTTAAATTACAAAAATAGCTCATAACTATTTAACTAGGAGTAAAATATTTCATAATATTTGTTAAAGTTCAAAACATTATTACATTTTAAAATAATAAACTACTTATGCGGCGCTAATTAGCTACGAATAAGGATTGTGGTACGAAAAACGCAAATTAATGAAGTCTTAATGTTAATCGATATTTATTTCTGAAGAATAAAATATTAATCTAAAAAATTATTGATAGAAGATTCCACATTTCCATTTAATGTTCGTTTTAATTTTCTTTTTACTAGGAAAAAAAATAGAGTAGGTAATTGGAATAAAATTCATAGAAATTCATAGTCCGATGAGTGAGGAAACAAATTTTAAAATCTCATTTTATTGTACGCTTAAAATAATTAATCCACTATCTAATGACTGATATTTATAATTTAATCACATAATTAAAACACAGCGCTAACACTCTCATTAGTAAATAGTAATACAAATACTCAATATAGTGTTACTTCTAATGATTATATTAAATAATATATTCTAACCGGAAAAACTTAAATAATCATCAAGATGATTACCTACATTTCAAAGTGTACCTACTTGGGTAGTAAATAAATTATGGCTGTGGAAATGAAATTGAAATAAAGTTTCTACAACATAATATGTATATACTGTTAACACAATTTTGTGAAACATGTAGTTCTTCAATGGTTTTTCGTCAGTATCATCAATTTCTCTTTGATTTTTCAATAACAGCTAGGCCACTGGTAAAATTAAAAATTAAATCTCTAAAGTTCGATTTGTATAATATGATTTCCTGTGAAAAAAAGAGGTCGTATGAAACTAATGACAATACTTTTATTACTCGAAAGTGAATGGGCAGAAAATATAATACAAACTAAAATCAATACATTCCTCGATTAACTTAAATGATAAAATATCTGTAAAATTAAGTTATCTATTTTATATTCAATAAATTCCGTTCTCTAAGTAGAAATAGATAAAATATACCAGATGGTCTACAAATTTGTTCTTATAATACATTACATAAGTTTATGTCATTTCTTATGTCTTTCATAGTGTCTGAAATAATTAAAACTAAATATTCACTCGTAAACATGATTTTATTTCTATTTTTTAACAAAATAATTGTTTTCCTTTTAAAGGTATATTATTTTAATGTGAAATTATTTTTCAAATTTAACCCGTTACCTATTTGAACCATTTATTTATTTATTTCTCATTTCATTGCAGTATTAGAGTACTACGCAAGTCATAAAAAAAACATTACCTAACAAACTAAAAATTAATGACAAATTTAGAAAATATCTTTTTGGTCTTGCACTTTTTAATTTGAAAAATAATAATAAAATGATAATATTATAGCAGTTAGATTAAATATAATTTGTTTGATTATTCAAATTTTTTAATATACTGTATTAATATTAAAAACATACTTATTTATTGTGCATGCCTGCTAATCGAATATAACTTAAAAAAATAGATTTGTTTAAATAAATTCTAAGAACAGAATATATGACAATATATAAATGTTCATGAGTTTAAATATACTTTTATAGGATCTTCTATTCCAAAAACACAGATCTAATATTTTTGAAACCGAATATTATATAGTCTAAAAATTATAAAGTAAAAAACAAAAAAAAAAGATTTAAATAAGGCTAAAATAACATGGAAAATTATACAGTTTTAAACTTAAAATGGATAAAGATTTAAAAATTTGATTTCTTCATACCAGTATCTAGAATACCTATAATAATAATAATATTATGTTTTGATTTTTTTTTTTTTTTTTTAACACAACGAGGAAATAAACAAAAGAATTTTAAATATTTGTTTGTAACTCTTTTATGATTAAATATTTTAATTATTTAAATAACAGATGTAAATATTGTATTTAACAACGATAATAGTGATAATTTGTCCAAAGGAGCATTATCAAATTCATTAGATATATTTTAAAAATTACGTACTAAGTATAATAAATATCTATATAACAGCTACAATATACGTTACATGATTACATTTTATTGTTCAACGATGAGAATCGACAGACATACAAAATCAAAAATGGAAGATCGTAGTATTACATTTATACTTGAGCCAAATAATATTAAAAAGACGAGAAAAAAAAAAATACAATAATATTCTAATGATACGCAACGATGTAATGTTTCAAGTAAGTTGCTTTCATGACACTTTTCTTAAAATCTAAAAATATTGCTCCACAAATGGCCAATCGTCGGGTATTTGAAGTTTTGTTTGGTATAATAGAGATTTGTCGACTAACAAATATAATTCAATGCATTTTAAGAACAGGTGGAAAATAATAGTTGAATTTGATTGTCTTACATTCTAAAATCTTATACAATTTTTTTTTTTCTTTTGTAAATTTACTTTTACATTTAATTAAAAAGCTATTTTCATAAATGCAATTCAAACGATTCGCTTACTTTGGTGGTTACAAATATTTGACGATTGAAAAGGAGTGTGTGTGTGTGTGTGTGTGTGTACCAGACGATTTTTCACATTGTTTATAATAATTTCAGGAGGGTTCATTATTAACGAAAGTATAAATATTAACATTACATATTATTATATAAATAACACAACTCAAAATTCACAACATTTGGTAAAATATTTTAGTAAAAATATAAATTCTATGATTTAACAAGATAATAATTTACGACATCAGTTAGAAAAAAAAAAATCAAAAAAAATCAAAAAAAAAAAAAGAATCAATAATAATATAATAATTATTAGAGGATATACACTTTATTTTAACTGTCTTCCTTTAATACTGTCAAATGTTTACGCGTACATTTATGTAGCGTTTCAACGATTTTCGCGGCGCTGTAGTCTTCGGGTCTGCGTCCAAATGTTTAAATAATTGTATTTTTATGTTTTTGAGTTTGACAGGAATGTTAAAAATGTTTAAATAACTCATCATCTACATATAATATAATACGATTTTTAGACATCGAATTTGAAAGTGATAATGTTTTTTGACGACTTCATCGAAAAATACTAAAATAGAATCTAGAATATCATTTTATAGTTATTATATTATTTTTGGATAAATATAATAATATTGTATTGGTAAAAATTTTTGAGAAAAATTTGAATAAAAATGTATTTCAACATTCCTTGCTAACTCAACGGACAATTTTCAAATACTTCACCGGATAATGTTGATAGCTTGTGTCGGTAACACGTCGTACATCACAGAAAGAGCACTCGATAAAGAATTGTCCAAACAATTCATATTACAAGATTACGTTTATATCTCAATACGATGAAGAATAACTCATACTATGAGACATTTCTAAGGTCTCCTATTTATATATTAAGATTAAGTTGTATATTTTTATGATCTAACGCTATCCCTTTCGATTTCCAGTTGACCAGCGCCCCACAATAGTCGATTTTTCGTATATGGAATAAGTCCTATGAATACACCAGACAAAACGATCCAAATGCCGGCCAAATAAAAAGATAAGTCCCAAACACCGGTCACATCAGACACCCAACCTGAAAACAAATAACAACTATGTTAATAATGAGTAAAGTAAGAATTATAATGACGTGAAAAAATATATATATCAATAGGTAGTAAAAAAATATATCTAAATTTAAATCGTAATTTAAAAAATGTATTCTAGTGATTCATAAGACAAAAAAAATACCCATGTTATATAAGTTTATAGTTTATATACAGATTAAACTCATAATATAATACTACCAAGAAATGTTGCAGTAATTTTGTAACATTATAAATACAGGAAAAAAAAAATGATTTAAATAATCTTCTTCGGTATGTACTTTGTACCTATGTAACAATAATTAATTTCCACACAGTGTTTTTTTTCAGATTTAACAGGAAAAAATGACAAGTTAAGACTATTGTTTTAATCTCTAAGTAGTTTGGATTTGATAAATTAAATTAGATTCTTATTTGTCTTGTTGTCAGATTCAAGAGGAATAAAGAAATGATTTATTTACTTTAGTATCAAAAATATTTAGATTACCTAATGAGAAACATTTTTTTTTTTTTCAAAGTTAGCCCTATTATATAATAACTCATAATTATTATTGTAACTTGGGTGTACGTAAAAAAACGGTCAAAACTTAAAAAATAATATTAAATGACGTGTTAGATGATATGGTACGCGTAGAATAACCGAATTCGATTCTACAAAGTGTACGATTTTCTACTCGACCCGTAACAATAGTTGAAAATTATTAAAACGTTGGATTAACTATCGTTATCTAGGTACCTGCAAGCGGTGGTCCCAACAAATTCCCAATGCCTTGGCACAGCAACATCAATCCGTAAGCCGTAGTGAACCGGTCCAGTGGTATGAGTTCTACCAGGATGGCGGGCGTGAACGAGAAATTCGAGGCAAAGAACAACCCGAACGCGGCGCCGATGACTATCAACGACCAAAAGCTGCTGATAAATAGAGGCATGATGGCACAACAAATCCCGCAGCCTACTAGACATATGGCGTACACTTTGGTCACGTTCATCCAAGGGTAGTCTCCGGCCCATCCGAGTAATATCTGAAATGATGACGACGACGTGAGTACAGCGTAATAATAATAATTATTTTTATTATTATTATTATTATTATAATAGCCCGAAAATGTAGTTTTGATGAAATCCATTTGGTCCGGACACACGAACATTGACGTATGGTCCGAGAAAAACACGTTCTAAAAGTTTTAGATATTTTTTTATTTTTTTTTATAAACTGTAAAGTTCAAAACACGTCACGCTCGCTCGTGTGTGATGTTCTACAGGCGAAAAACTTTTTTTTTATTTCAGATATTATACATATTACATGAGAACGTTAAAAGCCAACTCGGATTAATAATACTGTTGAAATAAATACGTATATATAACGGTTTACACGGATATGAAATATAAAATTAACATACGTATATACTTTACATTTTTATTAAATATTCTATTTACACATTTTTCAGATGCGAGGCGTAATAAACGAATTATTAAATTGAACTTTTTTCCAGTCAAGTGTCCGTTTTATTTTTTTACATACAACTTTTTAAATTTCATGTTCTATTAATTAAATTTATTTTCGTTCGTCGTAAATAATATCCGAGTTCATTTCCAAAACGAATCCCCCGGGTAACGGTAATTTATAAAACTTAAAAACAATTATTTATCGCGTAGGTAAAAAGATCCTCGTTTGAAATTTATTCATTTCGTTTCACAAGAGTGAACGAACACACACACACACACCTATAAATATTAATACATATTTTGTACGTAACATCTATTTTAAACGTTTCGATGTAAAAATGTCGCTACTCGTAAAAAAACTAGAACTACCAACCGCTAATCGTTATATTTTCAAGCTTATTTATATAAAAACTATAATTATTATTATTTTCGGGTTCGAGTATTTAAGTTTAGTCTTATAACTCTATACACTTTTACATTCGTTTGATTTGGTGACAGGTAACTGTTGTAATTTGTACAATAATAATCGAGCTCATTGCAAGAATATAAAAATAATTTTTTAAATTTAAACTGTTTTTTTTTTTTTTAGTATTGTTATTATTAAATTTTAATTTATTTTAACACGAATTATTTGGCGAAGTTCTTTATTATTAAGAAAAACAAACCGCGACAAAAAATAACTCGGTATTATGAGGTGAAATGACTAAAATGTCAAAATTGTATTTTATTTGAGTAAGGTTACGTTTAAATTTATTAACTTGGCAGGTCTCAAAATCTTTATTTCGGGTTTTTTTTTTTTTGTAACGTAAATGTGTTTTATTTTAAATTATTTTGTTGATTTTGTCGCTGAACGAACTGACAAAGAGTCAAATACGCTAGTTATAGTCATACGTATTATAAAAAGAAAAAAATAATACGTAAAAGTTTTATTATTCTAGCTCCGTCATAAGAATAACTATACTATACGCACCATTCCAACAGTGTTCGTAGCTCCGATGGTGCTGATGATGGTGGATGCATCAGTTTCACTCAGTCCCTGAGCCATGACGAAATCGGTGAGATAGAAATACGGTACGATGAACCACGTGAACAGCAATATTGTAGACAGGGACAGAAATAAGAAATGCAGTTCCAAAAACATACTAAAGTCCAAGATTCCGCTGAATAATTCTTTCACTTCGGTGTACCATTCCTGAATCGAACAAAATCCGTAAGTACAAACCATACACGTACATGCAGTAACATATTTTATCGATGAGAGTTTTATTCTCTTTAGTTTATTATAATATATTTAGACAAGGATAATAGGATTTCGTTTTTACCCAAATAGTGCAATGCGAGACGTGTGCGGACGTCCGGGAGTTTCGAGTTACAGAAATAAATTATCGAACGTTAAACGGCGTTGTGATTTGAACACAACAATCGTCATATTATAATGATAATAAAAAATATCACCGCTCGCGGGTGTATTTTGGAATATATTTAAAACTATGGTGTCTAACTATCGTGTCGAGTGTAGGAAGTAAATTAGCTACTCGGTTTCAGACGAAATCGCGAGACGACGTGTTTGGATTAGTAAGTAAATTTTAAGTTTAAAAATTACAACTCGTCTGGATCAGTCGATAATATTACGTACTAGTGTTTGTAGGCTGCTATTTTTACAGCTATAATCGATCCTTTTTCAACTGCGGTCTTAATAAATGTTTAATTCTGTGGGGTCCTGTCGAAATGTAAAATGTCGGTTCGACCATTTATTAGAAATATTATTAAATTTTGGTTCCAGGGGATCTTATCGTCGGTATTAAATCTTATAGAAGATGGACGACGATCGGAATACAATACAAACGAACGTATTACACAAGTTTCGCCGGCATTCGCGATACATTCGAGTGTATCCCGTTCAATACATACATATATCGTAAACAATGATTTATCCAAATCGTTTCCTTAATGCATCGCGGACATGCGACAACAATCTCCGCCGCCGGTTTGCTGTGTTTAATATACGATAATATTGTCTTTATCGTCATCAGACTTTGCATGCAACCCCGTGCAATGTTTATATAGATATTAGATATGGGTTTGTCGATACACGAGTTTCAATGTAATAATAATGTTAAACGATAACGAGTGAACTACGCGTTAAAATAGGTATTACTTTTATGACTTTTTTAGGAGATTTGTCAACATTTTAGGTACACGTTCGCGCGCAGGACGCGGCCGGCAGATATATTATTATTATGACGTTCGAGACATAACGAGGCCATTGTTGAGTATGTTTTTTTTTTTTGTCCTTAATCCCACCACCACCACTAACCACACATAAACTCTTTTCTCGTCATCTACACACACACACACACACGCGCGCACAAGTATTCGCGTGCGCACACCCTCGCGCGCCGCCGCCGCAGCTATCGCCTACACGACAACACCTTCCCCCATGGTCGAGTACGCGTTTTAACCTGCACGGAGAAAACGGGGCCAGGGCGTTTGCGCGAACGCTATCGATCGAACCGCGTTGGCTTTTGACCCGACTCAACATACCGAAACTATATATATATACACGTATATATCATGCCACCGCCGCCGCGTCGCGCCGCCGTCCGGATCGATGCGAGACGGCGAAAATGCGGTGGAATAGTAGAAATTCTTCGGCGAAACTATGCATTTCGCGCATTTTATTAAGCCGTATCGTTCAATACGTCACGCGATGTCCGAAAGTATTTCACGAGCTGTGTGTGTGTACAGGCGAAAAAAGTAAATACTCTACTCGTATATTTCGATCATCGCGAGACGCGACGCTATTTTTTTCGAATTCGGCGATATTTTTCTCAAAGCGTGTTATTGTTCATAGAACGGGGGGTTTTTTTTCCGACGAGTTTGTTATTCCGCGGTAAACACAAAATTATACTACTCCGTCAATATAAATCCATTTGTAAATCCGAAACAAATTTCAAATGTAATTTATTTAAATTCAAAATAAACCTACAGCTGCATATTAAACACACAATGAAAATATACGTCAATTAGGATACAGCCCAGACCGAGTGTTCGAATGAAATAAATTTTTGTTAAGACAATTATTTGTATTTTGTTGGGGTAGTTTAATTTTATTCACAAGAATATTGTAGTGTTATAACTAGGACTTTTATGAATTAAAAAAAAAAAAAATGTACGTGTACATAATTACGTATATATACGAGTATATTATGTCGATTAAAACAAAACGAAATTTCAAAAAATATAAAATACAATTTTTGTTTTTTTAGAAAAAATATGAAACAAGCGAACTTGAAATCATTATTTCAGAGCTCCTACAAGAAATTCGATTTGCATTTAAATCCACTAGGTTTCCTACAGTGATAACTGACGACTTACGAATATATGTCAAAACAATTAATTGTACAAGGCAAATCGATTCGGCACGTAAGTACCATATTATATGTTTCACGTTGATAATGTATTCTACAATTTAATCGTATCAGACAATTATACTATATTTTTCGGGCGTGGTGATTTAATTAAATCTAGTTAAAATTATGGAGTCAAAATAATGGAGTTTAAGATACAATTTTTCTATAATTTATCACAAATTTTCGTATCGTTATTCTATGTGATGTTATCGTCCAACGAAATGATACACGCCATTAGGTAGGTTAACACTTAAACTAACTTAAATTATCATCATACGTACATTTTCCGAGTAATTAGATCACCTTACTTTTTACTTGTTGTTTACTTGTTTTTTACTCGATATTCTACTTTAATACTATCACCAAATTATCGAAAAATACACGTGTATTAATAATTATATTTAATAATTAATAGTCATATTATAACGAGCCAGCTAAAATGTTGAAAATACTATGTTTGCAGCGGCAGCTTTTGGGATGAGACATTGAGACAAGACAGACGGTATCTTAACTGGAATTTCGGAGAAAATAAATGCTCGAGAAGTTAGTTAATATTATAATTTATAATATTTTAAGTTGCTGAGGTGTAATTCATATCATGTATAATATACGAAACGGAGTTCGCCTCTTTTCCAAAAAAAAAAACAAAAACAATTTTCAAGTAAGGTTCGTTAATATTATAATAGCTTTTGAACGATGAAAAAAGGAAATTAGCATTTACCTATAAAATATTTCAATTCTTATAAGGACTGCCTATAAAACGTTTTTTTTAAAGAGAGTTCGAAATTAAAACTTTTAAGAACGAGCGATAAGAGACCATAAACGACGATGAAAACTACGTATTTAGATAATAGGTATTCCATTATTATCGTTTCTTTTTTATCGCGAAAAATATGATGCCGTTTAAAAATTCGATTTTTTTTCTCACGTTGTTTACGCGAATTTCCCATTTAACTTCATTACAGGGATATTATTTAACCAACAGAGATCCAATGAATAATTTAAACGGCGCAATTTATTACAACGAAATGTGAAAATATAAAAAGGAAACTTGTTCTTATCGATGATTTTCGTTCAAATAACCGTGTTAAAATACTAATCTCCGGCGTGAAAAGCAAAAAATAAATAAATAAATAAATAAATACACGTTGAACGCGTAATAGAGGTCAGGACATTATGTACGAACGAATAGATGTGGTTTTTTTTGTTAGGAGACATTATTACAGTGCTTCCCACGTAATATTATGGGAAAGAAAACGAACCGCACAAAATCATCACAAAAAGATAACTCCGGGTTTCGTTCGTTCGTTGGCAAAATCAAATTTTCAAACAAATCACGGAACGACGTATAGTAAACGATGTATTTTACCCGTTTGCGTACGCGTTTTTAGCCAACAAGAAAACACGGGGGAAAAAAACGGGAACAACGAACATACATCCGCGTCGAGTAATTATTTCTGTCGTGAACGTATACGTATATTATATAATATATATTATGTTCTAGAACGGTGCGGCAACACACTCGCGTCGTCATCAATCATTGAATAATAATATTGTTCCGCACAACTGCGGCGCATAGCTCGCAAATTATATTCGTATGAAACGGGAGTGTGTCACATATTCCAAGCATATGTCACTGGAAATCGATCTTTTCGGGATATACTCTGGTTTTTGGGATAACGAGCGTCACATATTATGTACAGGTGAGTCCCTACGACTATAATTTATTCGGTAAGGGTCAATAACCCATTTAACTTCATTTTCGCGCATATGATTTTAAATTTCCGGTCAAAAACATAATTAACAAATCCCTTTTAAAGAGTCTTATGTACATAGTAGTACATAGCATATAATATATAGGCGGACGTTTTAATCATAATATTATAATATATCGAGATGACAAATCTCGTGTACCCTATACGAATTATCGACAACAATCGTGGGTTTTCATAAATTATTTTAAAAAGTCACGCAGAGTTATAGGGCGTATCGTCTGGGCCTTTCAATTTCTCTCGAACATATGCCCCCCCGTACATGATGCATGCGTTACAATATTTATTTATCATGAACATATTTTATTATTTATTTATAATAATGTACGCGCGACACACCAGTTTCGTCTCTCCCTGAAAACCGACGACACATATCTCACACCGCAACTACGACAATAATAATACGTTTGTATTATAAATGCATGTGCGGTATACATATAGGCGCATGACCTATTTGTTTATGGTCGGCGGCGTCGGGGAGGGGGCGATTGAAATGCGACCGACGACGCAACACCCGCGGGGAGACGAAATAGTTTAGATATATTATAATATTAACAAGAATACAATGCAGAGGAACTGGACGCGCTTTGTCCTAACCGGTCTGCCTTTTAATTGCAACACAAAAGCCGTTTCCTATATTCCATATATAATATATCACGTACCGCGTGGATATATAATGTGTTTTATGGGTTTTCGATGGGCGAAAAATGAAAATAAATTGAATTTACCGGAGCGAGAAATATTATCGCGACGACGATGTCGAAAGACGACGCGTCGTGTCGTTACATCACCAATACGCGGAACGAGCGCAGACTTTTTAGAGGAGTAAAAAGCAAAAAAAAACTTTTTCATTGTTCTACCCGACACTCTACGCCGCCGCCCCTACGCACTGCGCTGCACGAGACGCGCGTAATATTATGTATATATTATTATTATTATAATATATTACTGGGCCGGTTCGTAAATTGAAAAATTAGTGACTGAAGACCGTCGTCGTGCGCTCGAACGTGATTTCGCAACATATTAATCCGCGACGGCGAACGAAAGAAAATTAACTTTTATTAGACGGAATTAAATTTCTTCCTTCCTTTTTTTTTTTTTTTTTTTTTCTACGCGGAACGCAACTACAAAGGTTGCATATTATGAGATCTTGTATGTGAAAAATGTTTTTTATCCTCTACGAAAGCACGCTACCGGCCAGTGCCGCAAACGTACATCTACGCGTTAATTGAATCCGCGTTCGTATTTTATCCGTACACAAGTGCAGTTATACGATTTTAATAAAATCTGAATTCACCAAACGATTTGTAGACCGTCAAAATTGTATTTATTTTCGAGTTTACAAAAGAACCTCAACGCGAACAATGAACACGATCATTAAAAATGAACTTGAACGTGTTCATTTAGGACTCGACAAACGCGAACGTAGACGAGTTCAAATTTTAAATGGGCGTTTTAAACACTTACTCTCTGGCAGTCTGGCTTAAACAAACAAAGCGTTCATAAAAACGCATACACTTATATGAGAACCCGGAAGTTTTACATTATGTAAATCACATGTAAAGCTTTTTCCTTATTTAAAAACATCATGAAATTCATTAAATCAAATATCATGTTTTTCAATCTCTTCTCGACAGTAAGTTACATATTATATTACTCGTAAATAATTCATAATAATAAATAATAAATATCTTATTACTCGTTATAGTAACTCTGAATCGCATCGCGTGGTAAACGTACTACTTTCCGGTTATAATGTAAATAAATCCATGGGTATTTTTCTCATTTCTAATAAAAATTTCAAAAAGCATTTAAAATTTAAGAACAATTTTACTAACTTTACGGAAATCGAAAACATTGTTATATTGAACATGTCCTTAGATTATAGATATATACGGCAAATGAAAATGCATTTATCATAAATAAAATTACGCTTTATACTAGACGATTGCTGCGAAAATATTCAAGAATCGATATGAAAATTAAAAATTCGGCAAAACAAATAAGTCGAAAAAAGTTTCTCGGTAAGAGCTTTTAAAGATTTTAATTAGAATATCAAAATTCAAAAACTCGATGCTGGTTTAAGATTATTTTCACAATTCAAATCTTTTGAAACCAACAAAGTTTTCGGATCACAATGAGAATTAAATGTTATTAAAAAAGAAGCGAAAAAAATAAATAGTGTTTCCGCGACGTTGGACAACAAATGGGTTACAAAACAACATATACTCGTGAATATATTATAATAAACGCGAAAGTACCTAATAATTATTATACATGAAATATTATTTTTGCGATATTTTTCATTTCCACGGAAACCCGCGTACGCCGAGCGTTGGAAAACAATATCCATCAGCCAAGTGTGAACGCGGATAAGTTTGGGAAAAACGTTATAAAAATCGAAAAACCGTCGAGAGTGCATGTGTTTCAATGAGTATTATTATAGTTATTACCTTTCGAGAGGTCCTCGTGACAGTGGCATTGTCTGCAAAGGAATATTATACACTCGAAGTGAACACGTTAAAAATGAAAATATAAAGACGATCATGTATAATATTTGAGTACGAGTGCGTGTCAACACGTGCCGTAATAAACGTATAAAGTAGATTTGTCCGCAATAATTTGTTTCATTGTACAGCGTATATATTACAATACGGTATATATATATATATTATTGAGATAATGTTTTACCGACTTGTTCTGGCCTCGGACACCATTAAAACTGCCTATAAATATAATTTTTTCGAATCTGCCGTACCGTATTCAATAATTAAACTGTATTATTACAACTATTGCCATTACTATAAGCCCGCGCACGCCGGACGTTCGGATGACGGTCGATCGCGCCCGCGCAATTGTTGTCGTCGCAGCAGCAGCAGCCGACACTATAATATACACTATAATAATGCTGTGACGACTATTAGTCGGTGGTATAAGGTATTCACAGTCACCGCAATAGGTTCGTCGCCATCTGATTTTTTTCAATTTTCGTTAAAAGTATCGAAAGACATTTACTATTATTTTATGTACACGTGTCGTCTCCGAAAAGAATCGGGCGAGACGACGACGCTTGCGAGACGAAATCTAATCGATTTTCACGTTCTTTTCCAGACTTAAAATCGATGGCGAGATGCTACGATACGGCGCGTATTTAAACCGGAGAAAAAAATAAAATACGCCGTCGCACAAAGACACACGAGGTGTGACGCATTGCGAAGAATCCGTTCAAAACCGTGCGCGCGCGCACGAAAATCCAATAAAACAAATCGACGAAAACCTACATTCGCGCGGCGCCCCTACAGACCGGCCGGGCGCGACGATTCTAGAAAACGGTCAGGTATATTATATCGATATTATTAATAACGAAATAGCCGACGACAATATCGCGACCGTCCGTCGTCGGTAAACGGTCTGCGACGCGCGCTCTCTCTCTCTCTGCGATCGACGCTTGTGGCCGAATTCCGATCGGACACGGCCAATATAAATATTGTATTGGCACCTATCCGGTCCGAATAGCCGCCGCTTGTAACTCCCGTACACAATACGTCCGGCGGCGCGGTGTTTAGTAAGTAAGTTTGAATAGCGCGCGGGTCGCCAAAAACGATTCACAGTCTGCGGCGGCGGCGGCGGCGGTGAATGGTAGCCTAGTGTAACCCATTAATCTTTATATAAAACGTCCGCGACAAGGCCAATATTTCCAGTGGGTGACCCTCCTGCGGACGTTCGCGCGCGCACACGCGCGCGCGCGCACACACACACCGCACACACGAATGCGAGCCGTGATTTTAACACGTTTAACGCGTTAATGATAAACGTATACGGAATGTGCGACGCGTTGCAAAGTCGAGATGTGATCGACGATTCTCGAAAATCGTCGGGAGAAAAACGAATTCCGCAGAGACGATCTCACGCACATGGATATTATACACCCGATATTGTTTGATCGTAACGCGATACACGCCACGCCGGCGGAGTGTATGATGTAATTTATTATTATAGAATATCACATTTTGCGCGAAATATGTTTACGATGAAATATATAATATTATACGGTGTCGTCGATAGACTTGGTGAGAGTTTGACGGCCGTTTGGCACGCTATTTATATACCTGTCTACAAAAGCCAAACACAGGAACAATGGATTCCGAGACATCGATAATAATAATATATGAAGTTGCGTTGAAAATAATTTTTTTATAGTTAAAAATAAACCAGTTGATAAAACATTGTTGTGCGCTATAATAACTAGGATAAAACGACTGACGCGTGTGCATTTTTTTAAATAGGAAACAATAAATAACAAAACTGTTGGGAACCATCGAAAAATGTATCAGCTGATATTTCAACTACACGAGAGCTGTAGCTGAGGTTTTTCACGATGAATTAACAATTATTATTGGTTAGACGACAAAAAGCCACCGGTTTCAAGTCATAATATCAGGTACGTTTATAGTTAAGGATAACATAATTTGAAAATTAATTTGTATACGATTATTAGTAAACAAGAGTTTTAAACGTTAAATTACTGACGGACGGGTTATGGGTGTTGTAGCCACTCCCTCCCCCTCAAAATTTCAAATCAATTGTCGAAAACGTTGGATAAATATAAATTTACGAATTTATCAAATATTGTTCGTAATCTTTTTGTCCTCGACGCGGGATAATATATCATATTCGTAGACAGTTTTCTGTCGGCCTTATCCATAAGAATATCAATATTAATACTGATGTTATTTACTGTGACGCATTTACCAGTTAAAATGAAAAAAAAAGATTAGAATTTAAGTCGACCCAATAAACACTCGACGCATAAATGATGCTTTTAAATATTATAAATACACTTTTAGATTCCGATGTAGTCTCATTGTCCAATGAAATCGTACACAATAATTAATATTTTAAGGACCTCCCCCCCCCCGCGAAAAGTCTTACATCAGTCTTGCAACTATTGCCGTCGTATCGACACGATTTTTAAATTATAATACGGTTTATAATTTTATGAGACTTTGAAAACGATGTTTATCAGAAGAAAACCACACGCATTCGTATCGTTTCTTTTGCGCGTCTGAAACACCGAAGTCCGGCGACATTCGAGAACTGCAACGTATTTCATTCGACGCGCACGATAATCATGGCGGCGGTGTAGTGACCAGATACTTTTTGTAATCGAGAAGGCTAGGCCTGTGCGCGATTGAAACGAGAACGCGGTGAAAACATCGTTTGCCGTTTTCACAACGAAAAATCTATAAAGCGCACAGCCCACGGCGGCGCGGACACTCCTCGCGACACACGCTTGCGGAAAACTCCGCAGCCTTTCGCGGGGCGACACACGCGCAAACGGATTTCCGGGACCCCCGATCGCGGCACACGAGACCGCTCCTACATCGGGCACACGCGTCACGTCCGGCCGCTATCCGCGCGCGTGTTATACCGGTCGTTTCGTCCACAAGTTAACAACTTACGGCCCGAAGCGTTATCGCACGGTGCGGCGCGATGTGACCGCGCGCAACAACAGTCCGACCGGAGTTCGTTCGACTATGACATAATATTATATTATACGTAATATCTCACGTGTGGCCGAAAAATCGCACGCGGATAGTGTTTCGATCGTTTTCTTTTGATTTCCACGAGGCGCGTTGAGAGAAAACCGTTTTCATTTCGAAACGCACGCGACGACGGCTTTTGGCCACGCGTCCCGTCCGATGCCATGCCGCCGCCGGTCAAGTCGTATATTATTATCATTATGGTTATCATGCATAGCATTAAAACTGAATGCGCGTTATCGGCCAACGACAAAACGATACGATTCAATTGCACAGCCCAACATGCACGCGTAGAGATGTTTGTTTGTTATAACACGAACCCTCTGCGCACCGCGTCGTCGTCGTCGTGTTTTATTACGATTCCGAATATTATCCGGACGATAATATTATTTTACGGATTACACGTCCGTGTGCTACCCGTCGTCGTAGGCGCGTATTATTGCCAGTTATATACATACGTAATGTCGATTGATACCCGGGGGCGGGCGCTGCTTTGGAAACGAATCGATGTTTAGACAATACGAACACACGTCAATAGCGAAACGATCGTATTCATAGTGTGCGCAAGTATTTCCGGACTCGCAGCAACGAGATAAATCATAGGCGACTCGAACGCATCCATGTTGAGAAAATATCGGGGAAACCGAACCACGTGATGGATAAAATAAATAAATTTAACGCGATAAATCGCTTTGAAACGAGTGGTCGTCGTCGTCGCTGTTTCGCAAAGACAAACGGTCAGATCCGGATGATAATCATAATGTGAAAAGCAAAACCGTGTAATTTCTTAGTACATTGCGCAATGACATCTTTGTCGTATTCCAGTTAGTGACGTACGGACACACCGAGAAAAATGAAGAGACGGTTCTGTAGAAAACCGCTTTGTTGTTAAGAAAAATTTAGTATGATTAGTTTACAACTCCCGTAGTCGTACTCGTATACTGTCGAACCATTAGCTTTTGAATAACAAGACACAACTGCAAACGCATACAGTTCATTTTTATGCCCGTCGTATAATCGTTTTACATGCCAAATGCGCCCATTACCCTATGAGTCAAGCGTCTTTCAGTCGCAGCAGCATCGCCATGTCCTATCTTACCTTTTTCAATGTTTTCGGGTGAAAATACGATCTTTTCCGCCTAACACGGCGTATCGTATTCACGCGTTTATTCGATAACTGATTAATTACTTTGACAAAACTATCCCTGTGAGATATCTGTAAAAACGTATGCATTGGGTATTTTTTTCGTTTTTTTCATATACATAATGTACTTAAAACTCCTAGTTTTACCACCTCGCGGGGGCCGTCCTAGTTTGAAATAAAATTGACGCGAATAAGTGGCAACGAAAACGGATACTTACGGAATCGGGTTCACTTGTAACCGTTAACGTAGAGTTATTGTTGTATATGTCAGGGCACGAAGACGCTTTTTGAGAATTCTTTTGGATGTTCAATATGGCTCCCTTGTACATCACGGAGCTCCTGGAAATTAAAACAACGTTAGATTAACAATTTTCATATCGAAATCGAGTAAACAGAATATCAGATAATGCACTTTTTTTTTTGAAAATTACTCCCCACGATATAATATATCCTCTCATCACATTAGGCGATATCATTGATTTTTAACTATCAATATTAACCTAATGTGTTCCGTACGATTCGGTTTGTATATTTAACGTCTACGGGCATTCATAAATTATATAACGTGCATGGGATTTGGCCAAAATTTACGGTACATAATTTATGAATGATATTTAATCTAAATTAACATTCTAGAACACTAAACGCGACTCATTGATTAAAAACTAATGATTTAAATATAAAATTTACAATGTGATATTCTATACAAAGCCATGAACTATGTTAGACCATTAAGACTTACTTTGAAGAAAAACCGCTTTAAAATGTAGTCATATTTTTTTTGTTATAAAATATCGTATTCGATAGGTAATGATAAAACTTTTACTGACCCCATATTATGATCAGAATAATAATAAGTTTGTTAGAAAAAAAAATTATAACTTTGCTAAAATATACCGAGAAAAGTATAGGTACTTATTTTAGTTATGATTTGATATTTTTATCAAAAATATACACGTTTTATCGATTTTACAAAAGATAATTGATTACAATCGGAAATCTTTACGTGATAAACTTTAATAATTAATGCAAATCGAAATAATGAAAAAATCAGAAAATGTTGGTGTAATGTTTTAAATAATTGCGGGATATTTATGAACATGTGTTCTGTTGCCAAGCGATTTCATATGTTTCACTTTAGTCTATTAAGTTATGTAATGCGCTTGTCACTTCTTGAATTTTTAACTATAAATTCGTTACACTCCAAATTGAGTTACTCGCAACCGTAATATTTTAAAACATTCACCATTACCGTCGTTTACATAGGTTAGAGGTGTTTCTAAAATAAAATCTGTTCATGCAATTAAAAATACACGTACACGCGTCGAACTCGAAATGTGTTAAATATAAATACTAACATACAATATGATAATTAGGTGTTTAAAAAACATAGATAAATATTGTACATTAAACGTTTGGAATATGTTAACAGATAAATGCGTAAATATTTTTTAGTTTTCAATTTGAAAGTCGTGTCCGCTCAAATGAGTTCATAAAATATGTTTCTTTTAATGATCAGTCCTTATTATTCTACATTTTGTTTTGAACAATTCACTTCGTCTGCCCCAGTGTGCCTACCTATTATTATTATTATTATTATTATAGCAATTTAATATAGTTTTCGCTCTGAACAAAAAAAAAACATTTAAATCTAATAAAAACTTTCTTTTTTTAAAATAAGTTTTTTAACCAATATCATTATAAACGCCTTGTAGATGTTAAAAAAAAAAAAAAAATGTCCCGGCCGTATTGTACTTGAGTATTTCATTCAAATAAATTATAAGAGGTAAACCAAATATTATTTAGAAAAAATAATGGGTACTCCTTCCACTTGTATTCTCTCCAAGTCAAGCACTAAATGATTATGAAAAACAAAAAAAAACAAAACTATATTTTAAGCATAACTATAAAGAATATATATAAGTGTAAACTAATTGTTCTTAATATACATAATACAATATGGAAAGGGAATGAAATTAGGTCACGTGGGTTGAAATTTGAGACTAAAGGAATCGATTTAAATCGTCGAACCGAATAATAATAATACTCGATAATATAATACCGAATTATAGAAATAAATCGTAGTACTGTTTAGTTTTTTTGAGTAGAATAAACCACACGCCATGAATATAACACACGAATACGAAAATAAAAGAAGAGCGATTCGGCGCGATGAAAAAGAAAAAAAAAAATTATAATTCCGTACTTAAAATACTCCGGAATAATGTAAAACGATTCGCGTGTGGGCGGCATACCCACCAACCGATATAAATACGACATATTATAACTCGTTCGGCTTGGAATTTAAAACGACACGAAGAACGAAAGGTATGCATATTACGTCGACCCACCACCCTGCACGTCAATGTAATATACAATATATTATATGTACATTTAGATGTTGTCGTGCGACGCAATTCGATGAAAAAGGAACAAAGGGAAATTACTTCAAACGTGCAGCAGGATTTGATGCATTTCAATCCTGGCGGCGCCGCCGTCGAAACGGCCGAACACGTCATATTATATTATAATAATGTACGTATAATAATATCCTCTACATAAGGTATATCTCTATAAGAGTTAATCGACTGTTGAACGACAATAATGACAAACAAAACGTTGTTGCCGCATACGATTACAGTCGATTAACATTGACATAATATCGACGGCCGAGAGGCCAAAAGTCGTGTATGACGCAAACTCTACATTTTACAGGAGACCAGTGGTTCGGAACTCGGTTCACTACTTTTAAACCGTTAAATTTTTGTTTGTTTATTTCGTTAAAAGGTACGTTTCTTTTAGATTCACACGGAACTAGTTGTGGAAGACAACTGTACATTGATTGCTTTTGCCGCGGACGACATGGTACGATGTTTTGATATCGACATATTATTAATAACTGTTCGTTTATCAATGTAAACGACGTTCGCGTGCGATTAAATAAGAAGAACAAAAACAACCAGTCCCGGGGATATTCGAAACACGGTAACATTTATAGTAAGTCTCGTTAATTTACGACGTGTAATATTATGATCGTGTAATAACAATAAAACACGATGTTCGACCCGCGTCGAACACACAACTCTTGGCCCACCCGACGCGTCGTCGACGTGCGCGCGCCCCGACTGACCTGTGATATGGTAAACTTTTCAGATAGCTGCTTTGCGTGGTGCTCATTTGTCTCTTCAACATCGAATGGTGGGCTTTGGGCTGTCTCTCGGGGCTGTTTTCGGCGGTGTAGACCTGCGGCGGCGACATGGCTTGCGATTCCATCGGAGATATGACGCCCGAGCCCATGGAGTTGGACTTTTTCGACTGTTTCAGTTTCATTTTCATCACCAGCGGCGGCGTGTCGGACCGGTGGTGCAGATGGCCGCCGCCGCCGCCGCCGCCGCCGCCACCGCCACCGCCACCGCCACCCTTGCCCGACGTTCGGCCGTCCGCGTGCTGGTCCGTCTTGCCCCCTCCGGACGGGTTGTTCACCTGGTTCACGCTGCTGCTCCGGCACAGCAACAGGTTCGGGTAGTTTTCCAGGATCAGGTTGAACAGGATCTTGTTCGAGCTCAACGACTCGAGGACTTCGAACGGCACCTGCGGCAAGCAAAACGTTTCCAGGTTGGAAAATATTATATTATCGTTTTCGCAAACGGTGCGCGTTTCATTATCGGACAACATTCGTTTTTAACGCGGCGAATTTTTCGTAAAATAAAGCGCAAAGTGAAAACGTCGAGAAACGCGATTGCGCTGTAAATTATTTTAACGCGTGTTATTTGTATTATTGTCGTCCCGCTGTGCTTCCGGCGACTCGAGTATTATTTTATCGCTTAAACGTAATAATCGCTGGTCGGCGATTTTCGTTCCGGAAAACACGTTTACCATTGTAACTGACCATTGTTGTTCGGGGGGGGCGCGAGACAAGAAATAAAAAACTGTCCGCCGACTATTCGGCATTTATTTTCTCCATCGTGAATTGTGCTACTCTCGGCAAAATCCGTTATGGCCGGAGTCCAACGTTTGTAACTCACAACTCACGCGGTACGCGCTAATGGAAACGATCCGAACGCGATTTTGGCATTCGACGTGAATCGTTTATCGTGGACGTTAATCGTTCGCAAATTAACGCCCTCGAAGAGTATCAGCTATAGAGTTATGAAACGATTAAAAAAAAAAATTTCAATCCGCGTTGTCAAGTGTAAAGTTAAATATATAAAATATTCCAAATACGGTATATAGGTAGATACTACGTTGTCAATCGACGGATTCGGATGACATTTACAATTCGTTTTCGGGATCGGATTTATTTTTGAAATCTAGCGCCATCGATTTCATATTGTAATTACGATATTATTCCGTAATGTGTACGCGACTGTTATTCTGGGTCCCTGCGGGGCGCCGAAACCTATGAGTTACATAGGGACAGTTGCATTTTTTTACAGACAAATTTATATCATTTTCACAACAACGGATCGATTGACAAAAGGGTGAATTTGTTTAGGTCGACTAATAGGTTTTTGAGCTCGAAACGACTAGATAAAATACCACTCGTTTTTCACAGATCGATAAGAATCAAACAAAATCGACCGCCGTGAAACGGATGAAATAATCGTACGCGATGGCGTCACGTCGTCGACGTGAAACGATTTCACACGCGTAAGACCGTCGTACGTATATTTGATGCGACGACAGCGTGTTATCGCTCCGTTTGATAATTGTATTATACCACCGCCGTCGTGTCTTAGGGTTAATCACTATTGTTGCGTCGGTGCTCGTTAAATCGTTTGACAAGTCATTTCGGAAAACATAAAACGGCAGTCTGTAGCGTTAGGAATCGCAATTATTCGAAAAGCTCGGTCAATGGCGGTCGTGCGGCCGGGGACGCGGTGCGAGACGGGGGCCTCGAAATGCCGATTTAACAACGTAGTTATCTGTCCGGGATCCGCGGAGTCGGCATGTTTTGAGCGGCTTGTTTTTTTTTTTTTTGTAAAAATGTAAAAAATCTATTTTGGCCGGAGGAAAAAAACACAAGGGAATCCAGAGAAAGTCGCGGCGAGCATTATCAGCGTGCGCACGGTAATACTCGTCGTGTGCGTCGTCGGGGCGTTTTTTATTATTTCTCCGAGAAAATCCGCACGTATTTACCGCGAGCGCAAAGCCGGGTTTCCATTACACCGTGCGTTTTATATCACACAGCCGTCCGTATATTTTACAAACATCGTTCGATTGTGGTCTATATAATTGAAAACATTATAACCACTAGCTGTGTCGTAACCACACGAATCGTATGATATCATATCATATTATCTATCGCAAATTGAGTTTATTTAAAATTTAAAACATTTATCGTGCGAGTTTTTTTTATTTTTATTGACAATCCACAGCCTTTACTTTAATTAGGAACATTGGTTTACGAATCGGAAAAGAAAATTAGCATCGACCGTCATGAATTTACCTATTTATACGTGCATCGGTATCGATGAAAATCAATATTATTTAAGCGTTAAATGTAAAATGAACACTTCAACACAGAAACACGTCATAGATGTTTGCAAAATACGCATTAAAATTTTAAACAAACAAACGATAGCGATCGTCACAAAGCTCTAATTACCGCGCGGTGAAAAGTCGAAAATCCAATCCAACTTCTTGGCGTCGACGGCGAAAACATTTTTACCCGCAAAATGTAACCGGTCTATATCTGAAATCAACCAAATTTCTCAGCCACTAGCCACTTTGGGTGTGACGGAAACCCGACGAGTTAGCGACGGTATATTATATACACGATCGAACGGGGACCGCCGCTCGAATAAACGGCGCTCGGCGGCCGTTCATGAATATCAAACGGCGTTTCGTTTATATAATGTCTCATTTAACGCGAAAGCCCGCGCCGGCCCCGGATCCCAGACCCCAGACGCCGCCGACTAAAACGCATTTATAATAAACGAGAGACGCCGCGGCCGTTAAAAGGTAGTAAATAAGAGTGGATAATAGATATTATATTATAATATTATATATGTATACCGAACACGGGCAAATGGCGATCGTCAACGATCCGCTCGCTTGCCGCAGCGTAGTTGTGCGACAACTTACTATTCGGCGATTTTGCGCGTTGGTTTTCCGTGCAAACATTCGATTCGAAAACATAATTCCATTACGGGCACACGCCCGTATGTCGTGACGCGCGGCGAAAACACACGTCGCCCGTTATTGCGCCAAATGTAATTTCGTTGTAAATCACCGCCATACAATAATTTAAACACGGATTTAAATTTATTTTTATCCGCGACCCATCAGGTGTGTTTTGTGCGTGTACGTATGATAATAATATGTTTATACAAAAACGATTGACAAAAGGATTATTCTTTGGAGGACCCCTGACTTGACGTAATGATAACTTCTAAGAGTATAATATCATTATTCCTAACTCGTTGCTTCCGGTTATTAATACAGATATTATATAGGTACACTCGTTTGTCGTATAGTTTTGATTCGTGAAAAAAGCAAAAAGTCCACGAGTTTTATATGCCGAAAACGGCGAAAACTCGCGGAAAATGGCTCGATAATAGTTTTCCAATCGATTCCGATCGCCGATGTTGCTGTTGAGACGTGCGTACTCATTGGATCGTTATTTTTGTTTTAAAAAAAACCGTTCAGACGGTCGTGCGTTAAATTAACGTGAATAATGTATGATCACGCACGCGACCGACACGATGACGAGTGCTATCTGGTTATTTTCTCTCTCTCTCTCTCTCTATCTCTCTGCTAAATTCTCGGTCTGTTTGTATTAATTTAAATGTTGTTTCCACTTAAAATAAGACGGGATTTATTCGGTAAAGTATACTTAAGAGCTCTTAAATTCTATCAATTTACAAGCTTACTGTCGAAAATAATATCTTCTTAAACGTCTGTACGATTAGATGTACTATGGTATAGTATAATATATATATATTATATATACCAGTGTCTCGTATTTTTTTATTACGATGAGTTTGTATTTTCTATTAATGGCATTTTAGGATTTTCGTTCAATATTGACAGACGTTCATCGCGCGAAATATACTTGGTCGTAGGGACGGAGATGATAATAATAATAACAGTAGTATCGTGCCACGAACTGGGACTGGCGACGACGTACCGAAAAAAAAACCGGAACCTTTTGAAAACTTGGCAACCGGAATTTCACACAACGCTTAATTAAATCTTGAAACCGAAACGAAATTTGAACCCATGGTTTTATGAATTGTAAGTTAGTTCAACCCCCATTGTCTATTATGATAAATTTCGGAACTTTAAAGAACGCGTAACGTTTTGTCTCTCAATAAAAACGCGATTAAAGAAATAACACTAAAGTCGTACATCGGAATCGGCCTCGATTCTGTTTTAAGAATCGTCACGAAATCGGTACTGAAATTTCGGTGTGTTTTTTTTTCTAGCAACCGAACGAGTCAAAAAGAATCCAGTGCCAAACGAGCTCGCTCGCGGAAATCAAACCAAATGGACACGTACCTTCTCGTTGTGCTTGACGTACGTGGGCAGGTTGATGACCGACCGGAAACCGTTGTTGTTGTTGTTGTTGTTGTGATTGAGGTTGCTGTTGTTGTTGCTGTTGGCGCTGGGCTTGCAGACGGACGGCCTGCGGACCGTGGTGGTGAAGCCGGTCAACCGATACTCGGCGCCCTGCGCCTCTTTCACCATGCGCCTGTACTGCTCGACGCCCGGGTACAGCATGACGGCCGAGTCGTCCGGCTCGATCTCGTTCTCGACGGCCACCATGGCCGGGTGCGGCTCGCCGCAGTGGTCGACGATCGACTCCTCGGTGTCGGTCCACGGCTTGGCGGCCACCGCGGCGGCCACGGCCACGGCCGCGGGCGGCTTCTTCTGCTCGGCGATGAGCCAGTCGGGGTCGCGCATCAGCGCGCCGCACACGCAAAAGTTGAAGAACGTGCCGGCCAGCAGCAGCACGGTGCCGCGCCAGCCGTACTCGTCGATCGAGTACTGGGTCATGGGCGCGTACAGGAACGTGCCGATGCCGGTGCCGCACGCGCCCAGCCCGGTGGCCAGCGTGCGCTTCTTGTCGAACCAGTACGCGATGCTGACGACGGCCGTGACGTAGCACAGGCACAGGCCCAGGCCGGACAGGAAGCCGAACGTGAAGAACACCATCTCGATGGACTCGGCGAACGACGAGATGATGAAGCCCAGGCCGGATATGACGCCGCCCAGTATGGTCATCTTGCGGCAGCCGAACTTGTCGACCAGCGCGCTGCCCACCGGGCCCAGGATCAGCGGCACGGCCATGAACAGGCTGCCGATCCACGCGGTCTTGGACTTGCTCTCCTGGAACTCCTTGAGGAACTCGATGTACAGCAGCCCGAACGAGAAGCTGATGCCGTCCGAGATGAGGCATATCATCAGCGACGCGAACACCACCATCCAGCCCCAGCCGCCGTCCGGGATCTTGGGCTTGCGCGTGGCCGTCGTGGCCGTGGACGACGCGCCGTCGTCCTCGTCCACGCCGCCGTACCGCACGCCGCCGTACGGCACCGACTCCACCTGCACGGACACGCGTTTCGCGGTGCACGGCTGCTGGTCGACCGCGGCGCCCCGTTCGCGGCACAGCTTTCCCAGCAGCTCGGCCAGATAGTCGTCGTACTCCTCGTCGTCGCCGCCGTCGTCTCCGCCTTCGCATCCGCTCTCGCCTCCGCTGCCCCCGCCGTCATTAGCCGCCACCGCTGTGGCCGCTGCGGTCGTCGTCGTCGCCGCCGCCGCCGCCGCCGCCGTCGCCACCGCCGCAGCCGCAGGGTCGCGTCCATCGTCGTCCGTTTCCATAAATCCGCGAGGGTCGTCGTCCGACTAGCAACAGCGGACCAATCGGCTTGGTGTCGTCGTCGTCGTCGTCGGCGCTACCGTCCCGTGCGCCGGTGTCTCCGCGGTGTCTCGTTCGCGCGCGTACACCAATCGGGTGTGTCGACGACCGGGCTACAACCGCGGTAATCTGTTGCGTTCCATCGCCGCGGCGGTTCGTACGTGTGTCGGTCGGTCTAACCTAACCTGACAGGTTAATCGGCGGCCGGCCCGCGCTTCGACGGGTCGAACCGATCACTGTCCGTCAACGTCGTCGTCCCGACGCGGTTCATCAATGACCGGCCCAATGCGGACGGATCCGGCGTACCGCTCGTGCAGCCTGTTCCGCGCTGCCGATGTTGTCCGCGATCGTCTGACCGTGTCTGAAAACAAACGAAAACACCCACTGTATTGCGTGTAAATTATTTATTTTTTATCATGTGTAAACTGGCGTCTACAATATTGTAACTGTGGAAAAACGCGCGCGAGAAAATGTCAGAAGACAAACGAGACAATATGACATGCGTGTATGTTATACAAAAAAGAGTATAGGGCAAACATTCGTGGATTACTTAGGTCCAACAAATTTCAATAAAACGCCACCATCTATCAAAAAACGTATCTTCAATAATGTAAGTGTAATAAAATTAACAATTTTTGACATAACAAAAAAATTATTGTAAACTGGTTATTACTTGAACGTGTCGTACCTGAATTCGTATTGTACTCGTTTGTTATGTTTAAGAATATTATTTAAATCGTAAATTTTTTTTTTTTTATATAAAACGTACTGATTATATTATACTCATTTTTCCCGCCACAAGCTTTAAATTTAGTTTTTAATTTGGTTTAATATTTGTTTAAATAATAATAAAAAAAGAAAAAAAAGAAGGAAAACAGTCGCGTTCGAATTGGCGACAGCGCAGATTTCGTAAATAAATATATCACACTTTGCTCGGGCGGCGCGGCGGTCGTTTCAAACGTTATAATAAATTGATATCACGCGTTCGGCACGGTATAGGTAATTTGTCATTTACAACAAGCGTCCGATATCGGCGCACAAGTCGTGTTTTACACGTGCGTGTGTAAAATATCGAGTAGACGAGCGCGCGCGTACGTTTGTATTATGTTTATACAGTGTATGCTAATCGACGATTAATCACGTTTTACCGCGGCAACGGCCGCAGTCGACCACCAAAGTGCTCCCGCCGTGAGCGCGTTTGCTTTTGGCATAAAATCATCGTCCTGATTATGTTCTAGGTGGTAGGTGGCCGAGTATCGGCTGACCTTCGAAACGCCGTTTTGCTACCGACCAAGTCGCCGATGTTGGGAAAATCGGAACGATTATACAAAAAGTAATGGATTGTGAAATAAAAAACCGACAGCGCATTCAAATTATTCACGTAACGTGTTGAGTGAATATTCGCTCGAAAATAATTATTTACATTCCGAAGGCTATCGTAAGTACGCCGATGTGTTATTGTTGATAAATTATGTTTCATTGTTTCTAACCGATCCGTCGTGCGCACCCGATAGGGATGAGGAGGGGAGGGGCGCTGGGAGAAGTTCAGTCGACCGCGTCGAATGTAATGCGAATTAATAAGCACTGGACGAAACTGATTTGAAAAGAATCGTCAAAATTTAGAGGTAAGTATACATTTTTCTAACGCTCAAGTATTATACTTAAATTACATTGAACGAGAAACTCTCTAACGTTGCAAGTACGTAATCGTGTAAAAAAGGGATCGTTCTTAATTGTTTTTTTCAATATAATATCATTGTTGGAAACGTTTTTTTTTTTTTTTTTATATATTATTATTATTTGAGCGGTTAAAAAAACTGTTTAGGTCAGCTAAAATAAAATTATAAACATGAATTCGATCGGTCCTTGTGCACTGCCTACGCCCTGTAAATTACACGATAAGCGCCCTCATGCCCGCGACCCACTAAAATACATTATTATGTATATTGTAACAGGTAATTGCGTTGATGTTTTAATACAATGTACGTAAATGCATAATATATCATGGAAACGTTCCCTGACAACGAAACATTTATTTATGCTTTGTATTTATTTAATAAACAACCAGTTAAGTTCTAGTATAACGAGACGTGTTCGAAAATGACGTCGAGTATGAAACAACAAATAATGATGAATTTCCGACTAGATAAAGTGACCTGATAGGTGTTCACGTGCAGTACGTATTCAAAATGTAAATACATTATATTTATACACACATATATATATATATATAATATAAAATAAACAGATGCATAAATAATTATAATAATTTATTACGGATATATTCATATTGTCGGAAAACAATTTTGAACGCTATTATTATTAAGTAGTAATGTCAAGTACGTTTTGTTGAGGCAAAATTTAATATCATCGCTAATAACAGAGACTAGAATTATTCATCGATGTTCATTAAACTTGTTAAATCAATAACATAATTAAACGGAGGAATATAAAATAAATTATCTTCAAAACGTATGGTAAATTTAATAATTCGTTTTATAGTGTCTAGTAGATATATTTATCATTCTTTTAATTTCTAACATTTGTATCGTTGAATGCGCAAAAGTATAAATGTACCCTCGTGAAATATTAGTTATTTTCACGTGTTTAACCGAACCAGAGGGGGTATACTGTTTTCGTTATTATAAGTCCGAGGTTTTTAGTCGAAAACAATGGCGATAAACAGCGCAACACCTCGCATGTAAACGAAAGTCAATAAATTTTACGTTAGAACGGTTTTTATCAATTTCTACATATTACAAATACGAGTAACAGCGATTTTATTGATCGGCGACCACCGTCCGAGACGAGAGATTCGTTAATAATAAAAACATAATAAACAGTGTTCTCTATTTTCAATCGTACAGGTAGTCGATATTTCAATTAATAATTTAATAAAGATTTCAAATTAAATTTTCTATAAATCCATACACAATTGAGAAAATTATTTTGTCAAGTGGCTTAATTTAAAAGTCAAAACCTGACGATCGTTTTAAAATATGCATTTTCCCATTGAGCTCACGGAGGTTTTTTTTTTCTTCTGTAAATTACCTTTTCACAACGATTTTTTTTTTTTTTTTGACTCGAGTTGACGGCCCTCCTTTCATTCGCTCCGCGACGAATTTTCTTTACAGCGACAATAACGATGAGTAATAATTTGAGTTTAAATTAACAACGACCATATTATAAAACTATATTATATGTAATTTTAATTAACACGCTTCGGCTACATAGAGTTTGAGGAGATAACATAATATGCACACATACAATGAACATGGAATGTAAATATTTATGCCATCTTAACAAATGCCTATCAACCGTTCGATTATCTTCGTTAACCTTAGGTACATTTCATCCCAACTTATTCGAGGTTGGCCAACCAATCCACAATATGTAATAATTGTAATTGTTCGAACTGTAACACGCCGACTTTTGTTCCAATAAATAATTGATCGAGGTGTTTAATTTCACAACGATAACTAATTGCACACACTTGAGACATCTAATAACAATAATTGTATTCATTATAAAACGTCGAACTTTGATAAAGAATAATAATAATCACGTATTTAAATAATAAGCTGATATAATAAAATGTCGAATCCGACGAAATACAGCGGTAGAACAACTATTGTTATAACGAACAGTGTTTTTTCGTGTTTGTCGGGCAAAGTTGTCGGACACTCGGAACTGAATTCGTGCGTCGGAACATACGATTATCGCGTGATGCTCGAAAAAAACCGCAGACCGTTTAGTCACCGCCGCGCAATTTTATCATACATACCCAATTAAAAAACAAGACTACGAACACAGTAAAACTAAATTCATATAAATTTAAAATAACAGCACGAAATAATATATTCGTCGGTGTAATAGCAACAATTATTATTATTACTCTGAACTAATCCCATCACACTATAAACAGTATAAACCATCGCCAGACACAGAATTTTACCTAATGTGTTTAAAACACGTCGCATTTATCGAAATATTATTATGATCGCCGAGAGACTAGTGTTTTTTTTTTTTGAGTAATAGATACGCTAAAACCGACGAGGAGGTCGGGTGGTCGCTTTATACGCGCAAAAGTCTGTTTTTCAAACTCGCAAAGGACGTGGCTGATTTAATTACGTTTCAAAATAAACCATACGATTATAATAATAATTATCCTCGAAATCGATTTACATAATATATTTTATTTTACTATTATTCGATTTTAATATATCGTGGTGTGCGGTTTGGCGCGTCCAATGATATTTTATTATTGCGTACAATAATTTCGCTTTGCCGTGATGGCGGTCGGAAAACGTACAACGTTCGCCGATATCGGTTTTAATGTGTGCCGTTATTGTTTCTACTCCGCCGCGGCACGGTCCGCGCGTGTACACAGTAACAGTATATATACCCTACTCGTAAAAATCAATATCCGCCATTTATTATAATAATATTCCGTTGTTTCCGTCTACAGTCTCCGCGTATACCTTTCGTCCCGCGATTACGTATAAGTGAGCGCGCGCGCGCGCGCGCGCGTGTGTGATATTGGCTGGCTCTGGATGAATTCGAAAATGTACACGTTTTTCCCGTAACAAATGAAAAACCTATTACAATCGATTTCGGTGCAGATGTTCTTCTTGCGGCGCGCGACGTCTCTCCTCCGCCGCCGCGCCGTCGCGTCGTCTCCCGTATCGCACGAATTTCGTTCTACGACCCGCGCGCACACCGGTCGCGTCCGATATTAAAACAGAAATACACGAAACGAAATGTAAATAATACGTAATACGGCGCGCGTCCGGTGGATTTCGGGGACGCGTTTTCAACGTTTTTCAATAGTATTCCGCCGTCATTGTTCAGATGAAAAAATCGTTTGGAAAAAATAAATAATACTATATTCATCAAAAATATACGTCGTAGAACCCATCGGGAAACGACCGAAAACGAGAGAGAAAAAAACAAACGTGTAAACCGGTTTTTTTAAACGCAACGTGTGAGAATAATAAAGTGATTAGCGACCGCTTTTTAATAAACTATTGTATAACGCGCGCGTCCGGATATTGTTGAGAAATAATAAACAACGAGTAGGTAGGAGAGGTAGAGCGGGTGGTATCTATTTTATTATATCGCTTGTACATTATATACTCTCGGCAACGCAATCCACCGTACTATTATTGTGTTGTGGTGTATACGCGATACGGCGATATCGTCGAACGCGTATTGTATTCTAGAAAACTCATGTTGGGCGAGCGTGTGTGGAGTATCCGATGCGCAAATTACATTTCAGACACTGTGATCCCCGACCGAGGCTGTTGTGTCGGTTTGGCGATTGATTTTTCTCTTTTTCGGCGCCCTGCAACACCGACCGATTACGACGCGCGAATTATCGTAAACCGAAACTGGATGGAGAAACGACGGCGCATACGTGTTTCCGCCTGCGAATATCGTAAGCAAAATGCGTTTGATTTGACGAAATAGGTAATTTCGCGTTTTACGACTTGGAAACGGGAGGACGTACCGTAAGCTACTTAAACGCGCGCGCACGCGCGCGGCACTAAAGACGTAGTTCTTCACTCGGTGTAGTTTCATCCGTTCATTTCTCATGTCTCGCCGAAGGGTTAAATCTGTATAGCGGTTTCAGCAAGCAGCGACAGCTGCAGCAGCAGCAGCAGCAGCAGTAGCACGACAAACGTCTGTTTTATGGCGTTTCCACACTCGAATATATTATATGATACGCTCGTTTCGGATCGTTAAAAGTCGCGAAAACTCTTCTTTTATACGCAATAACACGCACGTCTCCCCCCGAACGTGTTTTATTACGTTTTATTCACTGCGCCGACGATAAATTACGATTTCGATACGACCGCGCGCGCAGCAAAATACGGTATAATATTACGTAAGTTAAAGGTATTCGAGATTTTTTTTCTTTTTTTATCGAACAGATTTAACCGTTTTTAACCTTTAATTCGGTCGGATTCGCGCCGTAACTCGACGCACACCCGACCCCCGCGCGCACACGCGCGCTCCCCGCAGTTACGTGTAATAGATGTTTTTATATAGGTTTTTTTTTTTTTTTATGTTTGTTTTAGCATCTCTCCCCGACGTTCACTCTACTACAGGTACGGCCGCCGCCGCTCAACGTTGACGAATTCGCATTTATATTCATAACGTTTCGGGTTGTCCCCGTCCCGCGCGGTGTCAGCGGATAATCCTCGCGGAAAAAAACTTCCTCTACTCTATACAGTATATATTTTATAACGTAATACCCCGCAATAACAATTTGCGTGCTTAGTTCGTATTCCGGTTGTTGGATATAGGGGATCGCCGAGATTTCGGTTGTCCCTTACCGCAACGGGCGGCACCTTGACGATTTTTTCGCGACAAGGATAACTTTTCCGCCGCGACATTATCGTCCTGCGTCGAAAACGACTGCGAGAGAGACCGTCGCATAACGTCGACGACGAGCTAACGAGCTCGTCGATTCCAGCCGTGGTTCTATTATAATATTCAGTCGCTTTGGTCTACTTTCTGCCCCATCGTTTTATCGTTTACGGTCGGCAGGAGGAGAACGCCGCGGGTGATCCGATAGCGATTTCGGGAAGGGTAACGATTAGACCGTTCGCGCCGCAGACGATAACATGCTCCTCAAACGTTTTCCAATCTCTTCGATTCAGAAACAATTATTGAACTCTTGCCCGAACACGAGAGTATTTTACGTACCGGAAAATCGCAAAGCGTTAAAGATAAAACAAAAAAATTCAATAGCTGTTGTAAAACATATACAAACTGCGTATAATTTAACGGAAAAGTGGGAATTATTACTAATAAATGTACAGATCGATTGCGGCTTGAATATATCACGTGATTCGTAATTATTGCTATCATGAATTACCGTACATACCTGCAGAAATAGGTCCAAGCTTTCATGTCACTAGTAAAAACACATAAACACGTACGGATAAGCCACGGTGCCGAATATTCGAGTAGCCGAAACTTTTGTAACCTTAGATGGAAATTATGCGGATCAGCGTGCGTTCACATAGTCTCGACCGTCAATTATTATTGCATCGACCCCGCGCGCGTTCCCAGTACACCGTCGTCGTATAATGGAGATTTATGTGATTAAACTTCTCGGGTTTTCGCACTTTCGCCGCGCGCGCGCGCGCGCGGTGTCTGTAAAACGGCGATTCGGCGAGGGGAGAGAAACACATCGCGCCGCCGCCGTGGTTTACGTTACGTCACAGCCTCTGCGTTTCCCAGAGCGTTGGATTTCGTTTTTCCCGCTAATGTTCTCGTGTGTTTGCCAGTTTCCCCGGCCTCGGCGGGCGTCCACACACGGTCTGCGACACTTGACATTCACATTCGCCGTAAATGAGCGCCGCCGCTGTCGCCGGCCGCCATCTGCTGTTACTGTCGACGGTGATGATGATGGCGGCCCCGGTGCGGCCGGTACGCGCCAACAGGCGTTACGATCACCACGTGCTGGGCTCGAGCATGGCGTGGCCCGACGCGTACGACGCCCGGTCCGTCATCCACAGCCGGTTCCAGATGACCCGCAGCGGCCGCGTGCTGGTCGCCTCGCCGCGTTACCGTCCCGGCGTCCCGTTCACGTTGGGCTCGTTCTCGGCCACCGCGGCCACGCGGACGGCGATCGAGCCGGACGTGGAGCCGTTGCCGCCCGCGCCGGAAGTTCACCGGCTCGCCGCCGCGAACGCGAACGCGACCGCAGCAAAGAAAAACGCGACCGCTTCGGCTTGCCCGCTCGTCAACGTCGTCGACCTGTACCTGGACAGCGCCGAAGACGTGCTGTGGCTGTTGGACGTGGGCGTGGTGGACACGATGACGGACAAGCCGAGGCGCGTGGCCCCGGCCAAGATCGTCCGGCTCGAGATCGACGACGACGACGACGACGGCTGCGACGGCGACACAAAGGTTGGTTGAAGCAAGGGTATTTGTACCTTTCTCGTTAACGACTACGCAATTTCGAGTTGTTTTCGTGACTTTCTCCCGGCCCTACTCCTTTTGTGATCGCCCCGTCGCCGTAACGTTTTATGTACGATATTGTTAATGTGACGATATAGAAGAAACCACCGCCGTACAAGACGATCGAGATCAAGACGAACGGCGGCGGCTGCGGAGGAGACCCGAACAGATCGTGTCTGCAGTACATCGTGGTGTACCGTTCGCGGGCCGCGGCCGGCGGCCACTACGCGTTCGTGTCGGACGCGGGCCACAGCTCGGTGCTGGTGCTCGACACGAACACGGGCGCCCAGTGGCCCATCGAATTCCCCAGGGACGCGGCGGAGGCGGTGGCTTCGTCGTCGTCGTCGCCGTCGTCGTCGGCGTCGTCGGCGTCGTCGGCGTCTCCGCCGCGGGCCTCGGACCGTCACCACGACGTAATGTTCATGGTGACGCTGCGCAAGACCAACGGCCGGACGGCGCTGTACGCCACGTTCCTGTCCGGGTGCCACGTGTTCGCGGTGGACCTGGAGCACATCGACCGGTGCGCGACGGCCCGGCCGGCCGTGGCCGAGGTGGGCCGCAAACCGTACCGGATCGCCGTGATCGGGTCGGACGCGGGCAGCCGCATGTTCTTCCGGCGGCCCGCCGAGAACGAGATATGGTCGTGGGACGTGAACGGCCCGTTCCACCCGGTCGGCTTCCGGCTGGTGTCCCGCGGCCAGGACTGCAGGGCGCCGGTGCACGTGGCCCCCGGCTACGGAGGCTTCGTGTTCGTGTTGCGCAACAACTTTGCCGACTACGTGCGCAACGGCACCGGCACGCTGGGCGCGTACACGCTCATACAGCCCGTGTCCGTGCTGCCGTCCACGTGCCGCGGCGTCACCGCGGCCGCGCCGCCCGCCGACGCCGCGACCAACGCGACCGCGGCCGCGGCCGCCAATACGACGACCGCTCCGACGCCGGCGGCCGACCACGACTGCGGGTGCCGGCTGTGATCTTCGTCACCGCCAAGTCGACCCGCACCGGATTCTAAATACGCGACTCTGCCGCCGACGTTGTTAATTTTTGTATAATATTATGTGTTTTGTTTTTCCGCGTGTCGAATCGAATAAAGTCCGATCGTTATTTTTTTTCCCGAAAAAATTTTCGCCCGATTTCGTTTCGCCAACGCGTCCGCAATATCGTCGATAGTATACGTAATTATTTCCATGTTTCGATGGTTTTTTGAGTTTTTCCCCTCTGCCGTTACGCCGGTGGCGCAAACGCGCACGCCCGCCCACCGGGCGCGGTCTTCCGTATTTCGCGGAAAACGAATCGGATTCAGCTGACGGCGACGGGTAATCGATGACGTCGGCGAATCGGACTTTTAAATTATAAACCGATTCGCCGTGGTAAGCAGCACACCGTCGTCGTTTTTTTTTTTTCGAAAAACCATTCCGAACGGCTCCGCTATTTCTAAATCCGATGTCGTCAACATTTCCCCGCGCTCGTTTCGAGAACATTTTCTTTCCGGTAATTTTATTTACTGGAAACAGTAGTTTGCGAGACACGTATTCTGCGGTACACATTTTTTATAAAGCTCCGGGTATGAAAAAATGAAAGTTTCGCGAATTTTTCACCCGGAAAAATGTTGCCGATTTTCGTTATTTCATAGCAAAGTTTAAAATTCAAACGCTTATAAATATTGTTGTTTACGCGGATTTTCGATGTTTTTTTTTCACTTTATTAATGTAAGAGAAACTTCCCGTACATTTTTCAACAATTATAGTCCGACCAAAATGAGATTCTATGGACATTCTACGAAAAAACACTAGACAAGTTTAAACTTCTATAGAAGCACCACAACAATAATCGAAAATCATCTGAAAATTTAACTTTATTTCTCCAATGACAATATAAGTAACTCGTCCGAATTTCAAGTTTCCACGGTAATTTTTTTTTTCTAACTATTATATCTAATTGTTTCATTTTGTTTTAAATGACTATGAAAAATAATTTGATTTTGTATTAACTATTTTCAGGAAAACAATAGAAATATAATATCGAATTGGTTCCCAAAGTACAAATAAGAAAAAATTTTCTGCCAGAAACTATTCGTAAAATTGAAAATCGAGCCGATTTTTCTAGTCGAAATCGACGAAATCGCGATGACAGATTGACAGGACTCGATAAAAAAACAAAAATAATAGAAAACACGATTATAATATATTACGATAAAAGCAATAAATTTCTCCTTTCACTCGGTATCTTAAACATTATTCCATATCGTTTGATATTTAAACTCGGTGGTGACCGCTCAATTCGTTTTGCTATATTACTGTTAATTGCTCAACTCTCGTTTATGAGAACCGTGTGCCACGGTCGTATCAAAGTTTAACGAGGTGTTACGTGGTTATCGATCGACCTACATGAAATATAAATAATAATAATAGAGCATATCACTTCGATTACGAGAAACGACGCTAATAACAGTTATAATACTAAATAGTATTAATTAAAGTAATGCTTGGTACCTAATTATTACTGGCCAGTGCGGATGATAATAAAAGTGAAGCCGTATAATATACTAAATTCGTAAAAAATATATTCAACCGGCATTATATACCTATACGATTCAATCGAGTATTTTTCTCGTTCGGTATACGAGTTCGGTAATAACGAGAAGAAAAATGTAATTATTGCACGTTTATTATTTATATAAAATATGACGTGTTGTACATCAAATCGATATCTACATTAATTATAATTGTAATGACGATTTTTTTTCCACAGAGGGTTGAAATGTCTGTAAAAGAAATGTGTGAAATACGAGTTGAAGTATTTATCGAAAAACAAATTCGACCAGACATTTTCGTATCGTTAAAATGCCGTATCAAAATTGAAATTATAAATTTCGTTTTGGTCCCGAGGTACGCGCGGCCGTCAAGAGTTTGTTTTTCTCTATGCAAAGAGCCGAGGTTTCAAGAGGCAATCTCGAACGTATCGCAAAGAGTCGTGCAGAAAATATACCAAAATTTAAAGGTTTAACAATATCGTGCGATCGTCCCACGCGCTCGGATCGTACGAAGAAGAAAGAAATATCATTACGTCGAACGACTCGGTCAGTCGGAGCAAAACAGCCGTGCGGGACAGATGAATATTATACCGAATACGAAATCGGATCATGCGCCCGATATCTATCGACACTGTCGGACGTGCAATAAAGACGTCGGCGAACGAAAGGCGTCCCAGGCCAACGAGACCAATGCCAGCCACCAATAATGCGATATAATAACGGCCGGCGGCGGCTGCGTGGAATGTCACAGCCGTCGTCGGATGGTCAATTTTGAAGAAAAATAAATAAGCACTGTAGGTGTAGGTCAAATTATTGGCAATCGAACAATTCGGTCACGAGCGGGGCTCCGCGACGTCAACCGTACCGCGAAGAGAGAGAAGAAAAAAAAAATATATAAACAATCGCGTAGAGGTACCCACCCGCCACTCCCGGCGCTGTTAGTTACAATATGTTCCGACCGTCGTCGTCGGAAGACCGTCGCGATATTTCGTCGCCGCGCACTGCGTTCGTTGCAATTTAGTTTGAAATATTATCCGTTTTATCAGGCCGTCTCGAAAAACGAATCGAGTACCCGTGCCGACTACGACATCGTGCTGTGCGTGACGAACCAATATCATCGCGATGGTATTATATTATTAGCATTATTAGACGAAGAACGCGTATTCGGGCGAAAAAACGACTCGTCCAAACGCCCGGACACGACCGAAGACCGCGCGAACGTCTTGTTTCGCACGACTTGTTTCGTCCTGCGCCCCTTTATCATACTACCTTCCTCCACAAATAAAACGAGCAGTGGGCGTGATGATTATTATTCCGTCTCGGAACGCGTTCGTTCGCGATAAATTCAACCGAGCCGGCTCCGCTAAGATTTTTCACCACCCGTAAAGAGAAACCGTCGTGTCACGGCGAAATCGTATTGTGAAAAATTTTAGCAGTAGTGTTTTAGGCTGTCGAACAATAAATGATAGACCTACGTTTCTAGAAGTATTACTTGCTAGAAGTCTACTTGCTGAGCTATCCGACGTCATGCAAGTATCTTTTGTCGGACGGAAAAAGTAATAAAGTAATAAATCAAGTATAGAACTGGGTGCCCAATTTAACAAAAATAATTCGAATATAATTATACTCTGACCATCAGGAACATGGGCGTGAACGGGAGGGAGAAGACCTAATTCTTAAAAAATTTTTCATTTTTATGATAATATATTATATAAAACGAACTTAATACTTGAAAAGCGTTGCGTTAGAGCTCTAACACAGACATTTAATTTACATTTAAATCCACTGCCCATAGTTATTGTTAATATTGTGTATCAAAACAATTAATAGAGAATAATCGAGCATGTTTCACTTTTAATTATTTTATTTACAATCTAATCAATTTAATTAGCTGGAATAATTGCACAGTTGACACGGCAAAACGATGAAATACGAATTAGATTTAACTAATTCGAGAGGTAATTCGTTTCTATCACTGAACTTCCCACGTCGAAATGGCGTTTGTAAAAAAACAACTGCGGTGTCCATCAGAAATGTCACATGAGGATATTTATAAAGACAATTTAATTTAGACGTTAAACGTTCTTAAAAAAAAAAAAAAACGAATTCAAAAAGAAAAAACTTGGGCTGATAAGAGAACAGAGAAAGTCAACGATTATCGTACGATCAATTTCACCTCACCCCTAATCACCCGTTCCATAATAATTGTATTGTCAAGTAGTAGAGGGTGTGTCAATCGGAACAGGATTCATTTTGTTATATGAACATGGAACACGATTGTATTTGAATGAAAACATCTCTACAGTTTTCGCGATTCTATTTCCTTAATTCAATATTCAGTAACATATTTAATAGTTATCATTAAAAAAAAAAAAAAAAAACATTAGAAACAGGTAAAAATTATTGAACAATTTGGACTATTGATGAGCTAAGAAATAAATTCATCAAACATTATAAACTCCGAAAATGTAGGTGAGACGTTTCGCCCCCAGAGTCGCAGCTGATTATATTGTTTTTAGTCGATGGGATGAATATTCAATTATGCGTATGGAACAGTAATCATCTACAAAAAAAAAAAATGTTCAAGATACACCCGTGTTCAGGAGAGACAGAATAAATGAGTTTTGCGAAGAACCATCGGGTCTTTCTATTTACCGTTCGAGTATTTTTAAACCTTTCTTGAATACTCTACAGAATTCTATTTATTTTTATGACTTTCTAGAAAGTTCTGCGGAGACAATCCGACTAAGACTGGGTTTAAACGTAGTCATAGTGCACCCGATCAACATGGCAACTCCGAAAACTATAGATTCCTACACTAATATCGGTTATTTTTACACGCCACCGCCCGACCGTTTAATAATCCGAGTAAATAAACGCGCTTGTCGTAAGAAAATATGATAACCACGAGTTCTTGTATGATTATCATTTATCATAATACTACTACCCCGCAACAATAACAAATTTGTCTAGACACGTGTTTTTTTTATTATGAAAAAAAATAAAGCGATAAATAAACAGAGTGTTCGTACTGCCTGTGCGAGGTGGGTTCGTACGTACATTTTAATGATAGTGTTACAAACGCCAGTTGGAGTCGGTTCAAATCATAAAACGAGATCATCGAATTGACACGTTTAGAAACGTTTCGCTCAATTTATCACGCCACTGACCTGCCATGTTGTTTTTAGCGTTTTTGTAAAAATAATTCAGTAAATCGTATTACACGCTTTAAGGTGTGTTATAAATTATAGAAGGTTTTCTAACAACTTCAATTTATATAATATTTCAAATGAATAAATAAATCATAAAGCATATTTTACGGAGATTTAATTACCTACTGTGTATTCAAAAACTACGTTTTCGTTTGGTAAACGTCCACTTAAAAAGATATTTATCAGACAAAAACCTTACTGTTCAAAATGTATTTTCGAGCGTCGTCGCGCGCGAAATATACAAACCGGCCGTTTCGATACAGTCGAATACAATAATTACATTGACAGTTTTAGTAGGCATTTAAATTTAATCGAGGTGTCTTCATTTTCTGCGGACTTGCATTAGGTGATCAATAATATTCGTATTAATCAAAAATACTTGAAAAATGTTACTCCGAATATTTGACGCAAGAATTAATTTAATAACAAATTACACGTCATATTTAAATTTAATCGGGGTTTCTTCGTCCACTGCGTGCTCGCACCATTCCAATAGTGATCAATAAAATCCGATTTAATCAAAAATACTTGAAAAATATTACTCCGAATATTTGACGCGAGAATTAATATACCAACAAAATTACATCATCATCTCTATTTCCTTACAAACCGACGGCGCTTTCCGACAAATATAAATGTCTACAAAAATATTCGCATTTCTTTTATACGTCATTCATAATTAATATTCGTCTACAGTTCAATACAGATTTATACAGTTTATAAATCGCAACAAACACCATAGGTATTGCATACTATTTTATTTTTACCTGTAGTGATATAGTCTTAAATCACACAACTTAAATTAATTGAATGTTAGGGACGTTTAATTGAATGATTTCAATTGTTTAACATCGCTCTTGGGAGGAGGCGACCTTCAAATAATACAATAATAATTATTTTCCCATTCAATTAGATTACTTTTTATTTATAAATAGAACGATGTAGAACGAATGATCTATATTATGACATTTCTTTTATGAATCGCAATCTATCTTAAGTACGAGAAAGATTAGAACCGAATAGGTACTTATGCGCACATTTAAGCAGTAAATATTATTTGTGTTTCGTTAGTTAAACATCAAATCGGTTTTAACTAATGTTTTTAGTTATAAACTAATATTATACAATTTGTTTTATTGCTCGGCTCTTACGGTGACAGTTTTCATCGAACCGATGAATTGATCGACAATTAATAAATTAATTAAATCAAATACAACTGGGTAGAATTAACTTAATAAACACATTTCGCATTTACCTAACGATATACACAATACACATAATATTATATACTTAATACCTATTGATCAACTATATGTTTGGTGCGAAATAAAATAAATCGATTGGCTTACAACTAAATTGATTTATGTTTGTATTGTTAAAAATTTCATAAAGAACACAGTGCATCTGGACCGACAGTTAGCGATAGATGCGCATGCGCAAACGTATTACGATTCAAAGTAAATTCAATTCGTGAAATTTTACATTACATTTTACATTACTGATAACTGTAATCGACTATTGTTTCTCTTTAATTGATTATGTTGTGTATTAAAAAAATGTGATACGATCGTTTATTGTCTTCGTAGATTTTTTGAACATGACGTTCACTTCTAAACACACAAGTTTACATAAATCAACTTATTGTACGATTTCTAGTCTGCACGGTCGTCTTTTAGTTTTTACGCGATAACATTGTATCGGTTATGGTCGTTATGGATAATATTATTTGTCCTTAGCAATTCTACTTGAAAATAATATTATATATTTTGTATGTACTTATGTTAGTAGCGAAACGATAATACTAATGAGCGATGGCATTGATTCCATTTGTCGCATTACTGCGAGTGCTTGGCAGAAAAAACGCCGACTGTTACAGTTTTGGTATTTATATAATTATTGTTAGATTGTTTATAACAAGTTATACTAGTTAATGGAATAAATAAATTTACAATTTATTAAGCAATTATAAAAAAATGTCAAAACGTTCTGGTAAAATAGAGATACTAATATTAAAACGTTAAGATCGAAATTTATATGATAATTATTATGTCGGTCGATATGCGTGACGAATTTACAGTAAACTCATTAGTATACACTAAACACTTTTGATATTTTTAATAATACCTAGTTATGTGATTAGAATTGAGCGAATTTTTCATTACGTAGTTAATAAAAATGAATGATCAACATTCATTCGAGTCATATTTATACAGGTATGTGTGTGTGTGTGTACATGTAAAATAGCGTGAAAATAATTATACACACACATTATTGTTGGACGACTATAAATTGGTTTTTGTTAATCAAATATTTGTCATCAGTCAAGGTACATAACAGCACGTTTCGTAAAGAGTTCAAATATTGAATTACAATTAGTCAAAAATAATAGAACGTTATAGCCACAAAAGTTTCAACTGAAATGAAAATTAAAAAAATTCATTGACTGTTAACATTAAATCGATACCCGACAGTTTGATATGACATAAATGCATAATATGCTATCGCAGAAACGCAGTTACGTGGCGTTACATTTATTTTAATGACATGGTGCGTTCAACAGAGCGTAATACGTTTAATATGCTAAATTATTAATCAATATTTAACACCTAACGTTTGTGCAACGGCAATAATATTATTTTTATACTTTATATACTAGGTACTACCTACAACCTCGTACATAAATCATTGTACGTATATCGTTTTGATTGATGGAATACGAACTGAAAATACCAACGAATTGAGTGGAATAGAAAAAAAAAAAAAAACCTACCTGTCTGCGGTCAGTACATTATGAGTTTAATTTACCACATTAGTTTTATCATATAACTCATTGGAATACAATTATTTAGATTTGAACGTATTCAATCGAACGAGAGAATATTGGAATCCGCGCAGCAATAATTTCGTACATAATATACGCGGTTCAATCGGTTCGTTGAATATTAATCGATTTTATCGAATTTTATACATTTTATATTCTATTTATTAGCGAGTACCGGCGGCGGTGTACCGACCGACGACTAAAATACTACTTGTGAAACAATCACGTGACGACTTTGAATCGTCGTCAAATCGGGACAGCGGTACCCGACGAGGCCGTTGAATAATAGGAAACACATGAACACAATGACCCATACGCGGCAGGTACGAAACGATGGAAAAATAAAGAGCAGTGTTGGACAAAATCGAACGTACGCGCCCGTAACACGCGCGTCGGTGTACGGTGATCGTATACGACGATTGGCGGCGACCAATATAGTAGCGAGTTGGAAAAAAAACCACACGACGGACCGCGATAAGCGCGGGCGGCTTCGTCCCGAAAACGAAATACTGTCGTCCACACCGCCGCCGCCTTGTGCGTCATATCGTTTTCGTATTTTTATCTATCGCGACACGCATTGATGTACGCCGCCGTGCCGCACATCGGTCGTACGTTTAGGCGAGTGCTCCGGGCACACGAGTATCGAACGCGAATATTATAATACGATAACGACGACGCGTCAACAACACTGCTGCGACGAACGCGCGCGCGCGCGCGCGTGTGTGTGTGTGTGGGCAATATCGAAACCGTCTCGCGGCGCACACACTGCGCGTAGTATACGTGGTCGGCGTTATCAAATGGCGTTTATTTAAATAACAACACTTGGCGACAGGGACAGGGGGTTGGGCAGCGACCTGTTGGAACCGAATTTCACGCGGACGACGCGATATCGAAAGGTCATCGGATATTGATTTTGGCGCGCGGGTAAACGGCGTCGCGCCGCCCCGGTGTACGCGAACGGGGGGCGAGCGCGCAAGCGCGCGTTTCCGGCGAAACCGGTTTGCCGCCGCGAGAACGGAACGACGCGCCGAGAAACCCTTCGGTGGCCAAACCGCAATGTCACAGTGTGCAACGGCGTGGTGTCGATGCACATGCACCGCGCGCGCTCGACAACGAGCGATCGTAACGATCGACACACACGCACGCGCGTGCCCGCCCGCCCGGACAGACGGCAGGCGAAACAACAACAACAACAACAACAAGAGCAATATTGTCTTCGGTATGTCGGGGGACCACGCATTATATTATAATACATTGAATGTATGCACACATGCTGTTTACAAATTATCGGTGTTCGGTGTGTGTGTGTGTACTCACGCGTGTGACGATTATAATGTAACGTGCGACGTTATTGTCTCGTGTCGTGGACAGCCGCCAGTGGGCGAGCGCGTTCAGGCGCGATTCGACGGTTCGGCGGCGGCGGCGGTGGCGGCGGCGGCGGCGGCAGGGGCGGCTGCGGCGATCGTCTTCATCGCGACGCGTAGTCTGCGCGCGGACAACGGACTAGTGTCGCGAAATCGGACGTGATGAGGAAAAACAGCGGGAAAACAGCGAACGGAACGTGTAAAACGCGCGGCGTCGGCACGCAGCGAGTCGGCAGCGGTGCGATGCGCGTTGGCGACACGACAGTCCGTGCGCGGGGGGAGAAAAAAAATAAAAAAAATATTGTAATATTTTATATCGCGGACACGACGGCGCAGGCGACGCGGCGACGGCCGTGCGGTTTCTAGAGTCGCTGGATGCTAAAAATGCCGCCGCCGATCACACACCGCCGCCGCCGCCGCCGCCGCCCGACCGTGGACCGGGGCCGGGCGGCGCTAGCGCCCCAAGCGGCCGCGCCAGTAGTACTCCGGTTGGGATAACTATAGATTTTTTGGCCTAGGGCAAGGCCGCGGGCGGCCACAATAACGGCCGTCCGTCCGAACGGTGACGCGCGCCCGCGTCGCGTCGTCGTCGTGCATCACGTCGCTCTGCACGACAATAATTATTTACGATCGTCACCGCGGTGATAAGACGGTCTCGTCGACCGGATATCGCGTGCGCACGCGGGGGCGTAAATACGGGGAGGAGGTTCGAACCTCCCGCCCACGGTCGCATTCGATTTTCCAAGTAATATCCGAAAAAAAGCCGACGCGATTTGTTTTTGTCCATGTTTCGTTTCTGACGACTGGAATAACGATTAAAAAAAAAAAATTATACAAAACGTGTAGTCCGACTAAAGTCGTACAAATAGTATAAACGTAACACACAATTCGGTATTGTCGGCGGCGGTGTGTTTTCGTTTCGATCAAAGACTATATACATTATATTATAAATTCATAGTACAAACGTACGAAATAAAATATAAACCCACGGAATCGATAATAATAATTGACGATCAATATTATTTATTCATGTATTATGCTTTTCCCGAGCGCGACTCGACGATATTTTCCGTTTATATACCGAAACTCAATGAATATGTAATTTTTTTTTTCTCGTTTAGGTGTATTTTTATGATAAACTCCATTAGTATGCACCGCTTGCATATTATAATGTACCTACGCTGTGCGGTGGCGATCCACGAGCGTGGTTTTGCAACAGAACGTCACCACACGGATACTGTTTTAATATTGTTTTGGACACTGCAGGTGTTCGCGCAGTACTACTTGTTCAATCGCACACACTGCGATGATAACGTTTTCACGAGATTCCGGACCGAATTTCGCGTGGGCAAATCGCATATTGTCGGATATCTAATCGTTTCGTTTTCAGCACCGATTTCAGACGTGAAAAATAATGAATCGAAAACACTACTCCGACGGGTGTCAGTAGCCAGCACGGACCAGGTTGACGTCGACTGTTTCGCGCATGAGCCGCGCACTACGATCGAACTCGAAATAATTCCCGCAGGACCCCTGAGAATTTTTTTTCGCAGAATTCGTACTCGTGTGTATGAATAATTTCAATAGTCTAGCGGGGAAATGTACGCGTACGCATACAATATATAGACGCGAAAATAATTTTCCCATAATAACATTTTCATAACATTCAAATATGTTGAGATAGAATGTTTTAGTTTTTCGCTGGTTTTATTTTAGGAACGTTTTACTAATTGCTTATTGATTGTTTTAGGTGTGAATGTTGAGTGGATACGCTGCTTTATCTAAGTCTGGGAATTTTACATAAAATCGGCGCTTCTGAAAACTGACCAGGCTTAGACTTCGATCGGCCCGTCCCATGCGTACGTTAATTGAAACAGGAATGACAAATTTCTGTCGCGCCACGAGTGTCCACCAATACAGGTACTTTAAAATAATATGTGAAATGTTAACTTTATTAAAAAAAAGTTTACAATCGTGGTTTTAATAAAAATGTAAGGTTATGCCTAGTGTTTATATGATAATATATAATTCATAATATAGGTTTTATTGAATTACAAGGAAATAATAATCTAGTAATTATATACTTATTAAAAATTGAACTTCTACGGGAAATTTTTTTTTTGAATTTATAGATTTTCAATAAACAGTTGAAATTTAATATTATCATTTAAATTGTATTTACGTGGCATAGATTCAACAGCCCTGATAAGTATTATACTCGAATAGTACTTCTGTTGCAATAGCGTAGCTTATGGGCTTGGCAAGAGGACCATGCCGCTCCATTGATCATATTATACACATCATCAATACATGAAAGGATGTAATTTTCCGACATTGGTACTCTAATAATTTATAAGCTTTACAATTGTAAAACGTATCGATTTTTTCTCTCGTTCTCGTTGCCATTTGCAGGCCATGTAACATTGTAGTATTGTAAAACATTCTGTAGTTCAAAATTGCAATCGATTATCTAAGTTCGGCATCTCACCTGCACGTTTTTGTCAAAAGTATAAATTCGCTATCCCGTACAGCTTAAATCGAATTTATTATTAGTTGACTGTATAATATAGTAAACAGCTGAAAACTTCGAGATCTCGTCGATATAATATAATATACTGTAAGTATGTGGTTTCAATAAAACTGCGTAAATATCGTCCGATGCTTCTTTTTGCATAATTTAAAAACGGTAATAATTATTTTCAGAGTTGAAGTTTTTGCCATCGTCACTCTGAGAACTCCTTATTGATCCTTATAATATATTTCAAACACAATTTAAGACTTGAGCAGTAAAGAAAAAAAGATGAACGTAAAATGAATCGGAACAGCGGCGTATCGTTTAGAATATTTTAACATCATCACTTTTACCGGTAAATAAGTTTTATCATAGTTCTTAAATAATCGAATGCTTAAATAAAAAAATTCAAGCGGTCAAAGATCAACACGATTGAAGCAAAGAGGCGGTATTTTATTTATAATTCGGTACATTACGATGCGCGTTGTTATACTCGCCGGTTATAACTACGATATCAGCTATAGTAGGACAATAGATCTCGCGATATTATATTGTGTATATATTATACAAAGGTACATTGTTGTCATTATTTCGCGACATTGTAAAATACGAGAAACACGCGAGCGACACGCACGCGTTCCTTATCACCGTAGCGGGACGTATTTTTATTATTATTTTTTTTAAATAAATCCGTTTAATAATAATAAATTCGTCGTGTAGGCACTCGGAATCGCCACTAGCAGTATGTTTTATTGCCGCCGAGGGAGAAAAAAATCAATTCCAACCGAAACGCTTTTTACTCACGCGATATTTGGTTTTAACTCGACCGGACATCTGCAGTGGCACGCGCACTTTCCAAACTCACGTTGTTTTCCGTACGTGCACACACGCACACGCACACGCACACACACACGTGTGCATGCGTTTCTAGCGTACGTAACTTTATTTTATACTATCCGACAAATACGTAAGCGTTCGTGACTTTATATTTTTATTTTTTTCCGGTGCGTTATGAAGTTTCTCCAACAGTATTGTAGATCCCGTTTTTACGGTTTTAAAGACTGCGCAAAAACACCGCGGGAGACCCCCATCGCGCATAGGCCTATAGCACAAAACACACCTGGATCGATGCAGAACGTTTCCGAGTCAAAACCCATTTCATCTGTGGCGTTTCATATTATATTACGTACATTGCGAACATGCGTCGTCGCCGCGCACGATTGTCGAGATAAATATTGTGTTTTTATTTTCCCGTGTTGAAAACGAAAAAATACGGTCTTAAACTCGTAAAAACTAAAAACATAAACCTGTTTTACTTTTAATATCAAACTTGTTTTTGTCAGTTTGAAACATACATTATTCCTGATTATAAAATATCTACTTACGATTGCGATGAAAATTTTTACGAAATTCATTATTTTATTAAAGACAAATACTGAATAACATTACAATAATTATTATTGACAATTTTAAGAAATCTCACGTATAATCGAGATCGTACGATTGGTAAAAACAAACGAGTGAATAAAATATTAGAGCGACGACGTTGGCTGTTTTTAGAAAATTGTAAGCGAACACTTACAAGTCGTTCTACTTTTATGCTTAACATATTTTTCGCTCGACTTGGGATTTTAAATTATATTTATTGTTTCTGGTCTGAAGTAGATATTGTAATACTCGATCGTGATTCTGATCGCTGTTCTAAAGTTTAGCTATCACGAGAAAATATAATTTAACGACGTGCACAACAAAGAATCCTTGACCTCACTATATTTGCGCGCATATTATGTATATTACATCTATTTAATACTTGGCAAGACGTTTATACTTGGGTTGCGAAGTTTTCCAACACTTGACGCGAAATTATGTTTAAATAATAACCGCAGATATAAAGTAGTTTGTAAAAATAATGTGTATAATATAGGTAGTAACAAGAAAGGATTTATTAGCGAGTTTGTTTGTTAATAACGCTTGTAAAATTATGACTAATTATCTTACTCAAATATATAATATATTATATTTCTCGTAACTAAATTGAAATTAAATATACTTGAAGTGCGATAGATCTGGCTGCCGGCATTTTACTAGAATTTGACGTTTAACTGAACCAACACTATCGGAAACATTCGAATAACTTACAATTTGGCGTACACTAAACGTAATATTTCAACATTTGCTACATCGTTCAGAAGACGGATTTCGAATTTTGTTCGAAATTCTCTAGTGGACAGTATAGTGGTCCACCATTTTGATTAAACGACTCGCCTGTGGTTTGCATACCACAGTGTAATTTACGCCTAATGAAGCTTTTATTGGACCTACGCCACAGCTCGCCAGAGGTTATTGGACAGGGTGTCGAGGCTCCGAGGAAGATTAACGGTAAGGTGATTCGACTTGATTATCATAAAATTAGACTTTTGAAAAAATAAATCGCCGTAGAAATATTTAAAATCAAAACGTACGCACACCAAACGCGCGTAATGATAAAGTATTTTATTGATTTCAAATTATTATCATAATAAATAAATAAATCGTGTAGCGTGATGTTTCAAGGGTACGAAAAACGGCTAAACAATCGGCGGCGTTTCGTCTATACAACGTTATAATATTATTATGATCTATTCAAATTTTCGAGCATTTTCATTGTTACCTCTAGAGCTGTGTCTATAATAATGCGTTGTAACTATCGGATATTTTTCATTCCAAACAGCCGACACAAAAACCGTTATAAATTATTGTAGATAACTTTTTAGCATTCATTATTATATCATTTCATTACAAAATTAATAAAACGTCAATTTGAAAATCGAAAAAAGTGATTTATGCGCACCTACTATTATTATGTCGAATACTTCAATTTATGTCGTGGTACAGTGATATCATCAATATATCGGCTTTATGACGAACAATAGAAAATACTTTCTTTTTTTTTTCAGACACAGAAAAGCTTTAAAACTATTGATTCTCTCGAGTTGAAATACAGTACGATTTTCGATTTACATTCACGTCATCACATCGTACGCCATTAAAATAATGTATGAGACCGTGTTTTCAAAATTCCGTCGAAAAACAAATGCACGTGTGCATTAAATTTACACCTGAAAACAAGTTTGATTCTATGTCGTTGAGCAAACTATATTATAGACATTTATTTTGATTTAGATTTTTGCTCTTGTAGGTATGTAAAAATTAAGAAAAAGAATCAATAACATATATTCACGAATAGTTGAAAGATAGACACTGGAACGCGTGTTGATTGGACTGAATGGCTAATATCAATAACAAAGTACTACTCGAAAGTCAAATCTAAATTTAACATCACATTGTATTTTTCTGAACGTGTGTATGTGACGTATGTATCGTTGAAATAAAAAATAATTCTTCACGCCGTATGCAATATACCCCGACGAACAGAGAACAGCACGTTTTAGGTATTACATTTTATCCGTAAAATTGAAATCCTTCGTACTAACATCGTGTTGCTCGTTAGTCATCTCATGAACTATCCAACGTTTTAAACTCGAACGCCTCTATAGGAATATCTCATTGATTTGATTTCTAAACATTTATTTTCCACAGCGCACTACAAATTCAATTACGAATTACTGGAAAACGGGCGATTGTCATATTAGTGTTTATTTCTCCTGGACGTTTTGAGAATAGGCAACTTAGGTTCACAATCAATGTAAGACCAAAAGAAAAGGACTCGTTATTCGGATACGATTTTTTTTTATCATGCCACGTGTTTTATGCCTATATGGTATACTCGTACGTTATACCTGTCATCCGGTACATATTGCGTGTATCTGCCTGATATATTGCCTTGACATAATAATAGACGATAATAATAATAACGACGAGCCTACGATGTTTTTATTTTTATTTTAAATTCAAATAAAACTAGAGCATATCCAATCGAATTATCAGACTATAGACTCGTATCCGCGCGAACTTCTAATTCAATATTACTCATTAGTTATTATACAATAATAATTAAATCCAATGCGAAAATATTCATTCGATGACGTATGATTGATAAAGTACACCAGGAAAACGCTGTTATTAGTATCGCAGTACCTAAACACAAATGTGTTTAGAGTGTTTAGAAATTCTTTCGATCCGTAATAAACGGCCACGCGAATGTAAACTAAGACGAATATTGCGATAGACTCGCGGGAATGAATATGACTTTTAAAATGAGACATCGATTAGATTTCTCAGTATTTTGTAGATCGTGAACCATTCGCATCGAACCATAATGACGCGAAATTCAAAGGTAATTTGTCAATTGATCAGACGAACAAAAAGGTAGACGAATATCGAATTCGTACATTTTCAATGCACCGCCGACAAAGTAAATAATACTGTAATATTATATCATCAGTGGCGTGGTCGAGGGGTTCCTCCCATGTGGAAGGGGGAGGAGGACAAATGTTGGCCTGAGTGCGTAATTATCGTGGTATAGGTCTGGCTCAAGTCGCCAGCAAATTAGTATAATGCGCTATACGTATTTTTGATGCCAAATGCCGCGTAAAGGCCACGGAATATTTTTATGACGATCGGTTCGCCAGATTCTGGCTACACACGCGCGCACGATTCTGCCGGCGGCGGCGCGGCGTACGATGGCAATTTTGGTCTATAATAAGTCGCGTATTTAATTATATCGCGATTTTCAGCGACTCTTCTTTGCCGAAAATAGAACAAAACGGTAAAAATAAAATTATTATATTTGCGAATTACGGGCCAGAACACCAATAAACATTGTCATCGATAAAGTCAAACCGGACGACAAAGCAGTTGAAACAAAATGGAACGTTTTACTCTCATACGAAATGAAATAATTCTGTCAAATTTCATATTTCGCGCATTATCAGCATAAACTGGAGGGTGAAAAAGGTTTAACTTTTAATTTTTTTTCACAGAGTTGTTCCAAATACCTTTCCGAGTGTCGTCACGTCGCCCGATTTTCAAAATTCCACCCCTAAGGGGGGTAAAAGGGGTAAAAATGAAAATAATAAAAAGTTGCACACGGGCGAAGCCGGGTAATTCAGCTATAATATAATATATATATATATATATATATTGTTAATATTTTAAGGAAGAATTTTTCGCGAGCACAATAGGTTTAGCGGGAGCAGTAGTTGAATCGGAGGGGAACGCAGGGGCAATACAGGTCTCCCGACTTCTGATCAAACTTTTATGTGCCGCCTTTGACTTTTTTCCCGCGATGTGTACTAAAAAGACACACGGGGGCGCTTAAAATCAAACATAAATGATAGTCTCCCTTAAATCATAGGGGTAGTGACCGCCACCCCACGTTGCCACGAGGCAATACCTCTTTTTTTTTGCTATTCTATGAAAAAAAATCGTGATTTTCGCACCGGAAACGTACAACGATCGAAGAGATTAGTCATTAAGAGGTATTACGTAATTATTATATAAGATAGTTCATTGTGACAACATGATTATGTAACAATAGTTATAAGGAATATAAACAGAAACCAGTGAAATCGCGCCACCCGACCAATGACAGCTGTTCTGCGCGCGCAACCCGCCTGATACCGATCGAGAGACGCTCGCGAGGAAGTACGTCGGCTGACCGGATGCACAGTGCTCCGACGACCGCCCTAGTGTCGACAGCGGTTCGGAAAGTTCTTCGTCGCAGTTTTAATTTTTCTCCGTGATAATGTCGATAATGTCGTCGGTTTATTATATTAATTTCGTCCGACGACCGATGAAACTTTTAATCGTGACTTTTTTTGTGTATCAGTGCTTACTTTATATTTTCACGAAAACCGACGCCGAAACTCAACAGCAACCCACCGGACAAGCCGTAAGTAGTACCGATTATATTTATTTACAATCTTAAGTTAGGTCATAGGCGCCTCTCTTCGCGAGGTAGCGAAATCGTGATTTTTGCCCTATTTTATTAATTAATTTTTCACTTAATGTGGCGAAAATCGTGATTTTTTCCACCAGAAACGTATAAAAATCCAACAGATCGGTACCTAATTTATTAGCTTATTAATAAAATTCTCCCGTCACACTGTTGTTTCTTATCGAACTCCTCCGGAACGGCTCGACCGATTTTCATGAAATTTTTCATATACGTATATTTGTTAGCTCAGAGAATAGGACATAAACTATTGTTTAAACCCCTAGGTGTTAAGGGTGGCCCCCACCACAAATATTTTTAAAAATTTAACGTTTTATATTTAAACCTATTCTGTAACCATAGTAACCCTAATCATTGTTTATAAATTTTTTTGCGAATCATTTTCAATTAAAAATATATACCTGTTTCATATACTTTTCATATACGAGTACTTACAATAAGTTAGTTATCAAGTACTTCAATTTGTTACATTAAAAGTGATTTGAAGTGAACAAATTTTTACATTTTCAATTTTTACAAAATTCAACCTCTAAGGGGGTAAAAGAGGGTTTAAAATGAAAAACGTTATATAACAACGTTTGCGCCGGGTCAGCTAGTAATTTTTTTAATAATAAAAAATATACATAATAATACAAATTTAACGTTTTATATTTAAAACTATTCTGTAACCATAGTAACCATAATCATTGTTTATAAATTTTTATGCGAATCATTTTCAATTAAAAATATATACGTGTTTCATATACTTTTCATATACGAGTACTTACAATAGTAGTTAGTAATTAAGTACTTCAATTTGTTACATTAAAAGAGGGTTTAAAATGAAAAACGTTATTTCTCCCTCATACCGGAAACAATTTTTCACGGGCTAGATTTTGAGATGCAACGCGATCAGTGAGTGCGTGGTAATTTGGATTTCATATAATAAATAGATTATAAATTTTATATAAACCAATGGCTGGCGTTTTGTTATTTTTATAGGCCGTCCATCGCTCCATTCCTCTTTTAATTATAAACTCCATCCCCAAATATGTACTTACAATAAGTTAGTTATTTTTTATACAAAAAAATGCACTAGAAATATATGGTAAAACAACGTTTGCGCCGGGTCAGCTAGTATATATATATATATAGCAATATACAACCAGCACAGAGATAATACAAAAATATTGTATTGGAGAAAGACGTCGGGCGGGCGGTTGCGTTTGTCATTTTTGATAAAGAATGATTGGAACTCGTGTTACTGACATTTTTCTCACAACTAGTGTGTCTCGGTAAATTGTTTTCTTATATCTTGTACACGGTGTACCTTTAACAATTAAATATTAAAGACGTTTATATATATATATATATATATATAATATATTACAGTCTCGTGTTATTGGTGGGTCCATTTGGTAATTTACTATGAACAAACATATTTCTACATTACGTATTTGACACAAACCAATGTAAATACTGAAACCAAACATAGAAGTTAATTCGTCTTTTATTGGACGTACGAGGAGTAAGTACGTGAAAACATTATATCACTGAACGAATGAACGATTGTGTAATGAACAAACATTTAAACGGTAAATATTTATTATATCAATAAAGTCAATTCTTAAATAGTTAAAACAATTTTAGATTTCAATAGTACAGGTGTACTTGATTTAAATATTTGATGTGATTTTATAGATTGTATATAGTGTTCTGATGTGATTGGTTTTAATATTATTAATATAATATTATTAATATTTTTAATATAATTAATTTATCTGTTTAGCGAGTAAAGAATAAACTTTTTGTTTGAAGTTTAGAAAATGATTGTTGTGCTGATTTTTAAATTGTATTATTACTATTATCTAAACGACAGAGAGAGAGAGAGAGAGAGAGAGAGAAGGGGAGAGAGAAAAGAGAGCCTTTTGCAAGTGCACAATCTTCTTTAAATCGCATTTTCAAATTTGTGGAAATATTTATTTTCTGAATAATTTCAACACAGCATACACGGCTATAGTATAAACTCTAAACAATGGACTTACGCAGATAAACGTTTGAAAACAATCAAATTAGAAATGCGATAAGTGATAAAACACATGGCTGCATTGACGCGGACAGTTAAAAAACAACAATCGCATAAGAGTGAGAACGGCCTAAATCTCGCAAATACATCGAACGAGGACCAAAACGTCGGAGTATCCTTGAACAATGAACACGAGAATATAATTTTTAATTTGGTAAACTCCCGTTCGTGTTATTGCTGTCTCAGACGACGACGTGTTTGATTTGGTCACGTCCGGTATTTTTATAGGATACGAAATCTGTACACTGTACGATATTCTCACGGGTTTAAAAAAAAAAACACTGTTGTTTAAAATTTAATACAATTAAAATATATTATTCACATTTTAAGATTTACAATACTAATATAATGATATAAAATCGAAAGCAAGCAATACAAAAGTACACGTAGCTCGCGATTTAACGGTAATTCACAATATCTTAGAATAATTTTATCCTTAAAAAAAATTACATTGTTACAAAATACATTTTGATCAGCGAATACTTAGAATATTTAGATATTAATTATACGTTTACAATGAATATACATAATAAATTGGTGAGGCGACGTTGTGTGTGATCAGATTTTTATTTTATTTTATTTTATTTTTTTTTTTTTTGCTCGTTCGAAACTACAATAATTGTATTATGGGAATAAATGGCTCATCCGGTAGGTATGTATAGCGTATAATGAAATCGTATTTTATTGTTAAGGTCTAATGCCTGCGATCCCTTGAGCATTCGTTTTTCGTACGAGTGAAAAGTTTCAAGATCTCAGCTCGACTCGAAAAAAAAATCAATTTACATTGCGTTTCAATTGGATTAAAATTTAAAAGTACGTTCGTTTGACTCGACGTTCAAGCGTGCTAGTAATAAATAAATATACGAAAAAGAAAAAAAAGAAAAAAGAAAAACTATAAAATATTTGCATTTCAACGTCGTCGTTAAAAGAAAAAAAACATCGAACGATTTTGCCGTTCGACTTGAAATTGTTATCATTTACAATCGTTTTTCGATATATTTTACACAATACGCCGTCGTCGTGATAATATAATACACGTGATTTACAAACGACGTTCATATAGTTCTAAATAAAATGGCAACAAATACGTATATATAATATTATCGGTGTGTTATGTAATTGGTCGTTATTACTATTATGGTTTATTATTTCAACGGTGTCTTATATATATTTAAGATCATATTTATATATATATATATTCAAATATATAGGTATAAATGGTTCATCAATAAATTATAACTGTCGCCGAGGAGTCGCTAACGGCAGTCAATCATTTGAACAACAACAGAGAGTTGTTGTTGTTGAACGCGTACGGCGAGAATTCAGGTGTCCTGACTACTCTTAAGATCCTGATGTTCACTTCTCTCTTGTCCAGTGTCTTCTTGAAGAATCGCTGTAGCCTGGACGATACCACCCAAATGGCGCCCTGGTCGCGATCGGCCGACCTGATGTCCAACACGAATTGTAGTTCTTCCGGGCTGTAGGCCAACACGCTGAAAACAAACATTTACAAAAACATGGAAAATAAATACGGAATTCCGGTACGATTATGACATTTTTTTAATGGGCTATGGTCACGCGTTAAGTTTTTTTTTTTACGCGTAAAATATTTTATGAAAGCGTCGAAATTGCGAATGGTAAAAAAATAAAAAAATGTAAATTACGATATGAAACCACAATGCTCATTTAACGTTTGGACTTGAAGTTTCACAGTGTCACGCGCAAAGTCTTAGGACATACGTATATATAGTAGTCGAAACGATGTATTAAATAAAACAAAGTTTGTCTAATAATGATGATGGTTATAATAATAATAATAATAGAAGTAAAATTCAATACGTAAAACTTTTTTTCCCGTTTAACACGAGCACTGCACTTAAAGCCGGGTATATTTATAATTTATTCCGGTCGGGTATTATAAAGCGTTTCTAACGACAAAATAATAACTTGAAAATCTATCAAGAGCAAAAGTTTCATAGAGAACTGTAATGCAATTCGTTCCGTTTAACCGATTTCGAAAAAAGGAAATAAATAATAAGTTAAAAATAATTGCGAAAAAAAATCACGACGTTCATATAAAAGGTCTTTGGCACACGTACAAACTGACGTTCGTTGACTTTCCAACCATAATATAAGTACAATTATGATAATCACTCACCCGTGTTCAACAGATCCTGGTATCCAGCTGGCCAGAGCCGTTTCGGACACAGGACTGAATATGAGCGCGCCGTCCTTTGGATCGACGGCCAGAGGAGCAGCTTGCGAAGACTTGTGGCCGACCAGCGACACGGGCAAATCGGCGTCGTCGCCCAAATTGGGGCCGGCCTTGAGCGCGGACGTGGGCACGGAGAAAAGTCGGTCAGAAGCGAACGGTTGGAAGTACAGGCGACGTCCTGCGGAGCCGATTGGCGATAGGGCCAGACCGATGACGCCGTCCATCAAAGTAAAGGATTCGCCGGCCACCTGTATACGCAAACATGAGGGTTCGTATGACAGTCGGACACACGCGATTTACGCGTAAAATGGTGATAAAAATAATCTCAAGGATTGCGCACCGAAAAAGTTCCAAAGTCTGGGTCGGGGAACATGAAAGGATGCGAAAGTCTCCACGCCGTGTCCCGTCGAGCGTCGTAAACCAGGATGCCGGGGTTGGTGCTGTCGGTCATGTACACGAACACGTTGTCACAGTCTCCGAGGAAACCGTCTTGCAGATGGGACACTTCGGTCTGGTCGTCGATAACCAAATTGGTCAGGAGCGTGTTAGCCCTGAGGATTTCGGACGGCAGGGTAATGCTTCTCAGCTGAAAACAAACAATCGCGACTTAATATCGGGAAACAGAGGCGTGTGTCGGTAACCTAAAACAACAAAGTTTTCACAATATGCAAACATTGTGTTGTCCAGTATCGATTTGAATATTATAATACATGTTTACGTACCTAATATGTTACGAGAACTTTTACGGTCGAAAACTGTGATAAATAGTTAAAATAATTGCACCCATCACTTTGCAAGTTTGCATTTCATTTTCATTGCGACTTGAGCAATAACGATTTTACTGCTCGGAAAAGTGTCGAAAACTTAGAAAACTCCGAGGTTACATCGATTTTCTCAATATGTTATGTGAACGGTTCACTCGTAATGTACCCGTTGAAAACGTTTATCAACGATAGAAATAAAACTTACCACTCTATCGGTTCTCATGTCGAACACCAACAACTTTGGTGGGCAAATCGTCTTGAATGTTTCAATACTGTCCATGACACCACTGTCCAGAACCCAGAGCCTATTACATCTGTCTGCCCTGACTCTGAAAACGGACACCAAATTGCTGCAGTTGGGCCTTGGCGATGTTAATATATCACCGCTTGCCGCTTCGCTGTGCCAATCCCAGCTGGGATACGCCTGAAAAAAACCAAAATAACATAATATTACTATGGCGTGAAACGAAATGCAATAATTACAACATTTTCGACTACATCAACAGCGATTACCTGCAACAATGGTGATTTATGAGTGTCGTATGTCACGCCAGCTCGGTTACGCGGTATCCATGCCAAAGTGGCCGGATTACCATTGAACAGTCTCGGGGTTGTAATGAATATCCTGTCCCAACCTGGTAACACGATTTATAGTAATATTAAAACACTGCTTAAACATTACACATCGGATTACCTATCGGTTTATGTGCGTAGAAAATTGATGTAAAAGTTTAATTGTTTTTTTTTACATGTTAAAATTAGGCAGTACATAATATTATAGTGGTTTATAAAAATTTTAAATATAACAATGTTTCACATGCGTCGAGATGACTGAAAACTTTTAAAAATTTCCATTGATTTTAATATTGAATTATTATCCTAAAACGGTAGCCTGGTAAAGACAATTGAAATCAATTTCAAATACATACTTAGATTTCGTTTTATAATTCAATTCTGTTGAAATAAAATTTACAATTTATCACATTTATTTAAAACTAAAATTTTTTTAATGGAAATATTTCACTATTATAGACGCGTACGATTTTTAATACTCATAAATCATACATTTAAATAAACAATATTGTAAGTTTTGAGTTATCCTTGCTTTATAATAATAAACATAATTTATGGCGCCATCTAGAAGCTCCTCGTGGAGACTAAACACCAATCTTTTCTTTTTGCAATAAGGACTAAACGTAGTATGACTGCGAATTGTTTTTGTTTTTTCACTCAAAAAAATCAACAAATAATACTAGTATTTTACGATTTTTAAACATGAGTTAATTTTATATAACTATAGGTAATTTAAATGTTTTATGATATCGAAATATTTTTAATTTTTAATGTCGTAAAATATATTGAAACAGTTAACTAAATAAATTTTGTTTTTTTTTTTAGAAATACTAATATATATTATCATCACTTAATCCTAAATGAATAAAAAATGTTCTCATGTAATAAATATACAAAAACAAATTATTAATGCATACAAGTATGCAAAATATTTGAGTAATAAAAACCAAAAGTAAGAAAAACAATTATTAAAATCTTTAATTTTTTTATATTTATTATTTCCTCGAAAAATCAATTAAAACTTTTGTAATAAAATATTGTTACCGATAACTGCAGATAGTTTTATCTGTATTATTGAGAAATCAATACGATTATTATAAAATATATCCAGTCGCCTGGATAGTGATGAAAGAGTACTCAAAATAATAGTTTTCTGTGTGATAATAGTATATACGAGAATATAAATTAATAAAATAATTTAATCTATTGGTGTATTAAAACTGTTGTAAACATAAGAATATTTAAATGAAAACGCGCAACAGATTACTGAGATCGCGTGTATACTCGGTGGGTTCAGTGATTTCAAATGATAGATATATCATGATTGTATAACTTGTTTATTTTTATTAAATTAATTAGCGGAGAATTTATTCTATTCAAATCAACATAATAATATGTAACAGCAATGTATAGTTTTTTACTAAACACGATTATTGTTCCCGTAGATTTCAACCCAAAAATAAACAATCGACATTTCAATAAATAAAAAATCTCTTATCATCCTCGACAAGCGTTTAATAAATGCAGAAGCCGAACGTTTCGCTGATGGGAAAAACAAATATTGACGTGTATTTTCAAACTCCTCTACGAGATCTCGCGCGCGCATACACTACGCACGCATACACAATGTGATTTTATAAAATAAATACAATTATATTATAACTATTATGTTATAGTATAGAATATTATAAAATATAACTATTTTTAATGTTTATTATTAATTTATAATTTAAGTACAAAAAAATGCATTACTTAATAGATTCAAAAACAATAATTACTAACATTTAATAACATCGATAATTACATTTATTATATTTTAAAGGTTCAACTTCAAAGTTCAATAACAAATCAATGTACGTTGCTTTAGAAAAATGTTTTTGAACAAAGGAAGACGGGTGAATCAAGACTTCTAGTTATAAGGTATGTTTTATTATATTTCTGGGAATTTCTCAATAGAGTAAGGTGAATTAATCTTTGTCCTAAAAAAAAAAAAAAAACACTTTGTTATCAGTAACCACCCCCGAAGTTAATGATTGGCCGATTGTATCAAGACGTTTAATCGAAACCGAAATGATAGACAGAAAAAAAAAAGAAGAAAAATAACACACCTCATCATAATGTAATCAATACATCGCTTGACTTAGAACATAGAAATATTAAAAAGAACAAAGATCTAAAAGAGAGGGTTCCCTACATTTTAGAAGCACTAGGTAATAAAATGTTTGTTTATTACATTTAGTTTTTTCGCTTCTCGAGTTTACGTATAATATTAAGACCGAAGAAATTTTAAAATACTTAGTTATTAATTCTAAATTAACGATTCATAAGTATCAATAGCTGTTTAGTGAAATATATGAATGTAACTGTAATTAACAGTTTAATGTTGAACATCAACATATTAACTAATACAGTAAACACCTACTTATGATAATTGTATCAAATAAATCATAATTATAGTGTAGGGAATTTCTGCAATTTATAAGCATTATAGTAGTAATCATATAGGTACACTTATCACGAAATATTAATATACGAGTATAGCAAAATTTTAACGATATGTAAATCAAATTGTTTGCTTTAAAAAGCGTATGCTACCTATTTTAAGTTGTATTAATATAATCATATAATATATGCTTTGTAGTTTGTGCGCGTCAAAATTTCTGGTCACTGTCAACATTTATTTTATGTTATATGTGATGTTAATATTCTTATCGGAGTTTTAAATGTTAGACAAAGGTGAATATAAATAAGACGAGTGTTGATAGTGTCTATTTTTTTTTTAAATATTTAAAATGTAAATTCAATATCGTAATATAATATAAATCGTATAAACACGGCACAAACATACTGTTTTAATAGTTAAAATATAATATGTGTATTGATATTAATTAATTTTTATATTACGAAGTAAAGCGTAAAGAAAATTTCTTTTAAATAAAATACGAGTAATACAGTATTGAATCTAATTAAACTTTTAAAAATTTATCAAACTTAAAATCTTGATTAGTAGTTCGATAGGTTAGGCCACGTTTCCACGGTAACGTAAGGCAAGCAAAAATGAAGTGCGTTATGAAAAAAGATATAATATTACCTTTAAAATTATTTCAACAGGTATATTTAATATTTTAATTCAAATGTGGACGACATAAAAAAAATAATTAATAATAATTTGACATAACTATGGCGAGCAAACGAATTTTCAATTAAATCGTGCGTGTTTAAAATGCATTCCGCGAATCACGGACAGGTACCAACGTGTTATATTGTAATTGTTGTTCTATGTTTTACAGATCTCAAGTGTTGTAAAGTAAAAAAAAAGTATCGTATGAGAAGAAAAAGAGACGAGAAAGTGTGTTCGAATTGCACGCTGAGAAAAATCGTACTAAGGTCTAAAAAAAATCGAAATCGAATCGTCGATCAAATATCACGCGACGGTAAATTATTCTGATATTTTAATTTTTTACCATGGTTTATTTTTACTTAATATTTAAAAAATAATCGTAACTTTCTAGTGCGTTGTAAACAATTCGAAATACACAATAGAAACGATAGACACGATAGCAGCTGGACTTGAGGAAAAATCGTTAATGAATATCGTACAAAAGTTTTACAGTATAAATGTATATTTCACGGTGAGATAATACCGTTCAATGGGGTTGGCGAATGCCAATGCCATGTCAACTGATAAACATATAATTTTTCACGTTAAATGTACGAATGGGTGTGTACATTTAATGCATTTCAGTTCTACAAATAACTTTAGCATAGTATTGTTTATTGAGTTTTACTGATATGTCTGACCACTGTCATATAACATCGGGAAGGTTACCTGAAGTATGTTTTTTTTTTAAAGTATAGTGTGCCTATGAAAACCAGAAATATTAAACGTTTCGACAATCTTTTATTGCTATACAATTTTCGGAGAGCCAAGAGGGCATCGTAATACGTACACGCTTTTAGATAAGTTTAGAAATTTCATACGTATTCGTATTATTTGAAAAACGGCGAAATTTGGAATAACCGTTTGTTAATTTTGAGTTTAGGACCAGAGTAAATGGACCGAAAATTCGTCAGAATAAAATCATCTATTCATATCTAGTGACGAACACGGGGGCTCAGTTTTTGGAGAAATTACAATTTTTTAAATGTAAAAATGTGTTTAAAATTATTTAGACATCACACACAGTAACAAAACGGTTCGAATCGCGGTGGTATTACGTATATCAACGCATCCGTGTTGTTCAAACGAAATATTCTAGAAAGTACGTACGACCAACGAAATTCTAAACTTTTGTACTACACTGAATATAGTATTTTCAGATCAAATCTATGTTATCAGATATGCAAAAGTACGCCTGGTGTCATTTGTTTCGCGCGAACGATTTATCTAGGTAACATGAGAAAAAATGCGTTAAAAAAAAAAAACGGTTTAAAGTCGAACGACTCGGCGCGCGCGTCACGCCACGACGAGAACGTAAAAACGCCGCCGCGGTCCGACGCAGTAGCACACTCACCGACTTCGATCCCGGTGGACACGGTGACTTCGGGTTTGTACGAGTCGGCGTTCGGGTAGTTGAACGGCACGTCGTAACGGAGCAGATTCCACTCGTTGACGGTTTGCAAGTCGCCGGAGGCGACGTGCGCCAAGGCGCACGCCAACAGCACCGCGGCGGAGATGAACATCGTGCCTGGGCAGGACGAGAAAATGCAAAGTCGGATGACGGAAAACGAAACGAACGGACCGAAATCGGACGAAGGCGGTCGACTCCTCAGCGGGACGTAATAACGGCGAAAGCGGACCGGTTGACGACCGGCTCGGTGCTAGTCTGCGGCGATACTGACACGGTGATACGAATAAGCTCCGCCGTCGTCTGCCGGACCGTCTCTTCGGAGGTCTCCCGGGGCCGCGGTCGTCGCCGGGACCGGTCTCTGCGCGCGCACGCCACGTGAACGTAGACGCACGCCCGGCCGGACGATCGCGAGCGTCGCCCGGAGCTCATTATCGTCATTATACACACTACTACTATTATTATTATGGTTAATTTTTTTTTAATTACCCCGAATCTGTAACGATTGTAGCCGAATCCGCGAGACCAGACGATTTCAAGGTCGCCACGGTCGTTTTATGCCAATTATTTTTGTATTATAATAAACGTCGACCCGGCCGGGTGGGTATACTATTCGCATTGGAAACGCATAAAAACCGATTACTGACGGGCGGCACGCGTCGTCGGCGCGGCGTTGTTCGACGAAATTCGTGCCGCGCCGCGTTAGAATCACGCGAGAATCGCACTCGTATCGAAATGCGTAACGTAACGTTTTGCATGAAAACCATGAGACGCAGTAATATTGCTAATGAGATCTCCAAGTTTTTTCATACGCGGTGTTCCGAGTCGAAAGTTTTTCGCTCTTCGTACGCGCGGACGGATTAGCTTGTGGGGCTCGTAATAATTACTTGTACGACGACGTCAAGTGTAATGTTACATTATATTATACATTTATTTTTAATTTTCCCTAACGTTTTTAAGCAACTTCGTCGGAGGTATTTACACATCATACATGCCCGTAAAAAATCTATTTAATGCACATAAGCATGTGTTTTTATCGTGTTTGTCTTTTTTTCTTTCTTTTTTCCCGATCGTAGCACATACGAGTATATGTAAACACCAATGGTTTTGATGTTTTTGTAACGTACCGTCACGATTTGTTTCGTCCAGTATTATATGACTTTCATAAGGAAAGCTAAAAAGTAACTATTCCACCGATACGCCATGTTAAAACAAGATCGGCGAGCTCTATAAAATCTAATTTTGTGGTCTAGTTGTGAGCTCTAGATTTGGTCGGGGGGAAAAATGAAATGTATGTGCACGGATGATTTCGATCAGCTCGTTTGTTTTGTGTGGAAAACACTTTGAAAAGTAGTCGCGGTTACGGTCAAGTTTGATGGCAATCGACATTCCATCGCGAATAAAGTTAGCATTATAGTTATTATTACAAGCTATAAGTATATAATATATTAGATACGTGCTTATAATTTGTATTAAGATTTATCTCGTCTTCCAGACAACAAACACATGAAGATTTTACAATTCGAAATAAAATTTCTAAAATATCCGACTGCGTAGTTTAACCTCTTGATTGATTTCAATAACTCTTCATTAAAATAATGTACGGTTTTAAATAACGTTCCAAATGATAAATCAGAAAACGTATATGGCACTTCCAACGAGTAAATGTACTACATTGTACACGGTATATCAAACTTTAATTTCGCTGGCAATAAGATGTAAAGATATATCACTTTCTAACAATTCTTTTTTTTTAATGTCATTTTAATAACAGAAAAGTAAATGTGAGAATTCATTGTATACATCAAAATGCTAAACTGCTGGCTGGCCATTTATAGACTTTATTTCTCACAATTTTTACAAATATCAAATAGATTGCCAATTAAAAAGAATATAGACTATGGTAGTCGTTATAGTATTTCTCACACGTGCGACGTGTGGAAAATATACATTCACACGGATTTTTGTCATAAATCAAAACCACGCGTTTTGAAAACCAAGAGACCAGGTCACACCGCGCCGTTGTACGAATCGTTTAAAACACTGAATTTTTCAATACATATTATTTCGATGTTTTGTTCATTTCCCTAAATGTTTGTTCCTAGATGACTATTGACGTTGGTATTAAAATATGGATGACATTTGACTGAATTGTACTTTGTATTGTGCATACCATCACTATGGTATATATTATTTAACAATGTCGTATTTTGTATTATTCGTAATGTAAATAATATTTGAATAGGTTATAATATAACTATAATACGGTCAAGTTTGTACAGCTGTTGTAGCATTTTCGATAGCGCTAAAGAAAAATGAAACAAAGTCTTAAAATTCAAACAATTGTTTAGCATACTACCGATATAATATGGGATTTCATTTAATAACTGTAGGATTTATAATGTGTTTTTACAATTCGTTCGGTCAACGTTTATATACACGTTTAAGCAATTTCACTGCATAAACATTGAAATTACAATTATTTCGAGTCCATTGCCAATCTAATTCGCTTTAGTTTAAAATAATTATATACTTGTGTCTAACACAATTTATCGTCAACTGTATAAACATCAAAATTACACCTATCGGCGAGTACATGAATATATCAGCTATACCTAAAACATATGTTTACCGCGACTGGCCGCGAGGGTTTATGAATAACATTTCTCGGATTACACAAACACCTATTGGCAAAATAAAGCGTATAAAATATTTTCATCTGCGTTATAAGCTTCGGTATAATATGAAACTTAAAATCGAAAGCTTAAAACAATCGTAATTTCGAAAAATATAGTCTTTTGAAAAATAATTGATATTTAATTCGGCGAACCAGCTGTATAGTAATTATATATACGTTGATAAAAGCCGAATTGAATGATATTGGAATTAATTCAGGATTTGTAAGGAGTTTAGAATATTAATTTTACAGTTTTATATACTCACGTTACTTTTTTAGTCACCGCAAACTGAGAGACGCTGTTGTATTAAGTCATTAAATAAATAAATCGGTGAGGTATATACTATATATAATACATTTATACACACACACACACGAAATTTCTCGATCGTAGGTACTACGCTCAATGCCGTCGTCCAATTACAACGAAAACCACGAAGCGAAATAATTTCGAATCGTCCGCGGTCGGTCGGACAAACTTCGCCTTTTACACCTACCTATAAAATATGTATGTATATAATATACGGTCTTGTTAAAAAAATAGTTTTTGAAAACATACGTCTAACCGATATCTGAACCCAACATTTCTCTAATAATACGCGTTATAATTCACAGGAATGAACAAAAAACTCAGCCGAACAATACGTACGAGTAAAAAATGATAATTAATCGAAAACACGCAGCGGATAAACGTTTTGAAAATATAATTTAGAATTTTCGTTAAGTCTATTAAGAATGTAGATATTGCTCGTATAGGTAATAGGTATTTACAATAATTTACGTAACATTGTGTTCCAGTGAATTAAACGTTCTAAATCAAACGATTTAAGTGAATATTGAACAGAAAGAAAGAAAGAAAAAAAAAGAAGATTATACGTAGTATCTAATGTTCCTGCCGCATTATATACGTCTCGAAATTTAATATAATATAACGACGTGTCGTCGTCGTCGTCGTCGTCGTCAACAAACGTTTTATTAATATAATAATAATGAAATATTGTCAGCCCCGGTGAAAGTGGTCGTCGTCCGTGCGCGCGTGTGTATGTGGTTTGTGCGCGAACTCGTCGCACGTATTATACATTATAATCTTTTATATAAATAATGCACAGGCAAGGAGGCGCTGATTTTCGGCAGACACACGTAATGATTTTGTATTACTCGGTGGCACTCCGGTGAAAAAACAAAAAGTAAAAAATTAATGTGTATTCGGTGTTATATGTGAACGCGCAGGCGCGCGCGCGCGCTAACGAACTGGACTGCACTTCCTCGTTTATGTAAATTTCCAGTACACTTTCGCTTTTTAACTTTTTCTGTAACATAGTCGCCAAAAAAAAAAAAAAAAAAACCTTAAAATAAAATATTGTCAGCTCTACGATCAATCACTCGGTCAGCCTGACAAAAGACCGTTGGAGATTTCGAAAAAATAAGCTTTTGGTCAGAGTTATACGTGCAGATAAAATATATTAACGTCGGTCAGAAAAGTTTTTACTATTTAGACGTATCGCGTTATAAATCATACCGCAATGTACGTACTATGCGAAAAAAAATAAAAATCAATACTTTATGAATAAAAATCGAGTGTTATATTTTCTCTCGTACTCGGAGATCTAAAATAATTCTCTTGCTTTCGAATAATTTATCATTTTTCATTCGTAATCTATATCAACGATATTGTACGTGTAAATTTCCATTATTTGCCATTCATTTATATCTCATATTCGGGGACAATAAAATTCATTATTGTATTTAGAATATTAATTTGTTTTTAAGAAAATAATTATGTGTTTTGTATAAACACTACGTAAACAATTAATATTGGTTATAGGCGGTTATATTATATTATGTTGTAATCGAATTCAAGAGGATACAGTTTTTCTTGTTTTAACCGAGCTCAAACCAACATCTAGACTTAAAAAATAATAATTTACCGTGATTTATTACAGTCTGTTTACTTGTTTGTACCGACATTTTTGTTCAAATTGATTTACACAGCGATGGAAATATTAGAAAAAAAAATTTGCTACACAATACATATTATATGGTATATATCGACTACACGTTAAACAGTTGCGTGTATTTCTGAAACCGTTTAATCTATAAGGTAAACATTGGAGATTGAAAACTCTTGAGAATTATTTTGTAATAAGCTCAAATTTATTTGTTTTAGTAGAATTCGAGACGAAGAAAAAAAAAAAAAAACAGCGAGATAGCCGAACGCGTTCAATCATATCGTTCAAATCGGAAATCATCTGTGTTTGGATTTTTTTTTAAATTCGTCTAATGCGGTCTATTACAGTTACCTGTAACGGTTTTAAACAGTAAGTCGACAATATTTTGATTTGAATAGTTTTTAAATGTTTAAAAAACTACCTACTAATATGGAAATCACTGGTTGAAACGTTAACGATATTGTAATATTAATAGATGATAAAAATCGTTTTGAAATCGAGATAGCTACCAATTTGACGGGCACGTATGATATTATTATTATGTTTCAACACTTTAGATCTCATTAGTGATTTTATTATTGACGGTATTGGCGTAATAACGACTCTAATTAAATAAAAAAAAAAAAATAGCAAATTAAAATAAAAAAAAATTAGTAGGTTATAGGTATCGCCCGGTGATGTATTTCAAGTTTTCGTGGCCTACGGCTAATATTTTTACCACACCTCCCCTGCAATCTTAGTTTATCGAGGCATTTATAATTAAAATATGTAAAATTAAATAATACATATCGTGATTATTTCTCAGCATAAACAATAATATTTATTGGAAAAAAAAATAAAAATATATAAAAAATCACAACAGTAATCGCGATAGAGAAAACTTATATTGGTCACGATTCGTGGTATTAAAATATCACATAGAAATAAAAACAAGAAGTAGATACCTAATTAAACAATTTTTACGACGAGATTTTCGAACACCGAATTCATTAATAATTACACGCGCTCGCGATCATTTTTTCCGCTTGCTTCATTTTCAATGCGAAAAACTGCGAAACTGTTTACAAATAATCTCCTATTAATCTCGATCGTAAATAAATATTGTAATCCTCTTTTGGATTCGCTCTTTGTAACATATTTTTTTCAATAATACATTTCACAACGTCCACGATGATGCCAATATAATTTCAAAATGTTACGACCCTTCGAAACGCTCCTCGTCCTAAACTACAGTCCTGGTCAGCCCTAGGGTGAATGCGTCCCTTTAGTTACTATACGAATGTATACGTATATGACATAATATAGTACATACCGTTTGTCTGTATAGGCATTTCACAAATGAAAACATTACGACGACGCAAAAAAAAAAATCAATAATTTAAAAAATTTAAAACATAATAAAAACCATATTGGTTATAGAAAAACGCATTCTACAATCGAATACCAATCATTGGCAAACGGTAATATTTATGTTTTCATAGTTTATTACTGCATCGTTCAAACGTAACGATGAAAAATTAATGAAAAAATTGTGAAAAAGTTTTAAATTCGTTGAACACTAAATAAATGAAATGGTTTCTTTATTCTCCAAATAAGTGTATAAAGTAGTTATAAAAAAAAAAACTCTTATTCAAAATGTAATATCCCTACAGCCCTATAGCTACTTGAAATAAAATATAAAAAAAAAAGTAAGAAGTATATAACGAACACGTAGAATATTGCAATAAATTGAGCGTCTTTCGCAACTCTTATACGCGAATACACAATAATATACAGTGCACATAAAAATAATGAGAACTTCAACTGATTTAGAATACAATGTACTTTAAATGTTCGACCTCGCCGTGTACGTGTGTTCGTACGAAGCTGCAATTGCTGTATTGGAGTGCGGCGGAATCGTAAAAAAAATGTGTTCCTACGAATAATATAAACACGGGACGAGGAAAAATAGCACGTGCTAGTAATATTATGTACTTAACACGGGCGGCGGCGGCGGCGCGGCGTACCTACAAATTAGGCGGGTATGCGCGCATACACGCGAAAACAAGAAAATCAAATATGATTAGCGGCATAATTGCCGTTAAATAATAAATATTTACTGCATTCCGAAAACGAAATTGATTTTGAAACGTAGCAACTTATCGGAAACACGGAAACTTGCGAATAGTTTCTCCAAAATCAACAGACAACCGCGACGCAGTGGCGCGTGTTTATGAGTTATGACCACAAGTCACGGCGCGCACGTCACACACAATATGTTATGATATAACAGTATGTATGAGTTAATGGTTTATACCATTCATAAACTAGTACGAGGTGCGACTGTCGGATCGACGAGCGTTTTCAATTTCTACGGTGGTTTTTATTTCCGAAAACGCGCGGATATTCTGACTGAAAAAAATATTCGAAAAACAAACAATGAACAGCGATCGCGCCAGAGATTCTGAGAGCGAAACACACGATTCTTTCAATGTGTCGTCGTGACCTTTATCACGGCGTTGACATGAGAACAACAACAATAACTGCACAATGAGCTACAATTAATTCGTCTGTGTAAACCGCGTATTGTACACATTTTACTGAGCGTAGATATTGCGAGCCCATATTTTTGTAATAATTAATTAACTAGATAAATAAACAATTGTAATATCGTCGACGTTCGGCCGGCCCGGCCGGGCGTACATGGTTTCCTCGATCCGGTCAATCCTGTATTGATGGTTCGTAATAGGAAATGCTAATTATTTGACGTGTGCTTGTTCAGTTGAATAAACATTGCGGCTGCTGCGACTAATACTAGGTAGAAGTTTTCTGGGCCAGTCGTGTATTTAAAACGAAAATTATATTTTATCGCGGTTGTTCCGAGTGGTATTTTAAAATCGTTTAAATTCCAATGATAACTGTTGTAGATTTTATTATACTCTTTGTATACTTACATGGTTACATCAATAACACTTTTACGCACAATCGGTATAAAGGTAATAATATAATAATGGATTATTGAGTTACGGGAGATTTATTTTCATTGTTAGATCGAAACAAAATGGCGCGGGTCCTTTGACAGAAGTTTCGGCGTATTCTGTACACGGCTTCACGCACAAAACAAAATGTATCACAACGTTTCTGTCAATTATAATGTCAAACCCAAAGAGTTCATCATTGAAATCATTTCATTATCAAAGTTAATACTATTATTTATTTTTAAATTTTTTAATTCACAATAAATCTACATTTTTACTTCACTTCATGATCTGTATCCGAAACATGAAAAAACGTCAATATTACACATCATGCTCAATTTCAACTAAATAACGAATGTTTACATTAATTTAGCGGTAATTATGATATCGTTTTAGATAAAAAAATGTTAAATAAAAAATAAAACGCAGCCACGTGAGTAAAATCTGTTTTCAGTGTCAGTTGCATACGTATACCACCGTCGTGAGTAGCTACACACATTACGTAAGAAGAAAGAAATACATTTAGAATTAACAACGACGACAGCGGTGAATAGTTTTCAAACGCAATTATACATTGTACACAAAACAATAATAACTAGTTTAATATAATAATTCCATGCCGATTTCCTCGCAATAACACAATGTATATCGTCGCATGAGGCCTAGGTGGTATATGTAACAACGAAACAGCGACACGTATAATAATATAATCGAATATCGCGTGTCACAAAGGTACACTTATACGTACGTGTTTATATATATAATATATTATACTATTATAGCGGCCACGAATACCGTTTCTTAGTTCGTAGAAGATGTGAATCGGAAAAAAAAAATAGAAATTTATTAATTTTCCGACGGGAAACGATGTAACCGATGAAAGCGTTGGTAATCACGGTACACGGCTCGCAACACTATTGACAACAACACCGCCACGCGGGGCAGCCCAAGTAGTTATCGTTGGAAATTAATTTACATATTTGGGCAGCGTTTCCCGAGGCGTCCAGACTATTGTGGCGGTAAATGAAAAATAAAAAATCGAAAAAACGCCGAACGCCTATTTTACACCACTCGTATCCATGTATAATATATTACGCGTGATGGAATATACGTATTCGCGTGCACTACGAATACGTAGTTATTGTTGTCGCTGTTATTATTGCGATGATACGACGACGCGCAGAACGGGAAATCGCGCGGAGCGAGAGGGAACAGAAGGTCTTAATTAATTACCAATTAGAAAATCTCGAAGGAAATGTAAGAAGAAAAAAGAAAAAATGCGCGCGTTTCGAAATCCCACTCGACTTACTGCACCAGCTGTCGCTGAATAGCGTCTGAAATCCGAACGCGAAACGAAACGGCGGCGGCGGCGGCGGCGGCTTACGGTATAACTACTATCGTTCCATTTCGCATCTCGATGACAGACATATAATGATATTATTACCATCGTAATCGTGTAATTACACTTTGTGACACACACTATTGTATTCGACGCACCTTTACTGCAGCGCGCGCGCGTGTTATCGAATTTATTGTTTATGTATACGAGACGAACGTTATAGATACGCGACGATATTATCATCACAATGAATGCTCGATGTGTTACACATTGGAATTCGAACGGGTTGTCGGGTCCGCTATATATGTATGCGTGATATTATTATGTGCGTGTGTGACGTATTTATAAATATAGGTACGACGTGTGTCGGATGGGCTGTTACCGAGAGTGTTGGGCTCGGCGAGACTGGTCCAGGCCTGGGGCGCAATCGCTCCAGAACGCGACGAATCATAATAATATCCGTATGTATAGAAATTAAAATGCGTTCTTTCGTTTTTTTCATTTTCCATTTCTTTGTGTCCGCTAGAGACTAAAAAAACTACTGAACCGATTCACGCGCCGTTCGTTTGCAAAACGATCGGGATATTCCGGAGAAAAGTTTATTGAAGTCCCCACGGTTATTACTTTTCGTGTCGCGATAGCAACAAAATTCGATTCGGTCGAAAATGTCGGTATTTCTGTGATTTTTCGTCAGTTTTTCGCAATTATTTCGGTAACTAGTGAATCGAGAAAAAAGATCTCTTCAATTATTCATCAGAGACAACATTTGAGACCGGAAACCCGTACCGGAGTTGATAAGATTAAAAACGCGAAGATGGTTGAAAAAATCACACACATTATGGTAAAAATAATACATTACTCGTTTTACTCTGAACTTAAAATATATTTATATAGTATTATTTATTGTTTAGGCGATTCATTGAGTTTTTTGAGAATTTTTCGAGAAGCACAAGTAAAAACGTTCAATTACGGTGCCTATTAAACAAAACGCGACTGTTAAAAATACCCACGTACACACGCGCGAGTACGTAAAAACCTCGCAGGTTGTAATCGAAAAATCACTATAAATGTTTATCTACGTGTGATATAAAAATAAACCGTTCGTAAAATCGTTCGAGTTCCGGAATAAAAGTTTTCAACAATTTATTGAAGTTTCTAAAGTTCCCCACGTTTATATATAGTAATTTACATAGTTACGTTTTTCGTCCTTTGGGCGAATCGTTAAGATTCATCGGGACACAATGACGGTTCAACGTATCGGAACGACGACGGCGCGGTGTACGCACACGTGCGCACTTAAATTATTTCCAAGATGTATGATGGCTTATGGGAAAACGGAGAAAGAAACAACGCCGCGGCGCGGCGCTCGCTCGAAACGATATAATTGAATTTGATTTGCCGGCCAAGTATAATATAATACATTTATTGGCATTTAATTTGACAGCAGGTATAATTGGAATTTTGTGCAAATAGAAAACGCGAAGTGTGTACCAATACTGATTAGAAATTACAGGGGGGCGAGTAGATGAAATAGGATGATGTTGACGGAAGAGCTCGTATAATACACTCCTGCCACGCGGCGGCGGCCACAGGATAAATACCCTCATTGCGCTCCTGGCTTTCCGCCCCTTCGCCCTATCTCTGTACGTATCTCCGAACAATTTGCTCTACTGTCAAAGAAGGGTTCGTGCAAAATTATCAGCCCCGCATAGTTCAATGTTAATGATCGAGAACCAATAAAGTGTTTTAGGGTGTTTTATGAATTCCCCGCAACGTGCGCGGACGGTAATAAAAACGATTTCACCCGCAGTGTTTCCAAATATTATACGTACAAGTCATGTATGCGCAATGTTATGACGAAATATTTGTTTGAATTTGATATAGTTGGATAAACTATTTGATTAAATAGTTTCAGTTAAGTTCAACGAATTTCCACTTAACGGATAGTTATGTATAATACGAGTATATACGACACGGTTTATACGCCGCAGTGATCAATACGCAATACGCATACATAACTATATGATAAAATAATCAGTAGAGCCCGAATTATAGTACGAGCACAGCAGTTATTTATACGTCATCTGAACGGGCCGTGGGTCGAACGGGTGTGATCGATAGTCGAGACGATGAGACATAATGAAGCCTAGTTTATACAAACGTATGAAAGATTCACTTTTTGAATTGTACTATAATTAGTGTTTACTACGAACGCCACATTCGGTGACGTGCAGACATGTCCCTAACCTACATGTCATTAGGTTTTTTAAAAGATGCTTTGAATAAATCAAATTTAACATTTTTCACTATATAATTCGACTAAGACTAAAACCACAAAGATTGACTAGAGAAAGACAGAGATTTTCGTTCCGATCGATTTCACCGCGTCGTCTCTATTTCCAGGTCTACCATTGAATGTCGATTTGTTTGTTTTTGTGAACTTATAAGAATACTTATATAATAATTTCATCGCAACAAACAACGGAATGATAGTCAACTATTTCTCTTAAACTTCATATCGCTCAATTCAATGATACATTTAACAGCGGAATTAAAAAAAGGCCCGTCACAATGGCCCGTCGGAAACTGGAAAGCGTAGCAGCAGGTGTAATTTTCTAAAGTGAACCGTAAATCAAGACCTACTCAGACGCCTTTTTGAAGATAAAAATCCACACATCCATGTTAAATTAAATGTTAATTTTCTCCGCTGCACGGAAAAACATTGAATCATGGATGTGTTTTTAGAGTCCCGCTGAGTCGAAATAGTGCGGCTCGCACTACTAATGTCCACGTGTTCATGTCAAAGGGAAAAAAAATTTATCCGTTTATAGAATTGAACACTGAATGAACGTTTCCTTCTCAGTTTTTCGTCGATTTTCGTACGTTATGTATTCGATTCGACGCATTTGCATTTGCAGTTTATTAAAAAAATAATAGAAACTATTCTGTAGAGTAATATTGAACGAGAAATTATCAATGCATTGTCGAGCGCCTCGTTTAAAAACTTAATGTTTATACAATTTTATACCGTATATAATATTATATAATTATTATATAGGTAATCGAATTGTATTCGTACACTGGGACCACTGGGTGCCCGCGAGGATTTACTGTGTTCAAGTAGTGAGAGTAATGATAACTTCATTACCCAACCTCATTTAAATAGTAATTTGTATACTCTAGCCAGTCGGTGTACAGGATGTCCCACGATAATTCAACAATTTAAAGAGGGAGAGGGTAATGAAGTTTTCATTACTCCCACTACTGAAAGAAAGTAAATCCTCGTGGGACATCCTATGGACGAGTGTGATCTCATACGTATTTTCAATAATAATATCTATCATATTCTATTAACCGGTGTTGAATTTAATATCTAAATAATAATTGTAAATTGTGCACGTTCACTTTTCAGAAAAAACAAACGAGTTTGAAATTTGAATGCGTCGAACTACTATTCGTTTATGAGTGATTTATTTACTTCAAATCGAATTAATCAACTCTCGATTGATCGGAAAGCTTAAACACGGGTATAATTACAAAACGGTGACGCATTTATACGTGTGAATCGATTCACACGCCTAGACGATAATTTATTTTTATAATACGAGTAATATCGGACATTGAATGATTATTTAGAACGCATAATACCTTACCTACGTAGTTATTATAAATTACGTATGTGTCAAAAAAGATTTACATACCTGTGTTCCATTTAAATGCTTTTTATCTTTGTAATTATTATTTTTTTTTTATGTTATCAAACTCGAACAATCTAAATAGGTTAATATGACATAATATATTATCATACACTCTGACTATACGGGAATTGGGTATACGAATAAAAATATTAGAACGTAGAGGAAGATTTTCGAACGCGTTATGTGTACCGACTGTAACGAACAATAATACTATTGAAATGTGATAATTTTGAGTCGTGCGACACGAGTATAAAATATAAACGGTTATGTCGGTTTTAATGTTTATTTCTCGATAATTATAAAAATTTAGCCAAACAATCGTTTTTACTTTTTTAGTCAACGAAGATAGACAATGAAATGAATTTAATTACGACTTTTATTTCGTTCGAGACGAGCAAAAAAGGCGAGCATTACGAAAGGTATCTTTTTATACCTTTTATGAGAAGTTACTAAAAATTAGTTTCGTTCTCAAAAACGGTGTACCTCTATATTTTAAAATGCGAAAAAAATCAATTAAAATACGAGAGGAATTGTGTTAAATAAATAATTGCGTTGATGTATGATATAATTATAACATTATTTATATGTGAATCGTATACATATTTATATAAGAAAAATAATAATAATAATGAAATAAGCACGGTTGTAATTTGTTGTTTTCCGAAGTAATCTACCAAGAATTATAATTAGTGAATATCTACTAGAAGAAAGTAATTTTTTTTTATGATTCAGTGAAATTACACAGAAATACCTCATGGTACGTAATAATAATATTATCTAATCGTTCGTTCAGCAGTCCGAGCGCAACAACTGTAATACGATTTCAGTGTATTCTCAGAAGTATTATTGACGTTTGGTAGAAAATTTAATTTTAAAAAGTGGTAAGTGATATTGTATCACACATCAATAGTATAGTTTCATCGATTTCGTGATCGTATCTACGTCGGACATTCGATTCGCTTCGATTATGTCAAGATAGAGATGTAGGTATTATTATATTACTATCAACGGTAATAATTATTGTATTCGAAAAATAATCCCGACTGGGATTGTACTTATAAATTGAATATAATTTGATTTCGAGTAAAAACGTGTATTTTTTCACACATACGAATTGTATTTCATAATAACATTCGCTTTTTTCAAATTTCAATATTGGAAATCCAACGACTAATCAGATAACTGTAACAAGAATCTATTACATAAAATGTGTTTCTTGTTTGCAGACACAAAAGATATTTAATCTGAAAGTGAAAAAAAAAAAAAGAAGAAAAACGACATATCATTAGTAAACCAAAGTCGACGTAAAATGATTAACGACACGGCTTTTAAAAAATGATATTTTTGAATTAAAATATATCCCATTGAAAGCACGATGAAAATGAGAATTTTATTATGATCGCGTTGTTTGGTAAAATCTACTTGAAAGTCTATAGAAATCGTGGCAGTTTTTGGTGTTTATCCTTCCAAAGTGAATACAGCGATACAGCGCAAATGGCCACGCTGGAAACCACTACAGTTTCAGTTTTTGGTCCTTGATTTACGTTTTGAGAAGTTCCTTTGGGGGTTTAAAGTTTACCGCGTAACAGAATATTCCACCCGAGGAGATAATTATTTGCACAAGTGTGTTTGAATTTTCTTGGTTGGTAAGAAAGACAGCTAGAGAGCATACCTTTAAATTCTCGATTCGTTAATTTTATTAGAGTATGAATAGTTTGAAATTCTTGCGCATAAATTATGTTGCTAAACATTATATTTATCATTTAGTAAACAATCAAAGTTTTGTTCAAGTAGGTAGATAAGACATTATAATTAATAAAATTATCATCACACAGAAATGGAAGATTGTGTAAATATTTATCAAAACAGCATTAAAATATATTGTAAACATGCCCGTCTCTATTGATCTATTGGCATAAAACACAACTAAAAATGTTGATAAATAAAAAATGTTTGAGATAAATTTTTAAAAACTATATGGATTGAACATTTATGTTCAATTATTATTATGTATGTCACATGTTAACATGTTTAACATTTATGTATAAGTAATAAATGTGTTTTAGGTATATTTATGTAAAATTCAGTACATTTGAATAACTAATGCAACTATTGGTACATACTACATAATATAATGCTTTTTAAACATTATTCGTACACATGACGTGTAATGTTTTATATTGAACTAGGTAAATGGATTCAAACGAAATCAGAAAGAAAAAAATTGAATTATTTATGTTTAACAACCAGGAACAAAGTTGAAACATTTATTTTCATGCTATATAATAATATATAGTTGTTGCGATTGTATATATTTTGTATCGTAACATATCCAAGGAAATTATTCTACGTCATAACTGGAAATCAAAGAATGAATAATCATCAAAATGCATTATTCTACTTTATCACGGAAATATTGTTAAAAAAGAGTAGAAATATAATTTATTTTTTTTTACTTTCCAAAGAAATAAGAACGAATAAATTTACATTCGAAATGAATGTACAACAAATACAAACCGTACAACGTTGTTTGGTATTTCAGCCTTGAATATTAATTGACAATAAATATAAAAACCGAGCTTTATTGGTTGATACGTTTGTTTTGGCTTTTCAGAGCGAAGTTTCGCGAGAATAGATTTCTCTCAATTATTCGACTCGGCTAACAAAAATACAAAACAACAATGAAAAAAAACGTATCAAACCCGGGCGTATTATTCTTGTTTGCTACAACAACAACGACCACCGCGCCGCCGCGCCGTGGCGACGACGACGGTACGCGCATATTCGGATGCATTTTTTTATCTACACACGCTATAATTACCATTATTTTGAAGTAAACGCAGCGAACGGTGCGAAAATAATGCGCGTTGCAATAAAAAATGCACCTCGTCAGTCACATGCGCGACCGTTGCCCACAAACACTGGAATGCGTGCACGCTGCAAAAACGCGATGGTATTTAATTTTTAATTGGCCCCCCGACACGGGGCGATACACTGCTCGTACATCTCCTCGTTCGCATCACACGAGTGTACACAATTAAAATGCGCGTTTCGGAAACACTTTCGAGTGACCGACTCGGCCACTCGGTACACCGCGCGCATCTCGAGTGTATTAAAATATAACATCGTATCGGGTTTTGGATACAATTAAGTTTCGAGACAAATACACCGTTCGGTATGCGCGAAAAGGATACCCGAGCCGGGAGCGAGCGGGTCCGCGAATATCACCTGAAAACAGCGTCTCCTGTTCGTCCTCGGGTTTTCCGATTATCCGATTGACGACCGCGGTGGGCGAGACTCGCGGATTTCCGTCGAGGGAAAATACCGTCTCGTTCGCGAGAAGAAGAAAAAACGAAGGTGCGCCGCCGTCCGTTGTAATATGTCGCGCACGCGACGAGTGAAAAACTCCGGGAAACTGCTTACACGTGCCGCGATCGAGACGCGGTGGAGAATTCGCGGCGACGACGACGACGACGACGACCTTGCCCTCGGGCGACCTTCCAGCGAGCGCATAATGGATGTATGCGGCCGGTATTACCTATAACGACAATCGGTCGCGCTGTGATCACGAAATAATACGTCTCGTTTGTCCGTCGCAGTGACATCACTTGCATAATCGCGGTTATGATAGACGTCGCGCGACGGCAAATAATTATATTATTATTATTATTCGTGTACTTCGACGTGCGGTCACGACCGAGCGACCGACGATAGCGGCGGCGACGGCGGCGGCGGCGGCGGCGGCTGCGGTGGTCGGTAAATAATTATTAGATTCAACGTCGTCGTCGACGACAGTCGGCGGCGCGAATTAACTCGACCGCTGCGGCGGCGAACTTCACATCGTGTTATAATAATATTATATACCTGTGTGTCGTCATTAACGGCGCATAATAGCGTCGACGGCGGTAAATAGTATAATAGTAATAAATATTATTGTAGTTGTATTATTATTATTGTTATCGTTATTTAGGCGAAAAACGCCGTGTCACCGCGCATAACGGCCGCGCGCGGGCCGAACGAAACAAAATAACACGACGCGCGCGCGCGCGCGCGCGATATATACGTACAATAATCATACGATTCGTATAACCGTTTTTGTTCAGACCGCTACTGCCGTAATATTGTTATTGTGCGCCGCGCTCGGTCGCGTTTTAAAATGCGTTCTCGGTCAGCGGCGTTCACACGCCACGCGCGACGTTACGATAATCCGAAACAACTATAGCTGTTGCCGAACTCGGAGAAGGCGAGAAAACCTCGGGCGCAGCACACCCGCGCGCTCCGTCACGGTACCGGACCGCTCGGCGCAGTGCAAATATGGCCAATAGCCGCCAATTTCGTAAAAAAAAAAAAATGATACCTTTTGATTCCATTTACTTACCGAGATACCGCGAGTCGAAAAGTGTGTTTTCAAGTCGTATATACGTTCGGAACGTTTGACCTTCGTACAAACACTCGATTTGAGCGCTTTAATGAACCTACCTATTTTTTCGTCTTTCTTCTCTATTGATTTATAATTAATCATGAAATCTTTCTTGTACATTGGCGAATACAAAAAACACATTTGATTTATTTATAATTATTTTAGCACTCGCGATTATTATGACTGTTTCGGAATAAAAAAAAAAAAAAACTGGACCAAGTATTTATAATTAATGAGAATAATAATTAATGTCAATGCCAATATTGGAGGAAAAAAAAACTTTTTACAAGTATTTGAAATGCCAACAATAATTATTTATAAAATACTATTCAAATACTTTTACAAGATTGATATTCGTCTCATATAACGTGAGCATTGAGGCACGTATAATATAAATACGACGTTTCATCGGTGGATTTTATATCCTGTAGGGATCTAAGATTTTATGTCCTGTAATACATAATGTCGGCTCTGTAAACGATTCGCGATCGGGATTTGTAGAGTTAGAAGATCGACACGGTCGTGGACTCGCCCGCCATTCCCCCTTTGCCTATACAATCCACGTGTGCCGGTTTCGGTCATATAGATATCGGTAGATCCGATAGGGAACTGGTTTGGATCCGGCGACGTGCCCGGGCGCCCTGGCGGCTTGCGGAGACCGCCGCCGCCGGCACTCCGTCGGGGGCATTTGCACGAGCGCTACGTCTCTCCGATTTGTTTTTAATTTTTTTTTTAATTTTCCTTATTTCTGTCATTAGCTAGAATTGTTATTAATAATATTTGTTATTACGAGCTTATTGTTATTTTCCTTGTTCAATTAAAAATTTCGTTAAATAAACTATTCATTCCGATATCAATCCGACACATAAATTAAAAATATATTTCTATAGTTTGATATAAAACCGTGCGTGCCGCGACAAGATGTACATGTCATATTATAAATGACGGAGCGCGCTATACTGCGCGGGTGGAACCGAGGAGCTATAGCGTAAACATTTAATGACGAAATTAAAAAAAAAAAAAGGCAAACAAAATAACGTTTTCATCAAGATTGTGCCGAGAGCGCGCTAATTTAAATAATTTTCTCCGGACGTCCCGAGCGCCCGCCGCGTCACTGTCAGTACACAAAACGTGTAAGGACTGTTGCAAACTTATACGCACAGGTGTACAGTACTACTACCCTGCAATTTCGCTGCCCCGTTACGACGCTCGAACGCGAACATGTGAGTTCCTATTTTTCAAGCTCGCGTTCTGCATATTATATTAATACGGCGCACGGTTCGGTCACGACACAATTTCTCACGTGACGTTGGAATATTAAATTCCGACATTTAAAAAAAAAACCACGCATTTCCCAACACCACACCTGCGGGCGTGTGCTGCGCTACACGCGTGCGTACACGTTCGAGACAAGGCTCTACGCACTCGAATGTCAGACGCGTTATTCATCGAGCAATTTTATAAATATAGGCCGTTAATTTTCGCGTTGATATAATAATTTATACGGTTAAACGCGCGCGAGCACGTGATAATAGCACTCGCGTACGAATACGCTCGAAAAAATCATGCGTCGCGTCCCCGCAAAAATATCGCGCGGTTATGTATACTAGTGTGGTATGGTTGAAATCGAAAATAATGATTTCGTCAAGGGGAGAAATCGTGTAAGCGCAATGGCGAAAAAAGAAAAAAAACTGTGAACTGGACACCTCGACCTTTCCTGTTTTCTACATCACGTAACTCGTGACAATGAAAGTAAACACGTGTGTATAATATTATTATAATGGTTTTGCACGATTTGCAAATTTTTCCAATTATTAGACATTAATCTAGAAATGAAAAAAAAAAAACAGCGAATGTTTACGAGCAGAAAACAAAACGACGTACGAACAAAAAAAAAGAAAAGAAAACGGATCCGATCGATTGAATGTCGTCAGAACAGAACGATTATCAAAAGCTCTTCGTATAGTTTCAATAGAAACAACGCCCGAACGCGTGAGGTTGAAAACGTGTAATTTTAAATAATGTTTTTTTTTCTTCTCCAAAATCAACAATATACTCGTATTTAAGTAAATAATAGCTATGGCGATACAAACGTCGCGGCGAGCGACGTAATAACAGGGATATAATTCAAGACCGTTCTGTACGGATAATATAGAAACCTTAAATACTGGTTTTAATGTCAGAAACGAGTTTTTTTTTTTATCTCTTTTCATTTCTTTCTTTCTTTTTTTTTCTTTTCAAGTGAAAAATGCACAGAAGCATGTTCCCGGTTTCTCTACTCAATTATTCAATACGCGAATCTAAAATTAAATACAACCCATAGTCACCCCGCCAGTTACCGCAAGCAAATTGGTAAAAATTTAATATCGTATTGTATGTTATTAGGCTAGCAGATGAAACAGTACGAATTATAATGTTTTTACGAACACTACCTAGGTATATTTAATTAAACTTTTTCCACCCCTACTGATTTATACAGGTGGATATTATTATAGTTTATAGCCGAACGAGGTCAGGGGCCATAGCTAGATAATATTATTATATTTCTTAAAAACACTGTTTAATTAAAATCTATAAATAGCATATCGATATTGTTTCAGTACCTACTCGCGTACAGTTAATTGAGTTCATATTTCAAATAGTCGTACTGCTAAAAGCTATTAAAATTATCTCGGAAGTCTGGCGGGCGAACAAACTACGCCCCTGGCCGCTGCACGGTGTGTAATAAAAATAACCGTTCATACGTTGCTCATTTACGGTGTAATAATAATATGTAAATACCTATATACGCGAATCGACCATAATTTCGGTAACCGTAGCGACGAATGTACATAAGGGTGGATTGTGCGAATGGTCACAGTATATACGCACGGTATATTTACGAACCTATGAAAACAAAAGTGTCGACTATTTGCTCGCGCACTGGTTTGTGCGCGGTGTGAAAAACGGCTCCCTTTTCAAATGTATACCTATCATTTTTTTCTTAACGTTTTCTCGATTGACCGATACTACCGAATCTGCACCTCAGAGCTTTCGAGTCGTACCTTACGTCCACATCTATAATAACCGCGTAACGCGATCCCGTCGCGGACATTCGCAATTTAAAAATCATTCTAGGAATTTTTCAGACCTTGAAGAGTTCTAATATAAAAGCTTGTTTTCGTCGTGAAACCGGCGAATTACACGGGAAATGTCAACCGTACACGCGTAGCTGTACGTATATTATTACGTACAATGCACTAGATTTTTTTCGCTCCGGCGAGTCTAGTTAAGTGCACTACTTGTACAGGTACAATTAAGAAGTCACTGGCGAATATATATTATAACAAAATAACTTTGGAGTGAAATTAATTCAGCCGAAAACTTCTACACGAGCGGAGTATAAAAATAATACGATACAATAAAGAAGAAGAATGTATATTGTACCGGCGCGGCGGCGCGGCGGCGAAGTTAAATTTTTCTTCGACGACGACGACGACGACGACAATAACATGCCAAGTTACGGTGACAATATTAAACGAACCTCTTCCAAATAACAAACATTGTTCTTTTCACGTGTGAAAGTGCTTCGTCGTCGTCTTTATACATAATAATTTTGACTGTTGACAGTGCATATATATTATTTTGCATTGACGTAGGTATACATACGTCGTATCGATACTCGTGTAGGTATTTACCGATCATCGTATAGTATAGCGTCGCCGTGGCTTTGAATTTTTTTTCAGAGCAGACTGAGTATAACGACTTCTCAAAAACTGTAAATTGCGTTGTGTTTTCGAAACAGAAATTTCGGGCTCAAACAGTTCAAAATGGATGGGCGACACACTGGTTTAAATGGAAAATCCAAAAAAGCAAACGAAAACTGTTGGGCAAATAAATATCACGGTAAACGTAAAGGCGTCCTCCAAATGGGAATAAAATAATAATCATTATGAGCAACTAGAATTTTACGCGAAAAGAAAACATTTTCGTTCGAGTAAATAATCGGAAGACAATTTAATAAAACACACCACCTCAGTTAATAGATAGATTATATAGATACGAAACAAATAAAAAGGCGATTAACTGATGACATTTAAATACGATTACATAAGTGAAATGAGATATATTATAACTAAATAGTTAGCGTACCTACTTTTGCAAATGTTAACGATTTTTGTAAAACCATTAATGATTTTCAATTACGTCTGTACGAATAAAATGTAATACGACGGTATTGGATTGTTTGATCTTATTGAAAATGCCGAATAATCGTATTTGAAGATAAATAACAGTGTAAACATAGGAGTGACGAAAGTAGCAAACATCAAATCGCATACGAACACGTAAAATAAATTACACCGAACGTTTCGTGGTGAGAAGTGATGACATTTTTTTTGTAAAAAACACAAAAACAACGTAACCTTCAAAGGAAAGAGAATTTTCCCGGACTGGAGCGAAAACATAAACAATAATAATAGTATATTTTGGTCGTGTGCTCGCGGATCGGTTTGTACGTTTTCACAGCAAAGCCTATTATCGGTAAGCCATACGTATGAACCTACATAACGAGTCATACGTATATAAACGTGGCAGATGAATGGACATCGCTTTCGCTTTAACTGGTTTTGTCATAATCGAAATTACCACAAACACATCTTAAATCACCTTTCTACTACTCGTATAAAAATCGAATTGTGACTTGATAAAAATTCATTTTCGAAACCGTTGCGTTACACTTACGGCCGCGTGAGAGCAGCAACGGGACAATATTGTTATTATAATAATTTGTCATCCAATACATTCAAAATCGTTCGACGTAGAGAAGTTCAGTTACGGATTCGATTGATTCGCAACTATGTATATTGTCGATTTCGTTTCAAACAAATATTTACTTTGATTTGGATTTTGTTCGGCAAACATTGTTCATTGTTTTCACAAATATTAGACTTCTCAGACGTATCGTTGTTGTTTGTATCTCGCGTGTTCAAAAACGCCAGAACGAAAAAGTGAAACTACATAATATTTTTCTGTCAATTAAAATACGATTATTATTCTTTTTAGTGCCATTGTACGCATAAAGTGTGATATGTACCATACGACTAAATCGACAACAAAAATTAGAAAATCTCAACACGTTGGGTATGTTGTTGTTTTGGACGGGATACAAATATAGGTGGGTCATGTATTTTATAGTTTTTAATATGAAAAAAAATGACGACCGTTGACGCATTTGAATTATAATTTTACGCATACGAAAATCATTTTTTTTTTTTTTTAATGTACTTGTGACGTGTGTGATTTATTAAAAACACTGAAAATAACAAACACGACGAAAGAGATCGATCGAATTTATCAAAAATTAAAAATATCACGTGAATTTACAAATCATAGAAAAATTAACGATAAAAACATTCAACGTTGTGAAATCAATTATAAATCCATGGCGGCGAATCGACAATAAACTCTACTTGGATTACTTTTCCAATGCGCCATAATAATAATTGCAGTTAATTATTGTAAATATAACATAATGCGTAGCTAATAAGGTAATAATAATACACACGCGCGCCTCTCTATAGTCGATCCAAGACCGAGTGCTTATGTGTATGTTTACGTACAATGTGAAATTAATGTGTTCATGGGGTTTTTTTTTTATTTATTTTTTTTTTTTTTATTCGTATTATAATCACATACTGTCAACGGTAATTATAATTGAGATGATCAAGTTTAATTTTAACTGTATTGTTTCGCTTAGGGATAAAATAATAGTATCATTAAAACATTTTCGACCATTGCCGGTCGTTACTAATGATTAATAATTATTATAAAACTAAAGTCCCCCGCAGCCTACAGGCGTCACGTTTTCCATTTTGTATTCATTAAAATTGACAGATTAAAAATTCGAAAGTAAACATATTACCGGAATGTACTGAACTTTACCTTGTAGAACAATCTCTACATTGTGCTATAGTATTATTTGGCTTTAATAAACCGACGGAGAATTTTTGGCAAGGTTGTAGTCTTGATATTTGCTTGATATCACAGTTGTCGTTAAATTATCATCATTGTGTACTCACAGAAAATTGAACACACGTCAAAAACATTATTACGTAGGACAATACAAATGTCATTTTTTTTTTTTCGAGTGAGTATTTAAAACGCATATAGAAATACGTATACATATACCGAGTTTACGTATTTTTTTTTTCTAAATTACAGGTAAAGACGAATACAACAATTTCGGGAAATAACTAATTAAGTGAAGTTCTGTTAATTGAAAAAAAAAAGAAAAAAATTCATTCCATTCTCATAACGGTTTGAGTCGATTCACTATACGTATTTACTAGACTTCGTACCAAGCATGTCAATAATTTAGATAATATGAAAAAAATTTAGGACAACAATTTTATTTCTAAAACAATACGATTTACTGAATATTTTTTAAACTCCATTTCAGGTTCTGCGAGAAGCTAAGATGTCTTAGTTTTAAGGTGGTTTATATTTTATATTCTTATCTATTTGAGAGTGTAATAAAGTTGCACTTTTAGTGCCATTTAGTTCCATGCAGCATTTTATTAGATTGGAAATCGGAGACGGAAGTCACTTTGAAAAGGTCATCGTTATCTTGACAGAGGTCATTAAAAATCTTGCATTCCAATTATTATTTTATGGTAAAATATTTAATACAATATATTTTATTACTCCAGCAGTGCGGCCTTCGTTTTTCGAATGCCATTATTGCTTTCAAATTTGTATTAGCAGTTTAGCTGTATCACACCCTTTCTAGTGGTCTGCACAAAATTCAAATAACGCTCTACTTCGCCATGTATCCTGTATAGAGAGCGAAGTGACGAAGGACAAATAATACTCTCGACGTTAGTTTCTCGTAAGATTTTTAAATCCTGTTTTATTTTTAGTACAGTTAAATCAAGTATAAATGACAGGCGTGGCTACGAAATGCGTAGCCGTGTGCTTATACACATCGTGTTCTTGCATGGGTGTCCGCATCAAGATATCAAAAAACATCGAACACATAAGTCGAACAGTTGCCCAGTGTCATTGCCTACATATATTATTATTGTTGTTGCGTTGGTTATTTTTTAAAGTTGAGTTTAATTTTGTTAAAGATTAAAGGCACATAATGTTTTTCTACAAAGTCATACAGATAAATCATTTTGGAAACCTCAATTTATATCAGTCCCCGAGTACCACGAAAAGATCAGAATGATTGTTACCTAAAGCGTGTAGACGTATAGTAGAAAATATCCAGCCGACTGCTTTTTGACTATATATAGGAGTTTAGTATATAGGATTAGATATATTATGTATCGATAGTATCACCCTCACAATTATTCGAAAAAACGAGGGAGGCGTAACGTCTCTTATCTTAATGTTTTTTTCCAAACCTGGAAAAGTCCTGCGAGACTTACACTGTCTTTTCTTAATGTTTGTATAACTAGATAAACGTCAAAGTTGGAAAAATGTCCGAGTGCAATCCAATCAAATCGCAAAAGCAGTGACATCAATTAAATCGGTAAACAATCAGATAATCTAATCGATACAGTCATTGATTGTGATGTTTGGACACGGTCCAAACGCATAAGATTAAAATATATACCATCTTATAAATTATACTTCCACTCTCAACTACATTATCCGAGAAGTCATTACAAAAGAAATCATTGATTCAAAAAATAATCTAAATCAAGTCCCTTGTATTAAATTTTGATGAAAACAATGCAATTATAGAATAATGCATTTCGCATATTATTGAACATGCGTTTCACATACGCACGTTCTGATATTTTTGAAAATATTATACTAATCACGGTATAAACTAAAATGTATTTTATACGGGAAACACCTGAATGATAACCAAGTTTATTTTTTATTAGCTTGGATAACACTGACGTAATAACAATTTATCCATCACCTTTCTGTGCACGTTGCGTTCAAACAATGGTTGCTATAATAATAATTAATAACACACAATCTAACCGCATCCAAATCATAAGAATAATTTACAACCAATATTTTTAAATCAAGATGTATTTTAGATTATGAGAGGAGCGAAGAAGCTAGTGGTTTTCCTAGAGATGTTCCTAGGTGTAAACTGGGAGGAGGCGATAGAGATAATGACTGCGTATAATGACTCCCTATAAAAATGTATAAGAGAGCAATGGCCCCTTAATTTTTTTTTTTTTCAAGACGGAGCAAGTGTTTTAAGAAACAAATATTATAATTAAAAAAGACTGAAAGGCAATTATTTATATTTCGTTGGAGTGTTTCAATTTTAATCAGAAAAAAATAATGCTATAACCAGGGCATGGATTTTAATACATTAAAAGAAAAAAAAAAAAAAAACGAAAACGGCTTTATTAAAAACACTATATAAAGAGGATGATGAGCAGCACGACATGATATCCCGATGAAAAATCTCCGTAGATAATAATTATTGTTTTTTAATGTTTTTATTTTGGTGCGAGCGTACCAGGTGGCTGATAGTAGTAATATCAGCTGTTGTAATAAGTTAGTAGAAAATTAAAGAACGTTTTCAAACTTACTGTCGTCATTCGTTACTGCGATAGCGCGCGTACACAGATAGATAGTGGAACCGTATAAATGCCCCGGGATAAGATTGTCCATCTTAAAACGTAAAGTGGGCTATCTAATTTATACCGCACGTAATTTATTAATTAGTCGATATAACTACCGGGTACACTTCCCTTAGCTACGAGAATTCATATTAATTGATGCAAATAACGTCTGTTTCCAGTGACTATTGAAGCTGGAATAATTGCAAAATTTCAATTTTAACACAGTAAAACGACAAAACAAGAACACATTTACCTGCTTTGGAAATATATGCGTTTTTATCACTGGATTTCCAGTGTCGGAACGGTATTTGCAAAACATCAATGTGTGACAACTTTTACAATTCGACTACAATTTACAAATATACGTATACATAACGATCGTGTTTTTCCCATTACCTGTAGAGCGTGTAGGTATAATTTTTGACGAATGAAAAACGTACTTTTCTAAGGATCGTTTAAGGATACTAGTATAGTTGTCGACCGTCGCCTATCGCGAATTATTTATTATAACAAACTTGATAGAAACCGGTCGTCGAAACCCTGTTAATAATTTAAAGCTCATGTTTACGATTATCCGAACACTTTCCATTTATAAATCATAATCGGTGTTAATAATTTGCCTAATGAGTTATGGATAATTATCAATTGAAAGTCACACGGTAATTATTTAATTCATATTTTAACTGCACACATTTATAATTATAATTATGATGAAAATGCAAAATGATAATTTTTGTGGTTATTAATATGAATATTTACTCGTAGTTTCAAAATTTGTGTTATTCATTAATACCCGTTCTGCATTCATTATACAATAAATAAATTATAATAATTGTACTTATTAAAAAAAAATATGTATTTAGCATAAAAATCTGTATTTTAGCCATATGATTTGTAATAATAATGCTCCAGGGCAAAAGCAAATAAAATAATGAAAAAAATATAACCAAATTATTAGGTATACGCTTACATACAAATTTAATTTTTTGAAAAGTATTTGTCTAAAAAAATTACTCTTCTTATTCAACCACTACAGTTCATCGAGTGTTATTTATTCCAAATTTCAGATCAGACACTCTTGTCTTATTCTCAATACCGTTACTTATTATATTATTGTTTTAAGTTGATGGGATGTTTGAAATATAGTTTGCTCCGTCCTCCGAAATTTATTCAATTCATTCGCATGGTGATATGTTATGGTGTACAGTTTTTCGCTCAGGAGGTGTATTGCAATTGGTGTTCACTTGTGCTCGTTTTCCAGTACAAGTTTTTCTTCTACCTAGTACTTTTGAGAGGTAATTTTTCGAAATTCTCTATATTTTTTTCAATTATTTAGAAAAACCGAAGAAAAAATGACAATCTGAAAGCTTCATTAAACAAGTGAAACAAATAAGTTGCTCCGATTACACATATTTTTATCTTCTCAACAATCTAATACGAATTTATTTGAGATGGAATATTGATAGCGTTAATAGTTACATTATATACGTATATGTATATACTTAAACTTGATGTAATATTATTATATTTAAACAAACATGTCTTGCGCAGCAACGTGACGACAACACAGTCGATACTTGAAGTGGGTTTGAAAAAAATAAATATATTAGAATATTAAATAAAAATATGTATTTGTCGCGGACGTATTTTGTAAGCTTGTTTTTATAAATACAATCTACTGGCAATAATAGAAACAACGCGCGGCGTCGTCGCCTTAAATTACGAAATAAATATATATAACAAGAATGTGTTTGAACAATAGTAGATTATTATCAAATACGACGTATGTACTTACCTTACACATCATGTGTGCTCACATGTGCCTAAGTTCGTACGACTGAAAGTCAATATTTATCACTTGGTCGTTTAATTTTATTCATTCGTATTATGACATAACAGACACGACATAAGATGGAAACCAACTCTCTCTAAGAAACAGAAACACGTGAACTTTCTAGGTCGATTATTTAAAGTTTTAATGCGATTTATGCATTCGGAGTTGACAATATAAATAATCATAAACGAAATGTATTTCAACCGAAAGTGAAACGTTTGAAAGTCATAGTACAGAATAATTCTCCACGTGTTCAGTCCGGATAAATAAATACGCCATTATTGAAGTAAAATAATGTTATACGTAATATTGTATAGTCATCCCGTACGTGAAAATAAAAACCTTTTAAATGAGAATTTTTTTTTTCACTTGGAAGTCTCTTATAATTAGAACCAAATTCTTTTTTTCAGTTGAAAGTCTCTTATAATTAGAACCAAATTCATTTTTAGTAGTTGGGCGATCGACTTTACATTTTATCGACGTATGATTATTATATCATGCTCAGCACGTTATCAAATCGACCGTTGTGGCTGTGGTTACGGCTTGAAAAAAAAAAAAAAAAGTATAACTCCAATAAATATGATCGTAACAAAGTCCCATGGGCGGGTAGACTGTTTTTGGCCAACTGGGAGTTTTTATGAAAGCCTCGGCCACCAAATATATGAAAATAAATCAGTTCACAAGTTTTTGAATATTTCACACCACATCACATTTGCACCTGATGCTGCTGCTATTACATTGCGCAGTAATAAATATATAGGGGACGTAAGTGTATACATTTATTACAATAAACTATTTGAAATCTCAAAAGAAACATGCACGACCGTTTTTATTGAAATAACTCTGCATTTTATTTTACACGTTTTCAACTTTTTCAAGATTCTTTAATACACAACATTGTAATTTTTAAAGCATACTTTGTGTTTTCAATAAAATGACGTAAAATGTGTTTATCATAACCAATTCTAATGTGTAGCGTATAATAACTTATCAGATTGTAATAAAGTAGACTTGACAGTCCACAATAATTATTAATAAAAAATATCGATCGTTGTACGATTATAATATTACTAAATGATAATGCAACGAATAAGGAAACGAGAAATTTATAATTTTATGAGACTTTTGACGCATAGTATAGCATTATGTATAAATTTAAATGTACTCGTATATTGAAAATCAATGCATATATTATAATACTTATTTTTTAAAAGCATATTTTGAAGGTTTTTCTGTGCGTGTAAATTCGTTCCTTTAACTCCTCGGCAATAATTGATAAATTAAACGAATTTAATAAAATCAACGGTTCATTCGATATATATGGCACACGACCTAAATACGAATTTTCAAAGTCTCTATAGCGCGTCTATTTCTTTATTATTATTTCTCGTGTATAGATATCGCTGATAAGTGGTTTTTCGACATTCGTTAATAAATTCCAAAATACGTTTTCACCAAGATTGGTAGAGAACGACTTTACCTGTTTTCAACCGGGAAAAGCGTCAATGACCCGTACGGGGCATGTAAATACAAGTCGGGGGAAGGGGAGAAATTCCTGTTTCCCGGTAGGCGTATATCCGCGCACGAGTCGTCACTCGCTAATGTTTAGGGGAACCATAGCGAGCGAAGCGACCGGCTTCTTTACACCGCGCGAGCTCATATTATATCGTATAATTATCGGTCAGTGTTTCGCCCTACCCCAGCGGTAGTTAAAACGACGCCCCCGAAATACTAGTCCAGCATAACGTGTGGAGACTGTTCCCCAAAGTTATGACTTATTATATAATGTTATGTGTAACGAGCGAAAATACATTAAACCCTGGCGTTTGAAAACAAAATAAAAAACATAACGGCGCGACGACTATCATAATAATTCCGAGTGTTATAATAATTATTATATTCCGAATACGTTCTACGCGATGTACATAAATAATAAAAAAAAAAAAAAAAACGCAATTTTTATCCAAAGAGTTTTTTTTTTACACGCTGTACAACGCCGGGGAAATTTACCCCATCGAACTCGTCCGTTATACCGAGTGATAATAAATATTAAATAATAATAAAAAAAAAAAAAAATGTTTACCTACTATATATTTGTGTAAAAAAAAAAGGGGGCTGAAAAAACTACGACCCGGGACGCGCCGGGGAAAAATCAATTAATTTCAAAAAATAAACATATTTCAGGTTATTTAATAGTGCGCAATTCGTTAAAACATAATATATGTGTATATACGAGTATATTATTTCCCCGGGGACGTTAATTGTGTTTCTATTCACGTATTAATGTATTATTACCATTCGCACGCAGAGCCGCGGTGCCGCGTTGATTTGAAACGAAAAAAACAAACGCGTGGCGCCCGCCGACATACGATGTGCGCGCGACGTCCGGACAAAATATATTATCTGAATATTTAGCGCCGCCGAAAAACTAAACCGTCGTACGTACGTATTGTTTATAGACTATAATATAATGTACTTTGTTATTATTTCGCGTACGGTACCTACACGCAGACAGGTACGATTAAAAGCGACTGACCCAAAAAACGACAGTTTTCATTGCGCGTTTGAACAATGGTCGCCATATATACGTACTACGCGATTCGAACGAACGGCGGCGGCGTACGTTATTACAAATAATATACCGTCGCAATTATAATAATTGTTGTGCAACAAAGTACGTTTCCTGGACGGAAAAAAAAAACAAAAACAAAAACAGAAACGGAAAAACACACGACTGCTAAATAATACTATTACTGCCGGCGCGCGTACCTACTGTTCGCGGATCGCGGGTGGAAACGCGCGTAAATCTAATTAAACACTTTCGTTTTGTTATTGTTTATAGGTCATGTGGTGGAATTTCAGCGTAATCCCGTATAATATTACAGTCGAACGGCCGGGGTGTGGTCCAAGGCGATCTGCGCGGCGATACAATACCGTACCGTCTGGTATAGTGGTACACTGTTGTTTTATACCATTGTACGTTTTTATGGACATAATTTATGAATTCGTGCGCACAACACATAATAATATTATCGCAGTTGCAAGGCGCACGTGACGCGACCGCGACTGTCGGCCGCATTAATGCGCGCGCGCCCGTCGGACTTAGACAGGTGTACGCGCGAGTTGTACGTACGTATTACATATTATAATATACCCAATGACCGACCGCCCGTGTCGTCGAAGTATCGATATTATGCCATTACGGGCCGCTACCGCCACGCCGCCGCACAATATTATGTACCCCGCCCCCACTTATCGGTATTTTAATCCGCACGATGATAATAATTATACGTCGGGCGTAAAGTGGACGGAGAGAGAGAGAAAAAAAAAAACAAAACCATAAATAAAAAAAACACAACTCGAACGACGACGCGTGTAGATCGAAAGAGGGCGCGACGACGATGTTTCGCAAAGAGAATGTATACGTGTGTACGCACCACGCACCACCTTTGTGCATTTCGGTTTGGCAATGGATATTGTTGTGTCGTGTGGTTGGTGGCGCGGCCGATCGCCGGTATTTCTGACCTTATGAATTTGCAACAATGTAAAGCGGATAAATCGGTAATTAAATATTGTTTTCTGTGTGTTAGAAATAATACACTTTGCGGCGAGTATCGCGAGCTGTTTTCTGCACGTTATAATATTATGACGTATGTACGTATTTACATACATGCACAGTGTTTTTTTTTATATTACACATACCTAATCGTCGTGTGTTTGCAAACGTTGCCGCGGGACGGTCATTAAGGATTTTTTTTCGCAAAATAATAATATCCTATTTACGGAATAAATATTCCGACGGATCCGACGAATTAATATTATTGAAAAATCGTTGTTTTTCAGTGTTTGCGACGCAGAAAGCTAGGGAAAACATTTCCGATACTGAATAATTATTATCAGCTCGTATTTGTGTTTAAACGTTTATGTTGAGTATACTGAGTTGCATTTTTTCATCGAAAAGCTACTGATGTCATATTACGGTTTATAAATACACATTAATTATGCAATTTTAACGGCGCTGTTAGAGAATTTCGTTTTTGAAATGAGTACGCAGATGGATTTCGAAGGGCGGCATTTTAAAATCTGCTCCGAGGCGGCACATTCTATTGCGTAAAATTATCGATAAACATATTTATTCAAAGACCTTTGGGTCGATTAAATAATAAAGAAAAAAATTACTTTTAGCATCCACAAGTTACTCTGTTACGATTGTGATTTATACGCATGTCGAATGTAATTTTGAGAATTTCGAAAAAAAAAAACCTGATTACGACCACATCGTATTAATTCCAATAGATCGTATCGCTGTTGAACGCGTATCGATCTGTGAGTGACATCTACGAGTGTCTCTACGAGTGACATTGGTTCACAGTGAATTTCAAATAAATCAGATAAACATAATAATAATAATAAATAATAATATGACGTTTTTGTGAGTTACGACTATATTTTAATAAATACGACGACACGTATACGACATTGTCAACGCGCTGGCCCGGCGCGCGGAACGGGTTTGCGCGGCCGGGAGAAACCGCAACGCGGCGACAACACGCGGTTTACTCCCGTACAATAAATAATAACGGCTACAATAATAACAATAATAATAATACGAATCGATTTCGCGGACGAGACCGTCACTCGGCGCACTGGTTGGCGAGCGGTTGCAGCCGGACGTTGGCGCCCAGACATCCGACCGTACCGGAAATGTAGTCGGGGAAGTTGCTCTCGAGTATCCACAGCACGCCGCCGCGGTGGCCGGGCGCCACGTGCGTGGCCAGCCGGCCGCAGTCGTCGGCTTTGCGCACCAGCGCGAACCTGTCCCGGCCGAAGGACGAGCCGCCGCCGCCGCCGTCCGCGGCGTCCGTGTCCCACGCGTACACGTCGCCCTGTCCGCGGTACCGGAAGTACAGCGTGGTCCGGCCGTCCGTGCCCAGCACGACCATTTTCTCGGGCTTGGGGCCCAGGTCGGCGACGGTGCCCTGCGCGCATCCGCGTCGCAGGCGGCACGTGTCGATCGCGTACATCCGGTTGCTGGTCAGGTACGTCAGGTACAGCACGTTGTTGCCGGCCGGCCGTTGCGCCAGCGCCACGTACAGCACGTCCCGCTTGCCGGTGCAGTCGTGCGTGATCGCCTTGGGCAGCACCACCCGGTACCCGCGGGCCGCGTCCACCTCCCACACGATCACGGCGCGCGTGGCCGCGTCCGACACGTACACGAACGCCCGCCCGTCGTCCCCGTAGTCGGCCGTGATGTAGTTCAGTCGGCTTGCCGAGCACACCAGCGCGGACAGGTCGATCTGCTTGACCACCTGCCGACGGAAAAACGCCATCGTTATGGCCGTGTGTTAAGGGTGTCCGTTGAAATAAGTTATTTTATTCATTTTTTATTTCTATATAATTAGGGCCCGGATTTCAATGCAAAGTGCATATTTTTTTGGTTGATCATACACAATGCTTTCCAAGTACATAATTCGTTTCATGTAACGAGGGTTTGAAAACTACAAATTTTATTTTGCATTTTTTTTGCATATTTCGACGTTTTTACATTTTCAGGGCATTTTTAGCATTATTGGGTCATTTTGTTGGTTTTTAATGCATATTTGTTCAATGTAGATATAAAACTTGGACTATTTAAAAAAATTATCGTAAGATAAATTATTTTCTTGATTCAAGTCAATTTTTTTTTTCGATTTAGTTTTTATCTTATCTTAATTTATTATTGACTGTAGATCGTCATGTAAAAATAATTATTATGTCTCATTTATAAATTATAATTTGTATAAAAAAAAATATATGGCATTTTTAAGGTCATATTTGTGGTAAATTGTATTTTTTAAGGGCATTTTTAAGGTCATTTTTGTGGTAAAATGCATTTTTTAAAGGCATTTTTGGCTATTTTCTAGAGCATATCTGTATGGTTTTAAGTGCATTTAAATCCGGGCCCTAGTTATAATATTTACTCGTATAATGAAAATCTGGGGAGGGGTGTAAGGGGTTACCGCGTGACTACGCCACTGTATAAGGGAATGGCGTTGAAATTCGTGTCGGGATTAGGTATTTCGAGACCGTTCGTTCTTATGGAAAACAACGACAGATTCGATTTTACATTGGCGTCATGTTTTCTACTATTTTTAATTTTTTTTTTTTTTTCCGCGCATTTGTAATGATTTTATAGTGCGTCGGTATTGTTGATTTTAGCTGACGTTTTCGATACGGTCAAATTACGTTTTGGAATAGAAACCACGCGTACTATATTATAGCCAATAGGGACTTTTCAATATAATGAGGTTGACTCGAAGGTCTCTGTGATAAAATTAGTCGCCAGAAGTAGTCGTAAGGTGGGGTTAGTATAAGTCGTCTATTCAATAATAATTATCGAATGTTATTTGGAAACGAACCGATCGTTATTAAACTAAATTTTCGGTGCACGTTTGTACATTTTAAGTGAATATTTAAAAAATAGAAATATTAGAGAGAGAAAAACGGTGACCGTGAATTTTAGATATTTTTCCGTGCCATCGAATGGAGCTTTTAAATTTTCAAGCTTTCGAGTTCTGTTAAAATTATTTTATTGACATTTTAACAGGAAAGAATTTCTTAAAAAATCAGACGATTAAAATACTTCAATCGATTGACAAACAAAAATTCTTTTGAATACCGTCTCTAGTAAATTGTAATATAATAAGTTACGAGCAAAAAATATTTCGATCGAAAACCGTAAAAATATTGCGGTTATTTTATTTTTCCATGTTTGTGTCAATTATCAGAAAAAATTTTAAAATTGTGTCCTTGACGATCCGACTAAACAACGGTAATTGTCACCAGAAATCGACCGCAGAATTGACGATAGATTCAAATCAATAACGTGATGAAAGAGACACACATACACACACACAAAACACACTCCTTAGAAAAATAAATACGCGCTTCTTCGCTTAGAATCGAAAACTACTATGGTGAAAACTATAATAACGGCGACGTCGACGACCAAGAATCAAAACGTTTTCTTTACGAGAGAAAACATCGGATCGTGGATATCGGACGGTAGGACGTACAAACACTACAAACGAACGAATCGAATTCCGCGCGAGACATTCCGCGCGTTCCGAAGTATATGACTCCTCTTGCGTATAGGAGAAAACGCACCCGAGCACAAAGTCGTCGGATTTTCAGAAATCTCCGGCGGCGTGAAAACTATCGGCGCATACGTTTTTTTCAACGAAAAGTGACCGCGGAGATTATTTCGACCGACGACGCGACGAGTACATTGTCTGCGCGTAAAAATTACGTTTACCCGTTAAAAAACGCGTGAAAATCAATGTCCGGTCGTGTAATCGCTCGCGCCGGTTACAGCTGCGAGCTCGGATGTGTCTCTCTAACTTTCGGGCGCATGTGCGGTCTCGGCAACGACGAGCGCATCGATTGCGCGAACTGATCTCGCGAAAGTTCGTCGTAACGACGCTGTTTTCGAGAGACGACTCGATTTTCCCGTCCGTGTCACTCGGCGATCTAATAGTCGCGCGTTTGTTTCGACCAGAGGCGCCCCCGCGGCACGCTAGCGTTCGTTTTCCGTTTTCTACGCGCATAATATACACAACACAATGCGTCGAAACTTTCACGCGAATTTCTTTTCCGTTTTCGTCGGGCGGCAATACAATATATAATATCCGTTCCGATATCGATTGTATATATTGATACGCGAGCGCTCGTGCCCTTCCGCGGTTCCACTCTCCCCGGGGACGCCCGTTTTTTTTTTCCCCCACGTGCGATTCCGCCAACTCACGATTCAATATCATATTGGTACCTCGGGGTGGTGCGCCCGTTTTATGCGTTATTTCCCCGCGTTTAACGCCGCGCGGTATCGAACGCGCCCGCGATGTTATTATCAATAATATGTTATTGCTGTTCGGTTTCTGTTCGGAGCTCTTTCGAGGCTCCCGCAAACAGACGGAATCAAGTTTCTTTTTTGCCGGACATTATTTTCGTATAATATGTTACCAAATGCAGTCAACATCGAATCGGTCAGGTTTTCAATCGTTGCGATGTGAAACGTTTTGTGTACGCGCATAACTCGAAAAGAACTCGGTGGATTTCAGTACGGTTTTCACTAACGGATTGGCCGAGTCTCGGGGGACGTTTAGAGCTATAGAACGTCACGAAAATCCAACCCCTAAAGGGGTAAAAAGAGTAAAATTAGAAAAAATCGCCCGTTTAGTATTTTCCCCGTGCAAACGGACACGAAAGCTGCGACGCGAGAGCAGGTGCGATGTCAATCCGCCGTTAACGATCCGATAGTTAAACAAACACATAAACGCGCGCGTTCACATTCTACAGCCCGCGGCGGCGTCGGCGTATTCTAATAGTTATGCATTATATTTTTTTTTCACGGACCGCACACGCTCACAGGCACTGCCCAACAAAACAATATTCAAAATCGCTTTCTCCCGTACACTCGCGAGTACGCTCGTATTATAAACAGCACTCGATTAACCGATCGGTAATATACACTTTGATAATCAATCGACGGCTATTCGGTTCGCCTTGGTAAATAATATAATCGGCGCTGTCGTATCGAACCCGCTTTGATCCGATGTTAATTTTTCCGTGCAAAATATAATAATAAACCCGTATATGCGCATATTATGTATTCGTATTGTCATTAAGACGATATTATTACGGTGCGCGTCGGCTGAAGGGCGCGCGCGCGCGCGCGCGCGTTTTTCATTCGAGAGCTCGATTAACCTACAAATACCTCCCTATATATTATAATACCCAATATTATACCTCCGATAATACGTGTCTAACAAAACGTGCGAGCCTATTAACTCCCATCGATTTCATCGTCTGAAAAGAAAAAAAAAAAAAAACATTTCGAAACTTTTGTGCGAAACAAAAGGATTCCAATTTTTCCTGCGCCGGGCAGGAAAATAAAATCCAATTAAAAATTCGAAATGTCGTTCATACACATCGGACGCGTACGCGGCACTCGTTGTGTGTGTGTGTGAATAAAACGTTGTTTAACGTGCGTATTGTATATAATACGTATGGTACACGTAACGACGAAAAAAAAAATTACTTATAATAAACCGACGAAACTGGTCTAATTTCTCAACGCAACGTTATTCATATTGGTTTACTTCTCACACTTTTTTCTCTCTAAAATTAATTGGGTCTTTGTGTCATTACGCAAAAACCTTAAACTTCGTCGGAAAATGTTACGACACGCCCCGCCGCAACAGCTGTGGTTACACGGAGCGAGATATCGTTCGATCGCGATTCAAGTCCGAGACGTCGCGCGTCGCGTCGAAGGCGTAACGATTGTCGTCGGGTGTAATAATATTGTATTGTCATCGCGCGTTATTGGACGTTTCGCGCGCGTCGGCTATACGGTACACACGCCGCGGCCGTTCGAAAAGGGCGAGACACGACGCGCGGTTATGGCTGTGACCGGCGCGAAGAAACACGTGGTTTCACTTGACATCGTTACACGATGCGCGTTATATTATCTATTCTCGTATTGTCCGCCGCCTAAGTACGGGTAATATTTCACATTACGTATGTAAGCATAACAATAATCGCATAATCGCGGATCGCAACAATCACCGGCGAGAAAACGTAAAAAGAAACGCTTGTGCGGGGCACACGTACGAGAACATAAAGGCGAGCGCCGCACGCGTCTCCGGCCTCGCCGAACGGGAGACACACACACACACACATTGTACACTAGCCGGCGACATAAACGATACCGCCGAGGTTGGAGAGCGTTCGGATGCGTGGACGGCGAAAACGATACGCTCTCCGGACTCGCTCCGGTTTATCGGTTATATGATTATTATGTATTTATGTCTGCCTTTTCCGAGCAATTAGAACGATCGTACTCGCGACGAGATCGTAAACACTTCTGTCTACAGACAGACACCGTCACCAGACGTTACGATAATGTATGCGATACATATTATAAACAAGGCCGGACGACGCGTATCCGTTCTGTTGAGCAATACTATACGGTACTATATCGTTGATTGACGACGACGACGCGCGACGACGGCGGTCCGAGAGAGATATATAATATACCCCCGTTCCGATCGGCAATCGAATTGACAAGATAAGAACTGAAAATAATAAGCGACCCCGAAGACGAAGTCGACGAATGTTCACAGACTTGTTGTTAGTGTTCAACGATTAAGCGTTAACTAACTTCGCTTCGATTGATTTCATTTTTTCGAACCCCGTTTTGGATATCGAATTCAACACGTTTCTTCTCGAAATAAAATTATAGATTAGATAGGTTATGGCCATATTGGGTGGGACTTTGGGGACCTAAACCCCCGGAATATTTTTAAGCCCCTTCCCAGAAGGTTTAAGTCCCTCCGCAATACTCGTTTGGAATAACAAACGCAGTGAAGAAAAAGGTAAGCAGTTCGTTGAAATGTAAAACTTGAATATTGAGTAAGTATATAAAAGGTTAAGGTAAAAATGCCAAGCCCCTCTACAGACATGACCGAATATCCGCCTCGGGTTATGACAAAACAATATTATAATAAAATACAGAAAAACCACTGTCACGATCTTACGACAAATGGGGAAAAAATAAATAAATATTCTTCTGTGTGGCGAGGGAAATATTCAAAATTACTTAAATCGGTTAGGTTGAAAAAAAACGTTAGTTACGCGTCGGGGTTAAAATTAACGCGGAGCCAAATCAGTTAAATCGGTGCTCAAACTAGTGCTTTGAGTTAATAAGTTTAAATCAACCGAACAGTTTTACTCAACTCTGACTTATCAGATCGTTAACGCCCACTTACATATTCTAAGTACACGTAGTTTATAGATACTATAACAATAATAATATAGTTACTCGCATTCTATTGCGTGCGTGCTCACGATAACCTCCACGAACGTTTGAGGCATTAAACTGTTTAAATATGTAAGCGTAAACTTTTTTTTCCATCGTCGCATATTAGTTATCATTTTACAATCGGTTTCTCCGCTCGGTCTACCGTTGTATCGTACCCACGAGTGTGTTTAGTTTTTATAAAACCGAGTATCGCAACACATGCTCCGTGGAGGTCGCAGAAACTAGACGCGACGCGACCGAATTTTCGAATTAAACACCGTGAATGCGTTACCAAAACTTGGCGCATCGCGTCACATCGTGAATATACGTATTTTAGTGAGAAATCAGATTGACGATTTAATTTTCTATTGCTATTTTATATACGATCGAATTTTTTATAGTTGTAAAGTTTTCCCGGAGACGTTTCGTTTTCAACGAGTATACAGTCTCCACATAATATTATGTTAAAAAATAATTATCGACACGTTCTGATAAGTACGAGTATTTCTCAAAAACAATGAATTTTTAATCGAAAAATGTCAACGTCGAGTTCTCAAATAAAATCGTAAACTATAAATCTTCGATTCACTTTATACATTAAAACGACTGAATAAAAACGTGCAATTAAATACGTAGATATATTTTACCGTCTAAATTAGTATTTGAACAATTAAAATTGTTACCGTTGTCCACGGAAATATAATATCACCTTAACCGGGTTTATTTTATACTCTTAATAACATAATTTGAACTTTTCAACAGCATATATAGTCACGACTTGTAGCAATATTTCTCATAGAGTTTTCACAGTCTTAGAACGGTTACATTACTCATGACCACTATACATATTTAAGCATGTTAAAGGTCAGAGGCGAAGCGAGAAATTTGAAAACGAATTTTTTATGGTCTTCTGAAATAATAAGTTACATACTTTATTTAGGGTTCCGTTCCGGCGAAATTATATTTGCGTTCGACGCAATGATACTTCCGGGCTACTATACAAAAGTTTTTTAATCTCGATACCGTAGAGTTCTGCGATATTACGCGTTTTTTGGAAATACGTTTATGACGCGTTCGAGTAGGTACTATTATTCCAACGAATGATGTTTTCAAACGATTCCGTCTAAATCGTCTGCGGCGCACGGTGGGTCACGCTCGGAGGTTTTAATTGTTATTCGCTGTATTAACTCGATAGTAGTCAATTATGCTGGCCCAAACACGGTTCCACATCGAGCACAGCACTGTATAATAATGTGCGGCGTATCCGACGAATAAATCAGGGCCAGTTGTGAAGTGAATCACGCTCGCCGTTTAAGTCGACGTACGCTCGAGGTTTAGTCGCGATAAATCTATCAACTCCCAATTACATAACCGATTCGTCAGTTTGTTATCGAACGGCGCTCGTCGTCGTCGTCGTAAGGAATTACTGGTCGCCGGATCGCCAAGACTCTTGAATTTCAAAACGATTTGATAATTTTAATGGAAAAATCCACAGCACCGCGGCGTCGTAAACACGTCCGTGTAAAATCACGTATGTAAACCGTTGAAGTTATTATATTATACTTTGTGAAAATAGATTTCGCGCTACGATTATTATTATTCATAAACTATAACTGGCTAATAATTCTGGTTCGAATTTATTTACAGTCATATAGGTAATCTATAGGCGAGTCGTCGAGTCGGAGCACATCATTATAATACGAGTATAAATAATGTAGAGTCAACAGGGTTACGAACGAACGCGGAGTTGTTATTTCCATGGGATATCTTTACCTATGCGCGTCGTCGCCCTAAGCTTTTTGTTGTGACCGCATTATGGGTCATGGCTAGACCGAGCAATATATACACGCACGCCGAGGACGTAATATGTTCTATTTACGCGCGTGTACCTGTGTGTACGTACGTATAATAATATGTGTCTCGACGAAAAAAAAAAAAAAAAACCAAAATGATTTATAATAGCGACGACGGAAAGATCTTTAACAATGTGTGTTTATTTTTAAAAGAAGCGAGCAATGCGTTTCACAATGATGTTTCCCACTCTAGATTTTTTTTTCTCCGTACGGTAAAAAAGTAAATCAAAAGTTCCGAACAGCATATCATTAGACCGGGAATCGGACGCAGAGGATACCGCGTTACGTTTCGCAGTAGTTTTCCCGAGCGAAGAAGGGAAAAAACTAAAAAAATAATAAAATATCGTACACTCGTATATTTCCGACCAAACGTGATTTTTATTCGTTTTCCTTTTGCGTGATTTCGACGGAGACCCTGCGATATCACGAGATGATTATTTTATATTCCCACTATTTAGTTATTATCTGTCGGAAATTAAATAACGAATTCACCGACTTTCGACGTTTTTTTACACGCGTTAAAATAATCCTGCTCGTTCGACGACTTCTTTCACCCACTCGGCTCATCGAACAGTTTTTTTTTTTAATTATTTTCTACGGATTACAAATCAGAATTATAATTTTTCGAGACGGTAATCGGTAGTTCTTTATAAATGCATTTTCAAAGTGCATATTTGTTGTAAGAAAAAAATAAAAATAAATCGCATACAACGTGTTTTAAGAAAGTTTAAGAAACAAACGAAATTATAAATGACAACAACCAGCTCTGTGTGTCGTTTAAACGGTTAATTTTTATTTGAAAGAGAAAATCAGGTTTTATTATGCGTATTGACGCTACGGTAATACTGGTATAATAGAGAAACTAAATTAAATCATAAAAAATCAAATCAAACATGGATAACACCGGTAGAGTTGAAACTATTTAAAACGTGGAAGACGTTTCGATGATTATTATTTGAATCGAGTTTTTTTTTTTTTTTTTGTAATAATATAATCTAACCTTATCTAACGGCTCGGTTATTATTGCGAAAACTGTAAGGCCAGTTGAATATTTGTTATTATATTTCAGATACAATGCGAACGGAATGAAAAAACAAAATGTTTTGTTTAGAATAAATTACTATTCACGAGGAGTATTGTTTATTCAAATAGTTATCTCGAACGGTGGCTTTAACGGTTTTTGATAAAATCAAACGGATAAGTCGGTCCCCGTACATTTCACATCTACTTGTGTAGTAGAATCACGAAGTTATCAAAAATAATATTGTGAACATTAACAATTTCTAAATATTTATGTACAAGAGCATACATTTATTGAATTTAAATATTTTATTTTTTTTTTACGGTATATTTTGCTTTCGCGGAGGTCAACGCGATCGTGTGGCTCGAAAGAGTTAACTAGATAATATCTATAATAATACTATGTGTTATTAACGTGTCACAACTCGTGAAAATAATATTATTTTAGAAAATTTATTATTTATAAACGCGATTAATTTTCGAGGACACAGATTAGAAAATATCATAAATTATTGGGCGATTAATTAATTAATTCTGTGGAAATTATGAGTACGGCTAGACACAACGTGGTGTAATCGATTTTACGGATACGTTTTGAAGTTTTGATTGTGTATTCGTGTTCACGTATGAATGCCAGTAAATACATGGCCAGTAACGTAACTAAATTATTATAATTTATAACCCACAGATAAGTTAATTGAAACGGTCTAACTGAGCTGCTATACGATTCACTGCGGTTACCTTAAAATCTGTCAATTTTCATCGCACGTACGCCGCCTTGGAAACTGGAATGTCAGCGCAGTTAAACCGTTAGCACGATCCAGGACCCTTCGTCCGTCGTATGCCCCTACCCCTGACTATAATAAAGTTGTTTCATACCGTATATATATATATTAATAGAGAGAGAGAGAGAGAGAGAGAGAAAGTGATGAGCTAAATTACAATGACATAAGTTTCTCAGGTCCACCCCTCATGCACCCCTTACGCGCGACAGCCATACGTGTCCTTTAGTAATAATGCAATTTCCAACACCCAGCGGGGGTGTCGAAGCGGCAGATATCATGATTGTCGCACGCGGTTAGTCTGAACTTGACGGGGGGTCAATAGAAAGTGTTGGAGGGTGTTGTGGACAAAGAGAAGGGTTCTGAAAATCCTTTTTGGAGTTGCACAGATTATAATGTACTGTTGGACGGGAGGGAGAGACACAATTTCGATCGGCCCGACTAACTAACAAGATTCAATTGCGATACGGTTCTCATATTTATAGTTGGAAATGGCAATCTTCCGTTTTCAATGGGTTTTAAAGTACACCTCTCGCGAGACCAGGGAATTTCACCCACGGCATACCATTATGATGTGGTCGATAACTCATTTTAAAACAATACCAGCTGCCAATAGAACAGAATACGCCGCGCCGTCTCTATTGTACCGCCGCGCCGTCGTCGGCAACATGTTTTCGTTTTCTTTTTTCGGAATTAAGTCTGATCATAAAAGCAATACCGCACAACAACTACTACTACTACTACTACTAAACCATACATTTTCTCAGGACCTTTAAATTCATCGCCGAGTGCCTATTGAAATGTTTTTTTAAAGCTACCAGTTTAATGAAACGAATTATAATGAAGTATACGGCCCACAGATCTAATCTGTATTCATACAACACAATAATAATGGTCGTTTTATCGAAAATACGCATTATATTATTTAGACGTGAAACCTTCCAATAATAGCTTGCAGTTACATTGTTTAATTATAATTTGGTCATATCTATCTATGTCGAGATTTGATCGCGATCGATTTACCAACTTTCGACTCCTCCGCAAATCCAATCGCGTATAATTAGGATTCTACGCGTATAGTCGGTGAAACGCGCGCGCGGGCCCCCGATTCAAAGAATGCATCGCGAACGAGCAAAAAAAAAAAATAAATAACAGACCCCGGGACCTTTTTCTCTTCCGATCGGCTCGCAATTCACGTCGACAATTATTATTATTATTATTATTATTGTTGCGTCTACTACTCTATACGGTGTAAGGATTAACTCGGTTGGTCTTATTATTCGGCAAGACTCTCGACGAGAATGCGGTAGACCGAACCCGCCGGAACGGGAATAACAGAAATAACAGACAGGAAACTCATCGCCCCTCGCATAATCTGGAGGACATTAAACCGAACGGCGGTGCACGGGAGTGCAAAACCTACTCGCGGATAAAATAAAATCGGGGACGGCCGATCGACAATGGAACTCGAGATGCAAAACGTCTCTCGGCGCACCATCCGGTGATCGCGGACGACGACGCCGGCGAGAAAAAAAAGGATAATAACTTCAACGACACGCGACCCCTTGTCGTCACGCGCGACTTGGCAAATTCTTCCCGTCGAAACAGTCGAGTAAGTTGATCCGGTCGACTACGCGCGGCCGATGCGATAAATTAAACGAGATTCGCCGCGGCACTCGAAGCACTCGAAGACGTCAAGATAAGAACTCGAATAAAGACTCGAATAAGCGCTTGAAATACCATAACAATGCGAAAACCCAACCGGTAACTCCGAAAAAGAAAAGTCGTCGATGACGTTCGAGTTTTTCCGTCGTCACGAGTACCACCCGTACTAGCTGGTATATTCATACTTTTCGGGCCTGCGCGCACTAAAAAAAGGGAAACGGGTCGGGGGAAACCGTAAAAAGCCGCGAGAACGACGCGCCCTCACCTTGTTGGTCTTGACGTCGATGCCGAATATCCTGGGCTGCGTCCTGCGCACCGGCTGCTCCATGGTGTTGACCAGCCCGGTGTCGAGCAGCCACAGCACGCCGGTGGGGTCCAGGTACATGTCGACGGCGTTCTGCACGGCGCCCGGGTCGCTCTCGTCGTGCTGCGACCAGCACGGGTACGGCGACAGCACCGGCCAGCACCGGTCGCGGCAGTCCAGCCGCACCTCGGACACGGTGAACGGCACGCCGGGCCGGAACCGGGGCGTGAGCACGAACGCCCGGTCGCCCCACACCTGGACCCGCGTGGCGAGCACGTTCTTCGCCACGTACCGGCCGGTGTCGGCGAACACGTTCTTGGTGGACGTGCACGGCCACTCGACGTTCTGGCCGTTGAGCGCGTACGACGCGGCCGCGCCGTCGCCGCCGCCGCCGCCGTCACCGCCGTCGCCGCTCGCGGCCATCGCCGTCATCGCGGCCACCGCCAACGCGACTGCGAAAAACGCCGACATCTGCGCGACAGAGTTATGATATTCGCTAGTAGTTAGTGCTACGGAGAATATTCGTAGCGAGCTGGCCCGTGCGACTCGTTATCCGGGTCAGACGAGCGTCTGTATATATACATATACACGCGCGAGTGCGAGCGCCGGAACGCTATCGCGACATACGTGTCTTTCGACTTTTTCGACAGCGAGAGACGGTTTTTTTTGGTTTGTTTTTGTTTTTCGCCCTCCGTTTTTCTTCGCTCGATGTTTGTAAACATTTCGCGGTGACAGTGCCGGACGCGCGCGCACGTATCTCCGAGTCTCGATACTAGGTCGGACCGCGCCGAAGGCCAAGGTCTCGATTTTTCTGTCGCCGCGTCCTCGGCTGCGACGTCGTCGTTTCTAATGTTTACTATATTATGCTCGACGACGCGACGTTTCCATCTCGCGTTTTCTCGGCCTCGACCGACGACGCTCACACTTAGACCCGCGCAAACTGCAAACTCTCCCCCCCGACACTCGTCGGAAAATCGCTTAGAGGGCCCGGAAAATGACCCGGGCTCGGGCTCTAGTGGATTTACAACGCGACAACGCATCGTCGTTCTCGAAAAAAACTACAAGAAATCAAATGCTTTTTTATACTCTCCGCGAAATCGTATAAAAGTTCCTTTTTGATCATCTGAAAAAAAGGACAAAAAAATTAACGAAAAGTCCCGTCATAGTTTATTAGGCCGTCGATTTATCGACTCGAAACGAATAACGAATTAGTAACTCTATATAATTCGGATTCGATTTAATCTAAACGATCGTATATTCGTCCGACAAATTATCGTATTACTCTAGTTGAGGTATAATATACGTACGTTCTACGTATTACCTTCGCGAACGTGTTTTTCTACGCCGCAGCAGTAAAATAAACGTCGAATGAACGCGACACAACGATTCGCGGGATAATAAAACGTCGAGCGAGCTTGTGGCGCACGACTTGAAGCTACACACGATCTCGATAACAACACGCGCGTATAATAATCTAGTCTCTGGAATTATAATAAAACGCAATAATAATAACGACAATCGTCGCGTTTACGGTTTTCTACAGTCGTCGTCGCCGCGGCTACTGTCACTTTCATATATTATACGCGGGTAGTTACACCTGTTCGCGTATGTTACTGTTTTTCATACGTTCGTTTACGCGGGAAAGCGATAAACCAGTCGTAGGATGGAAACAACATGACGTGTGTGTGTGTGTGTTATAACGTTTGAGCCGCGATAGTAATATGTAACGAAAACGACCGTACTTTCGAAAAATGTCTTTTTTTTCTTTTTCAATCTGGACGCACACGCAAATAAATATGCGTACCTGTGCGCGAAAACAAACCGAACTATTTAGTGCATGACTGTTGTGATTACGAACTCGAAAAACGTACGCTCGGCTTTGTTTTCGTCCGAGTGTGCGACTGTTAGTCGAAGAGGCGTCGTCGCCATCGAATCTCGACGTATTCGGGGGCGCTCTTTATCGTTTTCACAGTAATAATAATTGACGGTCAAACCAACGCGGTACTCGAACGTAGGGCGACGTGTTTTTTAAAATTTTTATACAATATCGCGGCGGATATATTATAAAACATATTATATTGTGTTGATAAATTATACAATCGATTTCGATTGACGCTGTATTACTACAATACTACACGGACCCGGTGTATAATTAATTTAATAATTGTAATCATAATTTATATCCTGACGCGTTGCAACACGCTCAGATATAATATTATTATGTAGAACGAGAATAATAATAGCGCATTATTTTCAAGCCGCCGCCGCGCCGCACAGAACAACGCCTATCGTTGTTTTGAAACGTCCGACCGTGCCCGATCGCAAAATATCGACTTTGGTTTTCACGCGAGAGGTACGAAAAGGATCGGAGTGAAAAAAATAAAATAGTTTTACGCCGTACAGTCGACGTCGACGATACAGTGTAAACACGTAGGTTATGCGCAGTCGACCGCCTGTACACCGCTCGTACTTTCTATCGACACGATAAATTAAAATTGCAAATTAATATACGACGACGTCGACTATATATTGTATACCTCTCCTGTACCGAACGCGAACGACGGCAAACAAAAATGCGACTCGTAACGAGAGCAGCTCGGAATTTGAATTTCGATAAACCTCCGCGTCGTCGGTATACTACTTGCCAAACGTCTGTCCGTCGAACGCGCGCGTTCGTCGTGACCGGTTTAATATGTAACCAGTGTACAATGTACATATATTTTTGTTATCTCATAGATATCTCGGCGCGACCGGAGCCGATCTACCGCCGCCGCCGCGCCGTTCGCGTACGCGCGGGACTAATGAGTCACTTTTTATTCTTTATTTTACTTCTACACCGCGAGAGCGACGAAGGTTTGTTTACGGCGCATTGCATATGCACGGTTTCTCCGCTTGTATAATAATATTAGAAAAACGCGCAAATATACCGTACAGATTTCCACAAATGTAATCCGAATTCCGTAATAATAATTATTACTAAACTCACATCGTGGCTATACGTATGTTTCGACGACGAGGACGCGCGCGCGTGTCCGACAGAACAATATTAACGCGTTCGTGAATTCCGGCGAATTCGACGAGCTCAGACTCGTTATGAAATCTCTCGGGAACCACTCGGTAAATTATATAGAGTGTTGTAAAATCAACATACGTATAATTTGGTTCGAGTGTGAATAAAAACAATAATTATTTATTCGACGACCGTTTAAGCGAATCGCCTTCGCTATTTGGTCGTCTATGTACGAGCGCGTGTCTGAAGTTTTTTGTACACTTTGACTACGACAGTATAATACGTGTACACGAGAGCACAACGCGTTTTTGTCGACAGACGTAGCCGAGCTACGAATAATAATTATTAAAAGCGGCGCGCGAGTTTTCGCGTAATTAATCTTTAACTTTTAAACGACCGTCGGTAGTAAAAAAAAAAAAAAATTCTGGTCGATAGTATATTAAATTTGATACTCTCACGAATACGACGTCAGATAACGCCGAAACAAAATAATACGGTATCGAGTAAAAAAAGACACGAATACTTTGCGACTGTTTGCACGTTCTCCCGCGCGGGGTTAATTCGAGTAAAAATAAAACCCACGCGATTAACGGCGCTGTATACGATTCTTCACGTTTGTCGCGTTTAAAGTTTAAACGAATATAATTATAATGACAAACATCATGCACGCCGCGACGCTTGATATTATATTATGAACGAAAAAACACGGCGGTATTACACGGGGGCGACCGTCTGAAATAGCGAGACACGGATAACGGAGTATAGTAGAATTATTAATCTTTAATACAACGTCCGACGACGACGACGACGGGTGGGTGCCTATTTGTTTTGTTTTATTTTTATCTCGCGAATGAAATCATAAAATATTGCTTCCTCGGACGGCGACTTGCGCAACGTTATAATTCTTTTGTAAAAAATAGTTATATGCGCGCGTACAGACTAGATACGTACATAATATTGCATAAATAAATACGAATTTGAATAAAATTACGAAAATTATTATTATTTTAATTAACTCAAAACGTATAAATTATACGTCGCGCGGCTACGCAACGCAACAAATGATAAAATAATAATAATAAAAATTAAAAAAAAAAAACCGTATAATCTAATTCCAGAGATGCGTCCAATTATTTACAGTCTTTAACATGTGAATGTAGAACGCGTATTTTTACGCTGTGCACTTTACGCGGCACACGGATCGGACGAATTCGTAAAACGTATTTTTTTTAACGTATTCCCGTCGTCGTCGCAAATATAATACGCCTCCCCCCCGCGAAAAACGCGCTGGAAAAATTATATCCGACGAGTTCAGTAATTGGATTACGTTTTTTATCCAGATGACGCGTAATATTATTATACGTAGGTACTACACCTACGTGTATGTGATAAATGATTATAATTACGAAGCGCGAGTGTAATGCGATATTATTATTATCGCCGTAGAAGACGTCGTCGTTGGATCGATTCAATTAACCGTAATAAGTATACGAGTATGATAATGTGCTATATTATAATATTCGCAGGACAATATCGACGTCCGCCGTTGCGACGTGGGCGAAAAACACATTGTTATGTTTCGACGGTTATTATTTAATAACGCTTTCGGTATAGTAAATAATATTCCGACGTCGAGATTAAAAGCGAAATTACAATAATGTTATAATCATACGTACACACGGCGAAAGTCACGACCGCGGCGGACCGACCACCGCCCGACACAATGACCGCGCCGTAATATTTGATATAATATTAGTTACACACTACACAATGATACGTTTAAAACCTATTATGAAACGAAATTAGTGTGTCTACTCGCTCGCAACTCTCGTAGGAATTTCGACGGACCGATCCGTCGTCGGCGACGTATTACAGTCGCAGTAATACAGTTGTACGTAATATACGTATTATTCGTGTAAAATCGACGAAAGCAACGATTGTTATTGAAATCAATCGTCGCGTTCGCGAAAAACGACGCCGAAGCGTTATTTATAATGAATACGATACGCGCCAGTGATTAAAAACGTATATCAGGCAAACACGATGAATTTCGCTCAAAAACTTTTACGGAAACACAAATGGGCAAAATCTTTCGAGTACCTGAAACCGGGCGAAAAGACTCGGAAAGACTATACGTATACGTAGCGTCGCGTAAGACTTCCGAGCCATAAAACACTCTTTATTACTAATTTTATTAAAATAATGAATATAAAATGCACTAACCCTTATACGGATATCTCGAGACTCGGTGTAATGTAACTATTGTTATTATTATACTTTGTGTAATGATAGTATCGCGCGCCCCGGAGGCGGTGACCTTCACACGGTAAACGTTTGTTTAAAATAATTCATCGCGTTAAATCTGCAACAAAACGGTCGTAAAATATTATGTTTAATCGACCTCGCCGCGGTTCTATTAATTACCGTATGGGCAACACGGTAGCGGTCGGAAAGACACGACTTACGATTTAAAATATAGTCTCGACGAATATTATACAAAACGTTTGATTATTAAAATAAATAATAATTGTAATCACTCCGAGTCAGATTCGAATAGTACCTACTACTACAATAACGTCGTCGGTGTGTGTAGTTTACTTTCGAAAGTAGTCCGATTACAAAATTACGATCGTTTTATAAATAATACTCCGTGAAAACGCGTCGTTGTTCATGGCGAGCCTGTCATAAAACGAATTTATTAAAATTACATATTGACTGTATGTGATTACAAAATCGGTAGTGAATCTGGGCCACGGCACTCCCAAAAAAAACGATGGATTCGGTTTAAACACAAAATTATTTTATCATACGCACAATAATTATAAATTAATATCAATATTATTGACTTGAAAACGTTTCGTTTTCTATGCTATTATTTTAATAAAACCGTTTAGAGACACGTCGTCGTCGCGGCAAACGATTTTCGTCGTCGACGAGTAGTAATAGTATTTCATTGAAGGAAATAAAAATTAAATTATCGTCCCTTCTATAATATACTGTGGCGATGTATGAATTCGTATTTAAATACGAATTAAGTGCTATAATTACCAAAAACGTTAACCGCGGGGGTGAAAGAACGACTTATGAAAATTTAGGAAAACAATGTCACCTCGATTTTTTTTTTGATAAAAGAGAGTAAAAACAAACGAATATTATCGAAAGATAAAAAGTGGCAAATATTTGCCTATTATATTTTTTTTTAGAATTATTCAATTTTAGTCAGAAAATATACTCATAACGTTTTTTAGAATGCAGATTTCAATAAATTAAAAAAATTAAAAATAAAGTTTTAACTTTTGATTTTCTAACGTATAAAACAAATATTGAAAAGTATTGCCATAGAGCTCCTGTTATAAAGAAATAAAGAAATTAAATTTGCGTATATAGTTTAACATGTGTAAAAACAATCAATTAGATATGCAAAATAATCGACTACATGAATATTTCATGTTGAATTTTTTATAGTAAAATCAAAACTTGATTATTTAATCTACAATACTCGTGTTGCCATAATAGACTATTATAATAGTTATGTTCAGTGGCGTTGCCAGGTATATTTTTTTCGGACGCGGCGATTTATTTTACTAAAAAAAAAAAAAAAGGCGAAAAAATTATGGAGTTGAAATAAATTATTGTCGACGCGATTTTACGGTGAAATAATAATGTAATTCTAACACGAAAAAGCAGAATACGTATGTTTACGCGTTCAAAGGGAGTGATTAAATTTCTGTCGATGGATTTCGACGTTTATAACGATTGGATTCATACGTATAATGTCAATTTTATTTCAATTTTTAAACGTTCTTAAAAGAAGCAAAATCAATCGGTCGAGTTTAAAAAAAAATTAACTGCCCACCGCGCATAGAATGGCGAAAACATTTTTGAAAATATTTCGAACGACTGTTGTTTTTTTAATACGTTAATAATAATGTTTTATTTAGTTTATGAATTTTATAGTTTTATTTGTGCGTTTAAGGAGCGTTATCTACCTCTTATAGACTTATAGGGTCGCCAGGTTTCGCACTAATTGCCGCAGTGTTTCATAATCACTGCAGACGACGAACTATACTAGCCTTTCGCAGACATTATTTTCTAAACTTCGTGAAACTGTATTCAATCGCTAAACAAATTTAAAAATAATAATTACGAATAGATAAAGCATTTTTTGAAAATTTCAACCTATTCTAAGAAGAATACTGACCGAACATTATATTTTATTCCAAAAGTGCCCGTGATCTGATCGTACGTACGTGGCCGTCACTAATTGCATTTGTTTTAGTTGATGGGACGTGTAAGTATATTACGAGCATGAAAAAAGTTTGCCTCCCGAAACATTTTTTTTCAATAACCACGCCTTTTGCTTACAACCAAAATCGACTCGTAACTCGTACGCTGAAAATTATTCCTATTATCGCGACAGCTGTTTTTCTACTATAGCGGTGTGGACATTTATTTCGATCAAACGAAATTTCCATTTTGTAAATACATATTATAATGATAATATCGTAAAATATAGAGTAGGTTGAAACCTACCGGTCGTTGAACATTTTCGAAACAATTTGAGTGAAAAAAAAAAAAAATGTTAAAAAAACCATTTCTCCCGGGTTTCGTAAAATATATTTCCGGATTACAAAGCCTATATAATATAGCATCACGAAAAACCTGTATTCCTCTTTATAACTTTCTCAAATTAATTAATCGGTTTTTTTTTTTTTTTTGCAATCGATGTAGGCAAGTACAATATTACATAACATTTTTTTTATTACTTTATTCCGGTCTTTTTCTTTTTTCTACCGCTATATATTATGCGTAAGTGTTTCTCACAATATGCGACTCGCCAATACAGCGACGCTGAACGTCTTCTTCACCCATTGTGTGCACAATAACCCGACACCCCGACATACGCGTATAATACACGGGTTACCGTTTGAAAACCGGTTTCCACCGGGACAGACTCGGATTGCCTAATACCCGGACACGTTTTGCGAGAATAAAGATTATACTTTGGATTGAAACGCGTGAACTTTCGCCATGCTGCCCGCGCATCCGATAACCGTTAGACAAACATTCGATTTCATAACTGACCCTTCGGCGCGCACTACATTTAACATGGCATTAAACGTAGGCGCACTCGACCACCACTGTGCTCGGAAGAAAGTTCCCCGATTACAGTTTATAATGATAATCAATCATGACATTGTAGGTAATGTATTATATTGTGACCCGAGCTTAACATCTCAGACGTTATTTTCATATCGGGGAGTGGTTGATATTTTACGTTTAATTAACGGCATAAATCATTGACAATGTTTATAATTATTATTATAAAACGCATGACCGAAGGCCGACGACGACGACGACGACGTTATAAACAACGCTGCGTAATTATTACTCCCCTCACATAATTATTACCGGATTTGTAGAAATTCTAACATTATATTGCTTTTTTTTTTTACTTTCGTCTGCGGCTTATGTGCTTTGAAGAGTATAAGCCCCCGGGTTGTTTGCTACCGATATTGAGAATAAACGGTCCAGACTTTAGATCATAATACGGTCGACGTGTTTCTTTCGCAACAAGATAAAGCTTAACAAATGCGCATAATTAAATGTATGATATACACGGTGGATAAATGACCAGGCCGCCGCGCCGCCGCGACGACGACGTAAACATATTAAAAAATATATATTATATACTTGGGGACTTTTCTTTTCCAACGGGCGCCCGACGATTATTGGCAATTAATAACATCGATCGACACGTAAAGCCAAAGCCCGTAGCGAAAGCCGAGGCAATGGAATCGATTAGATTTCGATCCGCGGCGGGCTACGCAACATTACGTCGAGTTGTTGTTCAGTCGTATGTGCGTAGGAAATATCGTGAACGACATAATAATATTATAGTGCTCGTGCACTAGACATTTGCAATCTGAAGATCAAAGGACCCACCCGCGCGACGTGCCAGTGTTGTTGCGTACGAGCCGGTTTCGAGTATTAAGCAAACCGTAGGCCGTGTAATTGTGCGCGCCGCCGCTTGCAAATCGTTCGTGTTGTGTACGTGATTTTGACCTTTCCATACGGCGGCGGCGTGTGAATAAAATGACCAGAGAAATCGAGTAAGAGAGAAGAAAAAACAACGCCGTAACGAAATACGATTTGTGTGAAATCACACAATATATCCGATTACGGGAATTTAAAAAAGAAAAATATTCCAACCGATCCTATACCGCGTACATCGTTTTCAAAACCCGCAAGAGAAAAAAATACCGAATTCGATCCATTTCACCGCGGACCGGCACCACGACGCACAAAGGCGGTTTCGAAGAATAGATTCGTTTAGAAATATTATTATTTACGAATTCGTGGAAAACAAACAAAAATTCGACTCGAACGTGTTTAAAATCTGGAGCGACACGTAGAAAGGTCGCCGCCGCCGCCGCCGCCGCCGCCGCGCCGACCAAGGCCGGGACGGGAAACGGTCGATTTTCGTATTTATTTTTTTTTCTCGTCGAGAAATTTCTTTTCAAACGGAATCGACGAAGGACGGCGGGAGAGAGAGAAAAAAAAAAGGAGAAAAATGTCACGAATATGTGCCGTTCGCTCGAAACGCGACGTGTGTTTACGCGTATCGGGAAAACCGTACACGGCCTATAAAATAAACGGACGGACGTCGTTAAAAAATCACGCACCGCCGCAGCGCGCATCAAAACCGATCGGCGAATTCGATCGATCGAACCGTCGCGTTTCCGTCACCGAGCCGATAAAACGCCGCCGCCGCCGCCGAATCATCGACTTCCGGCGCGTGATAATATTATACATAATATATTCTCAAAGACACGTACGGGGCCCGACGATTTCGAATTCCTTCGTCCTGTCGCGTTTTGTTTTCGTTCTCCCGGAGAAAACCGTCGCCATGTCCGGCGCTTCGACGATCGCTCTGTTCGCGCTGTGCGCGGCGACCGCGGCCAACGCCCAACAATACTTCCGGAACGCCAGTGACGTCGGCAGGATCTCGTGGACGGGCGCCCGGTTCCGGTTCGAGTGCGACACGGTGGACACGCTGCTCAGGGACCAGGGCCGATACGTGCCCAGGAACAACATCGCGCTCAGGGGACAGATATGCGGAAACACCTTGTACCTGGCGTATCCCAGGTGGGCACCCGACATTATTTAAAATACGACGGTTTACGTCTTTTTACCCGACCGGTGAAGAGGTTCCCGAAGGCCGACCACGGTCTTTTCTCGTCCTACGCGAACGACGTTCGGGGGCGTAAACTCTCCCGGGTTTCGGTCCCAAACGAAAAAGACCTTCGATCGAATTACGATTAAAAAAAAAACATCGTTTTGTCGTCGCACGACGACGACGACGGTTTTATGAAAAATATTACGATAAATCGTATTTATAACGCGGCGGTATTAAATATAAATATCGATATTGGAATCTGAAAAACGTGCAGCGTATCGAGGCCGCATTTTCGTTTTAAATTAGGCTTTATTGTTATTACTTTGTTATACATATAAATCACTGCGCCAAACGATCACGGGGAAATAAGACTAGAGATAAAATAAATCGATGTAATTATTATTCTGGGAGAAAATGTGTACGACCACGTGTTTATCGTAATATTAGCGTTTATAATTTACACAACGCCGAATGTGATTTTTTTATTTTTTTTAAGCTTATTGAAAACGAATAATATTATCCGCAACTAATTATTTCCTCGTTAAAAACCTAGCAATTATTAAATCGTTTCAATGAGCACGCGTGCGTAGGTATAATATATAGTTTACATATCATTGAAATTTAAAAAAACGCAACGCAAACAATCGTAGGCTCCCCCGAAGTCGGAGTCAGGGGCAAAATAAGCACGTCGTCCTCCCCTTTCCGGACTGCCCTGAGAATGATATTAACGTTTTAAACGTTTATTCAAATTACACGGCCATAAGTTTAATAGTTAATTGTATGTATAGAGTAGTATGCAATGAAATATACACTCGAACGGAACAAAATCTGTGCCAATGTCAAAATCATTTAATAACTAATAGTATAGAATTAAATTGTTTATAACTACTTGCGGTGAGAGTTTACACATTTCCTTCCATCCGGAAGAGTTTACGGCGTACCCTTCAGGTATATGGAACTTAAGTCGACCCGGGAGAGTTTACACGTGACCTTTTCAAAGCCCAAAAATGACCCGAGAGACTAGAAAACTTGCTATACAATAATCGGGAGAGTTTATAGTATCGCGGCCCGTGGTATTATCATTATACCCGTCGTCGTGGAGCAGACAGGCTCTCGGTCGTCCGAGATATTGCCGTGAGCCGCGCGATACGGTTTTCGGACGGAAAATCGTATAAAAGCGAGTGCGTTTGAAAGGAAAATGTGAAAAAACCGCTGCGGTTCGCGAAATGTTTTCACTTTCTAGAGGACGCTTGACCTTTACGCGGCGCGGGCGTGTAATACAATAATGATTATGGTTTTTATTAAATGTTCGTGAGACGGGAACTTCCCGAGACCGGGATCGCCAAAGAGAAACGTTTTAAACGGGTTTCGCGCGGCGTCCACGATAAACGCGACCGTAACACGACCGTAAAAACTGATGGAAAATTTAAAAAAAAACTAAAAAAAATTACCGTAACAAAGTAGCAGCGACACCGAGTCGATATGAGAGACGACGTTTCGACGTTCGACACTGACAATGACACACTGGCGGTTTCAGATTGCGATCCGGCGTGCCGGCCACGGTGGCCGCGACTTGCCTGTTGTCCGACCGCAAGTGCGACGCCCAGATGACGCCCTACCCGTGCCTGACGGTCCAGGAACAGGGCAAGTCGGGCGACGTGCAGAACGCCGTCGACCTGTTCGTGGACGCGCAGGGCCTGCTGTGGGTGCTGGACACGGGCGTGGTGCAGACGTTGGACGCGGACCCGCAGAGGACCGGGCCGCCGACCGTGTGGGCTTTCGACCTGAACACGCAAAAGGTTAGTACCCGCGACGTGGCGGAGAGCAGTATGCTGCGTAAGTATCGCTTTGCGGATTTCAAAAAGCGCGTCGATGAGTAGTAAATCGATGGCGATTCGATTTTTGTGATTGATCGACGACGGTTTCGAGTTTCCGCGAAATTACATCCCGATTATTTGAATTACATGAAATTTAATTGTGCACGCGAATCGCTAACAATAGGTTACCCCGTCATATACATATATGTATATTTATACATTATTTCGGGATCTAGTCCGCACGTTGCGCGGCGTTGTTTCGTAAGCTACGGGGGACGACGCGACGGTTTCGTCCTGTGTTTTCGTCCTGACTTTTCAATCGTTCTCGGTGAACAATACACGACAGCCTGGAAAATTGCCAAACACATTGCTCGTTTAATTATTATTATCGTTACGTTTCGGCGCGATGTGTCACGCGTGTACTTTTACGAATACCTATTTCGACCGTAGAACGCGCGTCAGATGTTCGGCGGCCGTCTGCGTTTGTAACGTTCGATTTGGAAAAGACCAACGATTTGAATTCGGTAATCGTGTTCACAGTTAAGGGCGGCGCGTTAAAGTTTGATCAGAAGTTCGGAGAGACTGACGCTCTCTCGCCGGGCGTTTGTTTGTTCGGACGGACGAGTCAGAACGCGTTTTCGTCAGAACTCGCTGCTCGTGGTCCTATTGCAATCAGAGCGTGTAGTGCGCCTCCGCGCAATTAGTTTGTACGTCGCCCCGAAAAAAAATAACACTCGCGCGTATTGTGGTGTTTCCGAACTCGAAAATAACGAAACGCCGACGAATAATGATCGCGCGGCGAATGCGGCCTACCCGCGCACAACGCAGTCCGATATTCACTATGATTGATGAAGTAGGAATGTAGAAATTCGATTTCGTCCGAGTTTTGGGCAACCGGTAAGGCCCGCTCGCCGCCGAGTCATCGCCGCATTACCGGCCGTGAACACGTCGTCGTCGTCGGGTCGTGTCACGTCATTTTTTTCTTCTTATTTTTCGGAGCAGTTGACCGCAAGAGACACGCCGCCGTGTAGGCGCGCCCGTATACGTACAAACACAATATTATTATTTGCCACGCCGAGGTTTTTATCATTATTATCGGGAACAATGTGAACTCCTATCACTTCGAAACGCTACGATTGCTCGTGGGAAACCACGCGCGGCTTGACACGGCGTACGTTATAATTAACGGATTCGATCTGTGTGTGTGTGTGTGTTGAAGATCGGGAGGATTTCGTTTAGGCTAGTCTTGTTTTTATTGCGCGAGAAATTTCAGAATAATATTTCTATAATATATGGGCCAGTTAATTTTTTATTATAATTATTATTTATTATTTGATAATAACTCGAACGGCATTCTTCTTCTGTTTTCAAATTCATTTTAGTTATAAAATGTGACCTTCGGAGTGTTTCTTCATTGACTGCAGGGTATTTTCGATACTCGCACGATTACTACGGTCGTCAACACATTTCGAAGAGGTAAACTATTAATTAACGTTCGACTCCCGTTAGAGACACGTACGTGATTCCACTTTGTACAAAATACAGTTTGTACTCGTTGAGCAGGATTTCGTGCCGCTGTTTAGTCGGTCGTCGACAAATGAAAAATAGAATCTGATACGTCGGCGATTTTTTTCGTAGTATTTATAAATTATAATCTGTGCATACATTATGAATTTCAATTTTCTGTTGTACATAATATCATATGCATTTTTGATTTCGAGAGAGAAATCCTGGGACACGAGTACATTTTTGTAAAACCTAATCTAAAGCGATTATTATTTCACTAGTCATTCGGTGGAGTAGAAAAAAAAAAACAGAATAAAACTCGAATCTCGGCGTTTTCGTCGTGGATAGAAAAAGGTTTAAAACTTTTCGATAATGACACACCGCGTTTTTAATATACTCTGTAAATCGATGATAATCACTCGCGACTTTTTCGAAAATAACCTCTTGAAACGTTCAACTCTGCTGCTGATTTTTATTATTTCATTCAACTATCTCTGCGTCCGTGTGTATTTCTTCATTTGTCGACCGATCTACAAACCAGCACACTGCAAGTCAGACATTACAAAATATCAACAAAAAAAAAAAAAAACCATTTAATAATATATTCATGATTCTCACTCGGAATTAAGCAAACTTCAAGGGTTAGGTGTCGGATTAGAGGTCAACCGTGCCTTACGGGTAGACGTTCGTTTTCGTCGGCCCGAACACACGCTTGCCGGGCGCATATTATGATTGTGTCTCGCCCAAAAGCGACGCGTTTTCCCATTCGAACACATTAAATTAATGCACATGTGGAGCACGCCGGCGTGTAGGTCGACAACGGGGCCGACAGTGAAAGTAGGTCGATCGAGGATCGATATTTGACGGTGGCGGCGGCGGCGGCGGCGGCGGCGGCGGCGGCGGCGACGACGTGCGAACCGAAACCGATATTTTCGGGCGCTTTGTGTTATCGTCTATACGACAGAGCCGGGTGATGCGATAATCGCACGTCGCGGAGGTGGCGTTAAGACGAAAAACAAACTACGTTTCCCCGCGTTATAATCGGATCTGCGTTAAATATAATAACAGCTACAATAATAATAATATATTATATAATATATATATACGAACGGTTTCGGTTTTCGGGTTCACCTGCGTCTCGTCGATCAGGGGATTATTTCCGCGCACGTCCGTTACACGGCCAATCCATATTATTATGTTTCGGATAAGTCGACGGCGCTACAAAATGGCGGCGACGTGTTAGCTGTCGGAGTATTTCCTTTTTCCTTTTTTCCGACTGTTATTGTACATCGGCGGATACCTCCTAGACTCGTCCGTCGAACCTTATTATCTCGCGTCGACTGCTGCAGTCTCACGCTCAGATCGCACGCGCTCTTTCTCGCCAACGCGAAATCAGAATAACGATCACGCGCAACGGTTTTCTTTTTCTCCGGCAGACGCTAGCGAGGCTGTATTTTGCGCGCGGGATCGAATCGATTTAGCCCGGGCCGATCCCGAACGAGCGTGGATATTTTCACCGATTTCGCTCGTGCAAAACGCGCGCGCGACTTTCTACGCCGAAATGTTAATAATAATTAATAATCCGTCAAAAACCGAGTTACGTCTTTTGATACGGAATTACATCGCATATGCGACTTAAGAGATGTCTGTAAGCCCCGACAACAATGACCTTCGACGTAACGTCACGCGTAAACTCCGACCGGGTTCATAATAGGTGTGTGATGTAATCGCCGTCAAAGTATAGATGTATAAGGAACGTCGTCATAATATGCTCGTACGTAGATTCGACTCCGGGGAAAAATATCAATACGGGGCAATGCTTATTTTGCAATGTCGAACGTTCGAAATTATGTTCTGCTGCGACGACGCGACGACGGGCCGAACGGAAACGTATCGTGAAATGACACATACACGCGCGTGTAATAGTCGGCGTTTGGATCGCGGAGTGAACTCAATTACTAAATGTACGTATAGTGCTCGTGATAATAATAATTAATCATATTGTTTCGAGTGCACACGCGCGCGCCTGTCAAACAACAACCTTTGCTACTTCCAATCCTGTGGAAATATATAAATTCTCTACAAACTTTTCGTCAGTCTTGTTACTATCGATATTCTCATCGGTTACTAAGGTCAGCGCCGATTCTGAAACACAAATATCCGCGTGATAATATAGAAAATATTATACTTTGTGTTGAAACGTGTTCACGACAATTATTTATAACCGTCGTCGTTGTAGTTTAATCGCCGTTTTCGTTGTAAATTCGATACAAATTATTTCAAAAGCGTCACACGGTCTCGAATGCATCTCTTTCATAAAACGCTCAAAGAGTGTATACGTATTATTTATTAACAAAATTAGTTACGAATAAATTCGTCGTAAAACCACACGGATAAATAACATTTTTCAATATCACAGAATAAAACGAATTTCTCGCCGTGTTCGTAGTGAAACGACGATGTTTTTCTTAGACTCACGACTATTCTAAATGGTTTATATGATTTTAAATTACTTTTTTGTGATGCGCAAAACCCGCGATACATCCAAGTTGTTCGTATGTTATGAAATGTTCATCGGTTACAAATAAAGCAATTATTGTTGAAAAGTGCGAGCCCCAGGGCAGAGGCCCCGCTGGTCCCTTCCTGGGGCCGGCTCTGGAAGGAACGATGATTTTTAAGACCCCCTCCAGAGGGGGGGGGGTCGGTCCTCCCCAGATATAAGTAAGAAAAAATCCCGCGTTTCAGCTGGCGCGAAAGATCGACCTGTCGTGCCTGACCACGCCGATGAGCCGGCTCCAGTACCTGGTGGTGGACTACGACGCGGCGGACGGCAAGTGTTACGTGTACGTGTCGGACGCGGCAAACAGGGCGCTGATCGCGTACGACGTGGCCGGGTCCAAGGGCGTGCGGGCGGTGTTGCCCAAGGCTATAGCGGCCGGTTGCGCGAGACGGGACGTGCTGTACCTGGCGCTGGCCCGGGCCGAGTGCGGCGCTTCGGCGGTGATCGTCACGTACCTGTCGGGCGGCAGGACGTTCGTCGTGCGCACCGAGTACCTGCGCAAAGGATCGGCCGGCGAGATGTCCGACTTGGGCGTCAAACCGGACAAAATGGTACGCGTTTTCTACGTTTTTAGTTCTCGGTTTACGGGGTCAAGGGGTGGGGGGGCAAGGGGACAAAAAATATTTGGCACGATATTATTGGACGGCACACATTGGATTTGATATCAAAGTCACCGAGTATAAGGGCTCGATCTACAGAAATATTAACTCACGTCTGCAAGATCTGACGGTATTGAAGTGATAGTTCGTATAGTGTTCTCGAATTCGCACACGATAAATCGATAGTCATAGTATTGTCGATCGTTCTCGCGATTTCGTCGTTTTTTAGATAATATATCTCCCGTGTTTTAATGTCCGGCCAGACTGCACTCTTCTACTGCAAACGATGTCGTCTACGGTCTAAATCGTTTCGTTCCCGTCTGGAAGGGATGATGTTTTATTCGGGAATTGTCCTCCCCTCTGCCCCCGGGAAATCTCAGGATCCGCTACGGCTGTCACACCGTGCACTGCACTCGGTGCTCGCGAACGCGTTCGAATCTCACACACGACGCGTGTTCGGTTTCAGGTGATTCTAGGCACGGACGGCGGCACGGCTCTGTTCTTCCGGTACGACGCGTCGCCGGAAGTGTACCGATGGGACGCGGCCAAGCCGTTCGTCGCGGACAACTTCGTGCCGGTCTATCGGTCCGGTCCTTGTTTCCTGGCCACGCAGGTGATGGCCGACCGGGCCCGGAACCGACTCATGGTGCTCGAGACCAACTTCTCGGACTTTGCGCAGAACACCGTCGGATGCGGCATAGTGCACAACGTCCGCGTGCTGGAGGGTTGCTTCTGACGCGGTGGGCGAGACGAGCAGTAATTACTGCTAGAGAAAAAATCGGTCGGAAATCTCGAAGAAGAAAAAAAAAGGAACGATATTTTTCAACGACACTTTTAAAATAAAATATGAAAATCATACGCGTAAAATGTAAATTATTTCGTGTAAAATAATAAAACTATGTGTTGTAAAAACACGACAAACGCATTTTTAGAGATAAACAGTCGCGCAGATGTGATTAATTCGTTCGGAAAAACCGTTTTTGGTATGTAAAATCACGCTCACGGCAGCCCTAGAAACCATAATCCGGCTGTGACGACGGTGGTAATGATTATTCGGCTCGTACATTCGAGTACGACGCGTCACGTACCGACTACGATAAACGGATTTTAATCAATCGAAATCGTATTATTTTAATATCGGACGACGCGTTCAAGAAAATACCCCGTACGAGTCGACAGGTCGACGGCGTTTCGTTACGCGTTCACCGACGTCGACTGGTTGGTATGGACGAGATCGTTTCGGGAGTTGATTTCGCTTCTAAATCACGCGCGGCCGCCGACGACGCGGGGACGGGCTAGGCAACTAATAGTATCATACTGCCCGATAATTAGTAGTTTGAAAACGAGACCGAACTCGCCGAAACCGAGACTGTAATCAAGTTATTATTAATAAAACGAGCGTTTTAATTTATTTAAATCTCTAATATCGCGTAGTAAAATACCCGAAATATATAAATAACGATTCGTCAGAATATAATATTATGTACACCTACCTAATGCATAAATCAATATTTTTTTCACTCGTCGTAAATCACTCTCGGCCGAGAAAACCTACGCATAAAGAAACAAAAAAACAAAAACCATTCATTCCAATGTTCAAAAATGTGTTTCGACACTACCGCGTTTCGAACAACACGCTGCTGCGTTTTTAAATCATAACGTAAATAAATAGAGGAACACAATGTGATCATTATTTTAAATAAAACATGTCGTTTCGGTAAAAACGCGAGTTATAAATAAACGTTTTAATTGTTCGTAAACGTACGAGCTAAACATACCCAACGACGGCATACGCCTTCCGACAAAAGAATCCAGGTCGACATTTTCTCTTAAGGTTTTATAAAACTCATTTTGCTTAGTGGTTCGAGTGAAATGCAAATCGTTTGTGAGAACTAAAACAAAATAAAAAAACGTTTTTTTTTTTTTAACGGTTTGCTCGTTGGCCGTATCAATAATAATAATACAGTATTGTCGTGAGCGATCTACAAATGTTAATTGCTCAAATAATTAGCACTCCCGGTATCGATTCGATGGTCGGCCGATGCGCGTTGGTCACGACCGGCACGAGAGTTATATCATCACTGAAAATAACGATTTCAAAAAGCCCAAGGATTCGACAGAAAAAAAAAAGAAGGTTTAAAACATCAACGCGCGGGATAATTCTTGTTCGGCACAATTCGTGTGAACGAAAGCCGAGTATAAAATGACGAATACAATAGAACCTCGCGATTAATCGTCAGTGACGAGAGCAAGGTGGTGACGGACAATAAAATTATAGAGTGATTATAAAATTAAAGAGATAAAAGGGATTTACGTTTGCCGTTTTGACAGTGATTTGATGAATTATTGTTGTTTCTAATAAAAAAAAAAAAAAACCGTTATTATTATCACGGTAAATGATGAAATTAAATCAAAAAATTAAAATCGAATGAAAAATATTTGTATTTCATACGGACAAGTGTGACGGATGAGATACAGGTCGTGGATAATCGATGAATTTCACTGCCAGTCCACAAACCATAATATTATCGAATGTGCGAATATGAAACGTATCGTTTTTATTTATTTTGTTAAGTTTATAATATAATGTGTTTTTAATTTCCGAATATTGAAACGAGGACGCGGTAGAAGTAGTACGCATTATAAAAAGACATCATCTCTTTGTCGGTTTATGTTGTTGTTTTTTTTCCGTCCCGATATTGTTCTACATAGAGTCGAAGTACGGTAAATGAAAACATTCAATACCGCGTGTCCGGTGGAAAACGGCAGGCAATTTGATTAGGTTCTAAAACTAATTTGGTTTTGAAAATTATTTGATATTCATGACGAGGATGAGAAAAATGTGCGCTCGGCCGCACGTGATGGCTTACAGACACAGTCAAAATCGTTTATGATAATAAATAAAATTTCATATTTAAGGGATTTAGATAGGCGACGGGACGAAAAAAATAAACGAGAAAAACCGTAAAATGTTTTATACGAGACACACACACGCCAAGGTTATGAGGGCTGTATATCATTCTTTCCGGTGTACGAGCCAAACGAAACAGTAAATAATCGCGCGCTAAACTGCTGCGCGCTATGATAATAAAATATAAAAATCCAATATATTGTTACGGCGCGGCGGCGCGTCGGTGACGACGAAAACCCGGGGACTTATGTAAAAGGAACCGTTCGGTTTTACCACAGCTCGTGCGCGTGCGGTCGACCGCACGAATTTCACAATTAATTTGTTTTCCTGTCACATATTCGATTACGGTATCGTTATCGGACACGTCGTCGTCGTCCTTTGATGTTAGAACGACCATGGGCGTGTTTTTGAAAACTCCAGGGATCGCGTAGTCCCGGTTCGCCGAATCCCACGGGGCGCCCCGATTTATCATTTCGCCGACAAGCAAACCGGTTTTATACGGGGCGGGGTAGAGACAATCCCTTTTTCGCAGAATTCCATTTCACCGAGATTCGACAAAAAAAAATCGAGATTTATATTCTTATCCGATTTCTTGTTCGACAATCTCCGTTGATCCGTCGATAACTACATTAAACGTGTACCATATTATTAATTTTAACTATACAGAGTATAAAAATGTTACACTTTTGACGAGATAATATTGTACGAGTGATGGTTACCATAAACATTTTGAAAATTCAAAATTTCGCAGTGGAAAATCGATTCAACTGTCTAGTTGTCACAATCCATCACTTCCATCTGAAATAATAACAATATGGTCTCAGATATAATATTATTTAAACGTGTCCTTTAAAATATTGTAAAATGACGTATTTTTACTAACTTTTGTAGTTTTTGTTTTGATTTTCATGTTTCATAAATAGTTTCTATGAAATGAATGGCGAGACGGACATCGAGACTGATCGTCCGTTATTAGTGGCGTCGATTTTAGATGATTAGTCGACGACTCTCGCTCGCCTCGCGTTCGAGTGAGTCTGCGCGCATTATGTACTTGTCACGTGCTCGTGTCACAGAAGGAACACGATAAAAAAGAAAACCCACTTGAAACACACGTGGGAAACAAAAAATCGTACACAAGAACGAAAAAAATTTCCCCATATCCGGGCAGTGATTGCCCCCCTCCTCGAGTAATGAGAATGTTATTTTCACGTCGTTCGTTTTGAGTATGCTTGCTGGCTAGGCGTTCTCGGTACACCAAAACCACGTGCGCGAGTAGTTTTAGCAGCGCGCCACAATCCGGGTCTCGTCGTTGTGTCGTCCGACGACATTACCTGCAGTACCTAGTGTAATATTATTATTATCCTATCGATTTCTCGCTGTGGCAGTCGTATCGGCCACCACCATTAGCCGGTACACGATCCGGGACCAGGTAGTCGCGCCCGCAGTCCATCCGATTATTCCCAGCGTAATGCCCCAATTAGTATAGTCGACCGCGAACGGTAAATATCACGGTTACCGTTGGGGGCGAGACATCTACACTACCCCACAGAGGAGGCCGCGTTCAGATTTCAGGCGCCCCGGGGCACTTTGAAAATCCCGCGCGCCCGTCTTTTACGGAAGGGTCCGATTATTATTTTCGCGTTCGTTTTTCGGAGAATCTCTGAAAAAAAAATAAGAATATCGAGTTTAAATGCAGGCGTAACAACCCCGAGAACGTATAACGCATTAAAATCGTTGTCATTAATATTATTATCCTACGAATTACGTTTGTTTTTATTATTTCCATTCCGGCCGGTCGCTGCGAAATCATTGCACGATGTACGTAAATAGAACGTGATTCGAATTGAATATGTCGAGGCCCGCCGCGCCGCAGGTATGACGATTGATTTCTGGTATTGTCGATGGAGTTTTTCAACATTTACAATGCGACAAAAAAATAGTCGTAAAACCGTATCGCCCGAGCGCCGCGCCGTCCGGGCGGGCGGGCGATCGCACGCCGCGGACCTATCCTGTGCCACTACCTGTTACCGCGGTTCGGAAGCGGTATTTCACGAAAACCGCCGGAAACGAAAAAAAAATAAAAAATAAAATCAATAGCAAGACCAGAGGTACCCGCACTTTGACGACGACGACCTGCTGCGGCGGCGGATTCGTCGAATTATCGTGCAAATACGAGTATTATTATTACAAGACGATGCGTGTCGTTCAATGTTTTTATAAATTAATTTATAATACGTTTCGCCGCACGAAAAATTGTTATGCAATAATAATCGTTGTAAAGTAAAAGATTTAACCTGGTCCGGCGTAAAAAAAAACACGGCGCGTTCTCGAGCGACGGCGGTTTTTTATTTGCCCACGCGCGTCGCGGCCCACGGGTAAATTGTCGATTTCTCGAGTCCGTCGTCGCGTCGCGTCGCGTGCGAACGTGCACGGTTTTGCTTTTGACTTTTCGGTTTTTCACATCGCGATCATCGCGCAGCCGTATAACGCGCTCAATACGCACGCGGGGTCCGCCGGTCGCGTCGTCGCCCGGATGACGTGTAATTTAAACGCGTCACGTTTGGTAAATACGACGAATAATAATAATGTTTTACCATTGTGACGGTTACGCGGCGGTTAAACGCCCGAAATCAGACGGTGAAAATCGTACGGAAACGAGTGCGCCGTGCGTTTATTCCAAAACGCCATGTCAAAGTTTATAACCTCCTGTAAACGCTAGACTTTAGTGTTTATATTATTATTTATTGAGCGTCGTAAGACGTGCGATATTTTTACACAATCCGCGATTTCTCGCAGCCGATAAAACGAATTTAATATGATTCCGACCTATCGGGACGGAGCGCGTTTCCCGACGTATATTTCAAATCAACGGTTACGCGCGCGTACACTCCCCCGCGAGCGATTGGGTTTTATGAAAAATGTGATTTTTTTTTTTTTTTGTAATAATTATTCAACGTTCGAATATCAAAAGGAGAGAGAGAAAAAATCAAACGCGAATTCATTAATTTTTAATTAAACAAACGACGGAAACCGTTTTAAGCCACATCGCAGTGTGGTATTTCCCTTTAATTTCGAGTATTTTTTTTTATTTTTTTATTTTCACTCTGCGTATAAATACACATTTTTGTTTATTCGACTGCAGAACACAGTAGACGTTCGTCTGTAACAATGTAAATACACAAGCAAAACTTAGCGACATTTATATTCTTATAACAGTATTGTTTCACCTGTGCGTTTCTTTTTAAACGAAAATTAAAACGCAATGCTGCTCATCGTTTGGAATTTCACCCGGTTAGACGTACGCTTACTTATTGCATTTTAATTTCAACAGGCTCTCGGTATTATTCACGACTAGTGTCTAGATATACGCTACAACAGACGTGTTTATTGTTAATTCAATATTATTTGTGGGGTCATACGACGTTTCTTTTAGTAAATGTATCACCACAACATTTATACTCACATAAGTCACAAATAACCGCACCCGCTCAAAACTGAACGTGGTTTATATCGTATTGATACAACGACGAGAGTGCTTACATTTCGAATAAAACTGCTTCAACTGAAAGTTGAAAGCTCGACGTATTCAGATAACGTTACGGTAATACTACAAATTCATAAAATACTAGGTATTATGTCAACAGACTGAATTATATGGCCACTTAGTCATAATAATATGGTAGATATTAATCATTACATAAAATGTACAAAACAATTCGCTGCGAAAAAATCATATATTTTAATTCAAATATTTACGAATTAGGTTAAGCACGTCTGTTTGTAATTATAATATTTTATTATTGAAATATTCCGACAGCCTTTAATGACACGCATTATGGGCGATTATTTTTATATAATATTTCAACCGATAAACGGAATTTGTGTGGGGGGTGGGGTTCCAACTGTTCGAAATGTTCAAAAACTAATTCATATTAGATCGTATTCGAAATATAATTTTGAACGCTTTGAAAAATGTTTTCCGTCTCGTATTGCATAATATTGTTATTAGGTATTGATTAAAAACTTTATTTATCTAGGTCGCCGCAAACGAGTTTGCTTTACTGTTTTAATAAAGGTGAGATACAGGGGTTAGATCGGATACAGAAGCGGTCTGTGCGGGTGGGTTGGGGGATGGGTGGGGGGGGGGCGAATGTCTTTAAATTTATAAGTGAGACTACGTCGCGTCGTATTCGAAAAACGATTTCGAGCGGAGCCCGGTTTATATTATAGCCCGGCTACCTCGGCTACCCGTTTTAAGTGTTTATAAAAAAAAAATTTATAGTCGCAACATTTTACACGTAATTAAATTTATTCAAAATAACTTTGCGCGAAAATTTCACGCCGTCTCGACTCGACGCGGCCGCGAGACTCGGTTATTATTTCGTTCTGTTCTCCTAGATCTACATAGGTATATAGTTTTCGAGTTATAATATGTACGATCGTTTATTCCAAGTTATTACAATATTATTTCAAACTCTCGGCAAAAACAACGCTCCGCGGTTTTCTACGTTTTCGAAATATTATCATTCGACTTACCGCCCGTATCGTTCTAATGCGAAGAAACTAAACGTGCCGACGCGTTTGTATATTCAAATGCCGAGCGTTCGAAAATCAAATCCCCGATACTATCAAAACGAACAAACGCATAAACAGTGTTAACCGACCGGCTATAGTAATCGAAATGATCGCGTTCGTTTTTTAAATAATATATGTTTTCAGAAAAACATCTAGTCTCTAGAATTACCTTTTTTAAATGAAAACGGAACAACCGAAATCGATGATTTTATTTCATCGTGTGTGTGTGTGTGTGTTCATATTTTCAGGTTGATTTCACCGTCCGTTTCGTCGAAAATTCCAGTCCCGGGATACTGCGCAAGCCTACAGTTGAGCTTTTTGTTAACAAACACGGCCGTACGTGTAACGTTTGAACACGCGTACCTACCCTACTATGTTTACTCGATAACGGAGTCACTTATACAGTTATGTAACAAACAAAACACATAATTATTAATTACGAAACCGAGTTACACTGGCCGGCGTTTAAAATGTTGTTCTGTAGAATCGATGCGTTTCGATTGGATAGAAAAAAAGAGGAAAAACGACGATAATATTCAATATTCGGATACTCGAGTGTTTATAAATTATGTTATTGTTCACTTGTCATAATGATCAGACGAAACACGTTTTAACGCAATAACAATAATTTCAAACATAATATTATAGTATATATTCTATATTCTATCGAATGATTTGTTATAGCAGTGAAAGTGATATTTAACGGTCGCGTTTAAATTTAAAAAAAAAAAAGACTGTTATTTTGTTTGAAAAAAAAATAATATTTCGTTCTAAACGATAATGAGTATTTAAAACCTGAAACGAGAACGAACCGACACGCAATTAATGGTTGTCCTTAACTATAGTCAATACGTACCGGATAGTTTCACGATTGAAATGTAATATTTCACTTTTTAATCGTTCGTCGACACGAACGCAATCTGTAGTGTATTGTTTTTTTTAGTAATAATCGAAATAAATCAAATTCGACCAATGACCGACTGTTCATTCGAGCTGGTTGGTTTGTACTCATTTCGAGTGAGAAATAATTTTTCCGATAATTTTCAATAGACAATATTAACTCGTTAGTTGTTTATTTTATTTCAACTGCGAAAATAAAAAAACGAATTAAATTACGTACCTATTAAATAAATATTTGGAAAACTCTCGCTCGATGTTTACACGATTAATACGGAAACGGAATGTTATTCAAACATGTTTATATAGTTCACAAAGAACGGAACGTCGATTAAAAGTTAGTTTTAAATAATTTTACATAAACATCTGCTTTAGATAGGTACCTACTATTATTTTCAGTGAACGGCCGAGATTGTTTCTTTTGATATTAAACAATAAATTATGCATTTAGACATTTAGTTTATATTAAAAACTTTTAAAATGTAAATACAACAATTTATACAACCTGTTGTAAAAACGAAAAATCCGCCGAATCTTCTCGACTGATTAAAATTAGATTTCTCGTCGTTTAATTATTCATATAATATTATATGCGTTCGAAAAAATGAATTATGTAAATAAATATTAACATTATAAATTACCTATAGCTTTTGTATGGATTTTGGTTGCATCAAAAAAAAAAAATAAAAAATAAAATAAACAAATTATGTTGTGTTTGGACTTAATTAGTTTATTAGTATCATGACGAAATTGAATTTCAGCGGGTGACATTACTAGTTTATATAATATATATTTACCTGTGACATAATATGGCCACAAAGAGCACAACAAATATGCACACGTAGGAAAATATTACATGCGCTATATTATGATGTAAACACACGACGTGATTATTTTTATTGTTTTGAATAATAATCGTTTTTATGACGTAAACCAAATATTTATATTTTATAGACCAAATAAATTCTACCGACTATCACTATACGAAATTATAACGTCGAATTCCATTTTACTTTGTCACTTTTTTTTTTTTTTATTATTATTATATAAATTACTAGCTGACCCGGCGCAAACGTTGTTTTGCCATTTATATTTCTAGTGAATTTTTTAGTATAAAAAATAACTAACTTATTGTAAGTACATATTTGGGGATGGTGTTTATAATTTAAAGAGGAATGGAGCGATGGACGGCCTATAAAAATAACAAAACGCCAGCCCCATTGGTTTATATAAAATTTATAATCTATTTATTATATGAAATCCAAATTACCACGCACTCACTGATCGCGTTGCATCTCAAAATCTAGCCCGTGAAAAGTTTTTTTCCGGCACGAGGGAGAAATAACGTTTTTCATTTTAAACCCTCTTTTAATGTAACAAATTGAAGTACTCAATTACTAACTACTATTGTAAGTACTCGTATATGAAAAGTATATGAAACAGGTATATATTTTTAATTGAAAACGATTCGCAAAAAAATTTATAAACAATGATTGTGGTTACGATGGTTACAGAATAGGTTTAAATATGAAACGTTAAATTTTTAAAAATATCTGTGGTGGGGGCCACCCTTAACACCCAGGGGTTTAAACAATAGTTTATGTCCTATTCTCCGAGCTATCAAATATACGTATATGAAAAATTTCATGAAAATCGGTCTAGCCGTTCCGGAGGAGTTCGATAAGAAACAACACTGTGACGGGAGAATTTTATTTATAAGCTAATAAATTAGGTACCGATCAATAACCGATCTGTTGGATTTTTATACGTTTCTGGCGCAAAAAATCACGATTTTCGCCACATTTAGTGAAAAATTAATTAATAAAATAGGGCAAAAATCACGATTTCGCTACCTCGCGGAGAGAGGCGCCTATGGCCTAACTTTAGACTGTAAATAAATATAATCGGTACTACTTACGGCTTGTCCGGTGGGTTGCTGTTGAGTTTCGGCGTCGGTTTTCGTGAAAATATATAGTAAGCACTGACAGATACACAAAAAAAAGTCACGATTAAAAGTTTCATCGGTCGTCGGACGAAATTAATATAATAAACCGACGACATTATCGACATTATCACGGAGAAAAATTAAAACTGCGACGAAGAACTTTCCGAAACGCTGTCGACACTAGGGCGGTCGTCGGAGCACTGTGCATCCGGTGAGCCGACGTGCTTCCTCGCGAGCGTCTGTCGATCGGTACTAGGCGGGTTGCGCGCGCAGAACGGCTGTCATTGGTCGGGTGGCGCGATTTCACTGGTTCCTGTTTATATTCCTTATTACTATTGTTACATAATCATGTTGTCACAATGAAGTATCTTATATAATAATTACGTAATACCTATTAATGACTAATCTCATCGATCGTTGAACGTTTCCGGTGCGAAAATCACGATTTTTTTTCATAGAATAGCAAAAAAAAAGAGGTATTGCCTCGTGGCAATGTGGGGTGGCGGTCACTACCCCTATGGTTTAAGGGAGACTATCGTTTATGTTTGATTATAAGCACCCCGTGTGTCTCTTTAGTACACATCGCGGGAAAATAGTCAAAGGCGGCACATAAAAGTTTGATCAGAAGTCGTCGGGAGACCTGTATTGCCCCTGCGTTCCCCTCCGATTCAACTACTGCTCCCGCTAAACCTATCGTGCTCGCGAAAAAATCTCCCATAAAATATTAACAATATAATATATTATATTATACCTGAATAACCCGGCTTCGCCCGTGTGCAACTTTTTATTATTTCCATTTTTACCCCTTTTACCCCTCTTAGGGGTGGAATTTTTAAAATCGCGCGACGTGACGACACTCGGAAAGGTATTTGGAACAACCCTGTGAACAAAAATTGGAAAATAGTTAAATAGCGTCGTCACAAAATGGGAACATAAAAAAGGCCTGTTCTTTTATATACGTATACTGGTATAATAATAGATAGATAATTTTAGTTGTTTGTTATAACTCGCGATAAGTAAATTTTACAGCGCATGCGACGGCCGTTTTAGTTTCCAAGGTAAATACAAAAAAAAAAATAATCGTTAGAAAACTACAAAAACGCTCGCGATAATAAAACAGTTTAACGACTCCGCGCGAAAGGCGGGGGGTACTCAAAATGAATTCATCGACGTAAAGGAAAAGAATCTTTAAAATCTCCATGGACGAATAATTTTAATATACCACAATGTGATTGATAGAATTTCTACCCCAGATGTTATTGTCATATTATAGACATACCTATCTCTGTCTCGGAGCAGGATTTAGCCAATAATGAGGGACCGGATAATCATTTAAGGGTGGGTTTTTCATTTTGCTGTACTTTTAACATAATAAGAGCATCCGGAGGGTTATTGGATTCCATAATTTCCATAAGCACAATACATTCCGGAGGATTTTTTTTTCCTACCCGGAAGCAATGCACATTTTACGCGTAATGAGCAGGGAAACCGAACATTTTTACGACGTTATCGTCGTAAAGATAAGAGTTTATATCCGCGCGTACGACTTGATTCGATAAAATGAAAAACTGCGTCTACGAGAAACGCCTATTACCCGCCGTGTACGGTACACACGCGACGCGCGTCTATGGAAAAGCGCGTTTAACGTTTAAACGCCGATAATATTATTTTATAAATGCGTACGACTTATTTAAATATATGACGCAATAGTAATGCGTTTATATACGTTACACTGTACGTACACATCAAAGGAAAGAACGCGAATACGCGAAAAGTAGAAGAAGTTACCTACAAACATCAAACTTTTCGGTCGCCGTTTTCAATGTAGTTGCTCATTTTATGTAGGTATACTCGCTCAGTCGCTCCGTCTGTAAAAGCACCGGTTAGAAACTGTAATAAAGATATTATATTATATACGTAGAGGCGCTTGTATGGAATATACAGGTATAGTAATAAACTCAATACGTTAAAATATCGAACTCGTTTTGCAGCGGTCAAAAACAAAAATATCCTTTGATTCGTCCACGTTTATCAAAACCTAGTGACAGATATACTTACATAATACATACATTTATGTATACTACTGTGTGTGATAGTTAATAACGCGCGGAAGTGTGAGCGTTGTTATAATATCCGGCGACAATGACTTGGACGATGTCCGCCGCGCTCTATACCATAAAACATAATAATATTTTTAAACACATTGTTACATAATCAGTGATAGGAATTCGTGACGCACGGGCGCGAGTGTTGTTATGATAAAAAAAAATCGTAAATTTTATTATGACAGTATATGATAGTTTTTTTTTTTGTAAACGTACAATGATTTTTCTCATTACTCGCGTATAATATTATATAAATAATAATTTAAATCTAGATTCGAGGCGGTCGTCCGATATTCTCGATGCCACGGTGCGGGATGATATTATTATAATTTAAATAACGTGTTGATTTTCACTGTGTGCCGGTTTTTCGCGTTCGGCACGGCGTTCAGCGCCCAGACTTGGAGATAATTCAAGTTGTCCGTGAAAATCTTCGTGACCGCCGGCAACGATTCGCGAGACTGCAGAATCACCTTGTGTTCTTCCACGCCGCCCGCGCCCGGCACAAACCTACGAGACGTAAAGTCGGTTTAATAATAATCGCTATTGTCGACAACGTGTCGTGTGAGACTTTATAGTTTTACCTGAACACCACGAACGCATTGGTGTACACGTAGTTCAGTCCACCCTGTATGTCGACGTACAGGTCGCTCGAATTGCCAATCTTGTCGTCTTCGCGGCACACCCGTAACCCGATGGAAAGCAAGTCGCCGTTCTGCACAGACGAAAAATTCATTCACGCGTTATTATAACGACGACGAAAATCGACAAGAGAAAGCCGACCGCGATTTTCATTCGAATCGATTTCGTCTCGTTAACCCCGACGGGATTAAGTTTATTTAGACCAATATACGGATACATATTATATTATAATATGATTTAGTCATCGAACAAGCAATGAAATGTGTCTACTTGTAAGTAAGGAGATAAGATATCTGTAGTCTATCGATTCTGGCGAAAATTTACCAACGAATTAAAATTATTATTAAATATAAGTATAAGTGTGCGTATATGTATACGGAGAAAACTTTATTAATGAAAATTATATACGAAAATAAAACATACATAATATGGTTTGTTTTAACCACACTATCGAATATCAATACAATTATGGTCCTAAAGTTTGTGAAAGTGGAATAGAAAATATGTAATTATAGAAAACACTGAATAAATAATATGTTTAAGTATATTATAAAAAAAAAAAAAACGTAATAATATTAAAAGTAACTGTGTATTTATTGGAGAAAAAAAAAATCGCGCACGCGATAATTCCATACCTACAGCATCAAAACAATCGCGCACGCGATTTGGACCCGGTTAACGTGAAAATAAAAAAAAAAAACCGCGCGCGCGTCCGACTAAAACTTATTGTATCGTTCATTCGACTACTGATCAAAGGAAAACACGCTTCGGTATAAACACGTCTCGGGTTAAATCGCGGGTAAAAATGGTCGCGTATTCAATTCGCCGTCTACTCTCGAGTTGTTTTTTAATTTTAATTTCCAATAGCTCGTCTAATCACTATAATATATTAATATTATTCTAAATCTGATTGTTGTTATTTCATACGTCGTTAGAAGATGCAACGTTAGGTTGTGAGATATTTTTCACTAAAGTGAAATAAATTACGTATTTAGTTTTAAAATTTCTCCGTATACATTTATAATTCAACGTTTAATGTTTTAATCGTTTTTAAAACGAGACACTCGGAACAAATAATTCGATCGCGTCCTCGAAATACGTGTACAAAATATATTTTTCTATTATATATGCTTTTCAAGACTATAATCGTCGTGTTATTCTATTCGAAACATTTGTCATCAACTCGCGCAATACCCCGAAATAAAAACAATCATACCTTTACGACCGCCGTCGCGACGCCGTCGTCGTCGTCGTCGTCGCCGCCGCCGCCGCCGCCTCCGCGAGCGATCGAATTCCGCAGGTCCCGCAACGGAAACGAGTAGAAACTATGCGAGCGCGCGGACGTGAGGAACACCGTCGACGTGAGCTTGGACACGGCCACGCGCTCGGCCGGCACGTCCGCTTCGTCCTGCTCCGTGTCCTGCCGATCCCCGGCGAACGTCAGCAGCACCCTGTACCACGCGCTCCGGTACGGCTCGAACACGACCAGGAATCCGCCGCGCGCGTTGCCCACGTACACCCGGGTCTCGGTCCTGAACGGCCTCGCGTCCACCGTCAGCGAGGTCGACTCCGAGCCGTTCAGTCCGCCGAGTTCCGTCGATTGTATCTGGAAAAAATCGTAACGCGCGAATCAATAAACCTCTCGACGTTTTATTTATAGAGAAAAAAAAAAACAGAAGACCGTACGATAATCTGTTGTGTACGTTTTATCAGCCGTCTCTCGTATTGTACAGGACTCTCCTGGACAATATTTTGGCGAAAATAGTCGGTGTTATACAAGAAGTGCAGTGTTTAACAACTACGCTTTGACGGCTGCATATTATTGTTGATTTCATTAAAAAAAAAAAGAAAAAGTGACGTAAAGATAATTTTATCTTTAGCTCCCCCCCCCCTCCCAAAAACAAATCCTGGGTGCGCCCCTGATCACGGGTTAACTATTAGTGCCCGTCACGGTTATTTATTTTCCATTATGCGCCACTAATTATTATTATAATATGCTAGATGTGTTCGACAGAATTATGAGAATTATTAAGCAACTCTCCCGCGTCTTCATTTCACTACGAACGTTTGTTTGGTCGAACTTTGCGTTTGTTCGACTACGTCGCGTCGTCGTGTAGTTTTGTGCTCGTCCCCGTATTGTTGTAGGATAAAATATCGTTGACAAACGTTCAAATGAAACAGGACCGCGTCCATAAACCGCAGTTACTCGAAATTCGGTAGTTTTGGCTCGTGTCTCGTGTGTACGCGCCATCGGAACTAGACGATATTTATTTTATTTTTTTTGCCCTTCGAAACGGTATACCGTCGTCACAAACGTTATTGTGATGATCAAACTCGGCGGCACAGATGTGTGTCAGTATAACGATTTTTTTTTTTTTCATCGCTTTAATGAACGCAATACTGCCGCGTTTCTAATATAGCCGGTTTTGCTTTGTGTAAAATCAGATTTTTATCGCGAAAAATGCAAAACCACCGTGATTTTGTCGACGATGGTTTACAATTATATTTTTTTACCGCGCGCCGTAGAGCTAAATAATATAATCCTACAGATTGAAAAAGAAATTAATATGTAAACCGCTTTAAAGTACAGATATAACGGTGTTGAATAAAACGTTCGTGTCACTGAAATGACGTAAAAATTGCACTGCAGGTTAGTAAATTTGAAATTTAAATTCCATTCGCCTCTAAGAAACTACAAATTCAAAGTAAACGCGGAATTTGACGACAGCTCGATAATAATATCATAATATTATAACTAAACACAACGACGTCGTATTATTTTCAAACCGAGAAAATAGAAAACAATAACGACCGCAGTGTTTTATTTTTCAGTAAAATGTGTGGAATTTTTACAGCGGTCGTGCCCTCAAGTCGACACCGAACACAACGTTTTTAAGTAAGTCACCAGTTTGTTTTCAATTTCAATATAGCACTGTCATTTTAAATTACCATTTACATTGTTAACTTAAAGAATAAATTGAACGGACTCGTTAACGAAAAAAAAAAATACACGTGCCACGGACAGAAATACAATATAAATATTATATTTTCGTCTATTAGCGCCCAATTAATTATTTTAACTAGATTACAGTATTAATATAATAAAGTATAGATACCGAAACTATCAAATTAGTTGGACTGGGAATTTTTTTTTCCGTAACTGTATAATTACTAATTATAATGATTTCAACAAAGACGCTAACCCGTCGATTAAAAATATTGTCATACGTACGATTTTGTTCGTCTTCAAGTCGTAGACGACGATTTTCGGTGCACAGCTGTTGTTGAAGTATCCGCCGTCCAGCACGTACAGGTGTCCTCTGATTTTGTCCAGGTCCACGGCGACGGCGGATTGAACGAACCGGCAGTCGTCGAGTTTCTATGCGGAAAACGTAAAAAAAAAATCACTGTCAGACGAATGTGTGTATACCAGGGATGGCGAACCTTTTTGTACTAGTGCAGCGTGTCAAATAAAAATGTTGGTTGGATTTTGTTTTCCTCGCGTGTCAACTAGTTTGATAACCCTTCTTTAAACTTAAAAATTCCTACATCTATGGTTTGAACGATAAAAACACAAGTCAAATATTATATTGAGCAGTGTAGATATTCAATTCAATGCGTTTAGGTAAAATACCATAAACTTAATATTTCATTTTTGTAATCTCAATATATTTTAGTCTACGTCCTACGACCAGTGGTTTTTGATGACAAACTTTTTACACAGTTGAGTGTGTCACTAAAATAGTGTGCGCGTGTCATAGGTTCGCCATCTCTGGTGTATACACACACGTAAGGTACAATATGGCGAATCGTGTAGGGAGCCTTTTGATTTTACCGGTTTCGATTGTCACGGCCGGATTTCGGTACGGGTTTCTCGGAAAAAAATCGATTTTTTTTTAATATTTCGCTGTCGATTTCAATACGATTTCTCTTGGTATTTTTTACACCGAGAGACGAGACGTCGCGTCGTCGTCGTCGCCGCCCTCGCACGCCCCGGGATCACAGCCGTTAAAAACCCCTCTATGGAAAAAGAAGAAAAAACAAAGAACGAAATTCGGTCGTTCGTACGTACGGTTTTTTTTTTACATAACGTTATTATAATAATCTATGGATGAAAAAAAAAAAAACTCCCCGACACCTTTCGCGGAGCGAATAATTATTATGCATTCAAACGCACGAAGACGCGATGCGCCCACGTCCGTTTGATGTTCAAGTATACGTCGGGGGGGGGGGGGCGGGGGAACGCGGTATACGCGGTATATTCTCTCTCTCTCTCTCGCGCGCGCGCCGTAAAAAATAATAATAAACGCGCCGCGAAACAGCCACTCGACGCGGGCGCACGCTGTATCTCTCCCCGGCGTTCCGGGTTTATTGAAATGTTTTTTTTTTTTTTTATTCTTTCTCACTCGAAACCGCAAACCGAATTAAAAACTGCCGTACGACACAAAAGATTCCTAATTATAATATATTCGCTTCGGGCGTCATATCATCATCCGCGTGGCGCGCACCGCACGGTGTTTTAGCGACATGTTACATACCGTATACGTATATGTGAGAGAGCGTCCGCCACTATAATATAAATGATTACATCCGTACAACGCGTTATGTTTTTTTTTTTATTATTATTCGCGAGAGTAGTGGCAGGTAGATACGACGTCGTCGTAACAATTTATTCACAATGATATCGAGCTCGCGGTAACACGCGTACACAATGTGTGTGTGTGTGTGTGTGTAACATCGTATATTATGCGTTATATATTATATAATATCGTTATTTTCACACGCCAGTGTTCTCCATGTACGCCGCGGCGGTGGAATAGGAGCGACGACGAATATATAATTATTATTATATTAATATAATACCAGTCCGAACGGGAAATATACATCGGAATAACGAGGAGCGGATTAATATTTTTTTATCGTTGTTTCTAATTTATTTTTATTTTTTTCTCCACCTTTCCTACCTATAAACAAATAATACAGTAGTCGCTATATACGCGTTCCGATTCTCGCGCGCGCCTGTAGACGCCGTTTTAATTATCGTCCGTTGTTGAAACGATGTCAAAACGAATTTATCGCCGAGCACAACGCGAGCACGGGCCGTGACGGAAACAAAACCCGGGCAAACGTTATATTCGATGTTGTTATTCGATCGGTTTTCACTTTTTACTACGATTTTTACGATTAACGATTTTCAGTTTTGCCGAAACAATAATCGTTGAATTCAATTTTTTATTTTCAATCGTAGAAAACAACAGCCGGATTTAAAGTTCTATAACGACTGTAGTGTTTGTGAATGGGGGGGGGGGAAGGGGTTCGATAGTTGTACGAACAACGTGTTTTTTTTTTTTTTTATAGACACCGATTTGAACAGCTATTTTTTATATCGTGATATTGTACCTGTGAATCGGTAATAATGAAAAAATAATAATAAAAATAACGTACGCGCACAATAATAATAATATTATATAAAAATGAATTCGATGTTTTGAAGTTGATTAATGAGGAGGTACCGAGCAATAATTAAACATTTATTATAAAATGAAAAATAAAGTTAAAATAAATATTGCTATCGGCCTTTAATTGACTTTGTGATAAATTAATTTTCAAAGTTCTTATCGCGGAACACACCAAAAGGATTACATTACTAACTACCCGTTAAATACTGCAGATTACAGGACTGCGAAATCCCAAACGATATAAATAACGTTCTTTTTATGTACGCCTCGCCTCTAATCGTGGTCGGCGATTTTTTCTTTTTCGTTCGAATCGAACGGGGAAAAAAAACAAACCCCCGGCCGACTTTAAGCCGCCCCCCCCCCCCGTTTTAATGGAAGACGAAATCGTATTTACATTGTTGGGTAATAGTATAACCGGAGCCACTTCGCCGTTATCCGAATCAAAAAAAAAAAACGTACAATATTCACGGAATATATTATATTGTTGATAATATACGCGCGCAACTGACGGCTTAATCCCGAATATGCACGTACAAATATAGCGTCGGTCGAGGGGCGGGTCATGGACGCCGAGAGTACCATCTGCGCGCGTCTGGTGATAGACGTCGAAGGTCGAAAAATAATGGTCATAGGCCTGGGAATATGATACGCGTAGGCCGTATAGAGATCGCGCCGAAGAGGAAAAAGAAGACGAAGGGGAAAGAATAAAAAAAAAAAACTCGTTTTCTTTCAATGATCTATAGTTTACGCGCGCGTGTGCGTAATGTATGCAAATATTTATTAGGTACGAATATATGCGCGATTTGCCGGCGGCCGCGCATAAAAGACGCCCCCCCCGAAATGGTTTTTTTTTTCTTCTTCTTTTCGCCTTTACGTCGGGTCGTCTCGCCCGCGGTAATCGCACGAGATAATAACAATAACACGCGCCCGTATACGTACAACACACGACCGCGACGTGCGCGCGCGCACTGGAAAGCGTTTTTTTTTTATAGGATTCGCCAAGTCGAAATGATAATATAATGCGACCGCTTTGGACTCGCGGATTTCGGAACGAATAAAAAACAACGGGCGACTCTTCATGCGCGGCGGAGACGCGATAATTGAATAACGGCCGCGGGAGAGACACGGAGAGGTCCTTAAACCGTATACGCGCGGACGTTTTCGCGATCGGACGGCGCGGCGGCGGGGAAAACAATGACGCGGCGCGCTCGCGGAAACATACGTATATTATAATATAACAACGACGATATATTATTATTACAATACGTATGTAGACCGACGGTATTATTATCATCATCATCCGCTCAGAGAGTATGTGCATGCCGTATAATATAATACACTATGCAGTTGTTTATTCGTATTTTTTTATTTTTTCTACGCGAGATGCATAATATTATTATATATTATTACGCCGCCGCCGCCGCCGATACCGCGTAGTAGGTACCTACACCGCTCGGGTATAATAAATGTGAAAGTTTAAGACCATTTTCGGACGCGACACAAGAATTGAATTTATTTCTCAACGCGAGTCGGACCTATACGCGCGCGCGTATAAATAAAATCGCGGACGGACGAAATACAAAGAATAATAGCGAATAAATAAATAAAGAAATAAAAAAAAAGGAAAAAAACCGCGCGCGCAATACGTTCGCATCGGGCAGAGGTTAAATCCAAAAAAGGAAACGAGCGCAGTCTGTGTTGTACACACACATACGCGCGTATAAAACGTACACGAGAGTGTCTCTCCCCCGCCACGAGCTCGCGGTTTAGGAGAACGTTTCCTGTGCGTTTATAACGCCTCCTGCTGCACCGCCGCCGCGGCCGTTTTTCCGGTCTCGCTCGCTCTCTCTCTCCTCTCCTCTCCTCTCCTCTCTCTACACGAGCCCGGGCTCGTCACAAGCGCGCGGCGTACAGGTACCAAAACCTTCGGAGAGCTTCGGAAAGAGCTCCCCTCGAATCGATTTCGGTGCGGTTAACACGCGCGCGCCGCGCCGAATTTCCTCCGCGTCGACCAGGACCCGCGCGCGATCCGCCGCGGAGAGCGGGGCCGCATTCGTACGATTACCTGCGAAGGGAAATCGAGGAGGATATAGATCCTGCTCGGCCTGCTCCCCCCTGCCCCTTATAGTTCTATCCTTCGCGCGCGCGCGCGCGCGAGACGGTTTAGATTGTTTGTTTTTTCATTCCTAGAAATCGTTTCGTTCCTTCAGACATTTTCCAAATAATCGGGCCCGCTCCTTTCTTGGTACGTTAGACCCAAGGCGTATAAGGAAACTTCGAAAGTGCTATTGGTTCCGCGAATTCGGACGCGCCTCGCTACGATACGAACGTCCTTCGAAATTAAATAATACGTATACATAGGTATTTTCCTACTCGTATATGGACGCGCTTAATTTGATATTTATTTTTTTTAAAAATCCATCATATTTATTAGAAGAAGATTCCCATTTGGTTCGTTTGTATTTTCCCGCATTTTAGTTCACAGTATAAGATATTTTCTACGCTTTCAAGTTTACAATAATTGAGATTATCGTTTTTGCGAACGGAGAACAATGGACGCCGAGTACACGGGGGCGGTGACTACAGAAAAAATGTCAATTATCACAAATTATTATTGATTTTCTCGTAATAATTTCAACGTTTTATTTAATCGCTCGTCGACGGTTATCGCGTTACGCGATTTACATGTGAAATGACGCGCGTATTTCATTGTTATTAATATTTATTAACGTGTTCATTCCGACAAGTCTGATTTATAGTTAAGTATAATGAGTCCTACAAAAAAATAAGTTTAAGTCAAACATTTGATCTGATATACGGGTAAAAATACGCTAAAACATTCGGCAGCACACTATTTCAATAAATCGATTTTGATTATTATTTTCTTTTTTGCGGAGAGGAAAAAACGAAAAACTAAAAAATCTTCAATGATTATATTGTTGTCGTTATATACATGTATATGCGATCATCATGAGCGTTTCGTCGCGGTTTTCGACGTGAAATAGAAATCAAAATTATTATATTATTTCCAACGACGCGAAAGGCGTATATTATTATCGTTAAAGCTCGTTCATATTTTGTTCACACTATTGAGGTATTTAAGCGGCGACGTAGTCGAAAGATTCGCGAGAATTTGAATTACGGGCGAGCTAAGGGACGATTCCGAGAAAATCACGATAATCTCTCCGCCGCCGCAGCGCGTGCAGAATACACCCCGCGGACTCTCGAAATTCGCAGTGTTCATTTCAAAGGCCCAAAGGAACATTTAGAAATGAAATTCTCCATCAGCGTAAAAATATCTCGTTCGGTCTCGAGGAATGTTTAAAATTCATACCGACGACGACGGCCGTCCCGCGCGCGCGCGCGCGCGCGTCCGTCCGTCCTGTCGGCTGCGCGGGCGAGTGGGGGCGGAAGCGGATTCTGCTCTCGGAGGCGAAAATCGCGCGTTTTGTTTCGCGCTAATTGCCACACTGATATTATTATACCGAACGCGTGTTTTCGGTCGGACGTGTATATGTGTATGTATATAATAATAATATTACCCACGTATGTGTGTCGAACGCAACAACAAACGCTCGCGCGGCGGCACAACGAGGAAGTCGTTACGACGCATCGGGGTAGGGGGGCAAGGAGGAGAAGGATACGGCGAGAGAGATGCCAACCAACCTCGGCCTCGTGGTCGTCGGTCGCAAAATACGCGACGGACGATAACAGATACATATAATAATAACGACCGCCGTTAAAAATGACTTAACTTTTTAACCCGTTAACGACCTTGCGTGTGCGGGGGGCCCCCTTGCTGCTCGCACGACGTTATATTATGTACGACGCGCGTCCGATAGACGTCAAAAGCAAACGAGAGAAAGAGAAACGAAATACTTTTCAAGACGGAACATAGTTTATAGATATTATACAAATGTATATATATATATAGGTTCAGTAGACATCAATACGATCGTACGGTTTATTATACGAACATAATAATGTTATATATATAGGTATAATGAGGTTTATACCAAACTAGACCCGAGTATATATATTGTGGATATATGGATATAGGTGTTATGTGTATCACGACCTATGCGAGTATACCTGCAGCGGTACAGAGATCGGTATAAACTGCGCGTTTCGCTCGAGACGTGTTATTACTTTCGAATGTACAGACTTATAGGTCTGGTGGAGGTATTTTTTACGCGCGCACAAAGAAAACAAAATAATAATAATAAATTATTACAAACTCGTTAACATCGCGCGCGCGCGCGCGCGCCCGGATGGAAAGATCTGGGTGAACGGACTGGGTCGTCGTCGTCGTCGTCGTGGCGTGCGCTTGTACACGCACAATCTCCGCGCGAACCCCATAAACTCGATCGTTCTAGATATTATTAGACCTGTACCCGTGTATAATATAAAATATAATATTGTGTGTGTATACGTATACCGTATTATTATGTATCCGCGTATCGATATCGACTACTGCGTTGCGCGTATACTTTTACTCCGGCATTGTGTGTATATATATTATGCGCGTCGGTGCAAAAATGGCGGGCTAGAGAGTAGGAGGACGGGCGAAACTCGTTAGATTCTCTCCGACTAATCTACGACGACGCCGCAATAGCGACCGAGCATTGTGTTCTACTAAACGATCGTGTCCGCTATTGGGAGGGTTATTTTCTTTTAACAATATAGGTATCCATATAAATATGATTTTATTTCGTATCTGATCTACTAAAACAAAATTCGATACCTACACGACGACATTCATATCGAACAAAAGTACCATCATGAGCTGGGGGAGGAGGGGGACACGTCGTGCATAATACGCTCGAACGAAATGATCAATGATATATTGCACTGTATCACATGCGAGTACGCATAACATTATAAACGTGTACACGAGTACACTAAGTACGATGATCGCATTTTTACGCGGATAAAATAAAATAGAATATCCTTTGTTATGAAATTACCCGTGTCCGAGTGCGTTGCGGCTCGGTTTTTCGGCGGTTATTGTTTCCTTTTGTTTTCCACGTGTGTGTGTTCTGTCCGTGTAGACACACATACGTATCGGTTTCTCTGCGATGGCTACGGAATGAAAAACGGAATTCGTCGCACGGTACGCGACGACCGAGAGCGCGTCGTCAAAGACGATCTGCACAGTCTACGGAAGGGTTTCCGGCGCATACGCGCGTGCGTACGTCAAAGGTACATACTACGAGTATATTGGTAATTACAAGCGCGCGCGTTCGCGACCGTTTCCTCCGAAATTCCGAAAAATCCTCTCTCTCCGTCCGTCGACAAAATAAAAAAAAATTAAAAAAACAACGTCCGTTTCGTTTCGGTTTTTTTCCCCCTCATCCCCCTACACACGCGCGCGCGTGCGAAATAAATCGTCGTTTTTCTACTCGGATGCGCGTATATACGCCTCGGCCGGCCGGTCTTCGTGTTCGCGATACATTAAAACAGTTTTTACTACGACAACAATGCGCGCGCACACACACACACACACACACACACACGTATTACTCTGCACATGACCGTAACACTCGACGACGGTAGGCTTGTGTTCTGTGCGTGTTTTGCGCGCGCGTACCTAACCGTATTATTATTATTATACTGCACGGTACACAACAAATCGTATACGCTCGCGATTATTATTATTTGTTGTTCCCGTAGTAATTCTAAACGGTCCGTTTAGTTTTGTTTTTTCTCTCTCTCTCTCTCTCACTCGGGAAGATTCGTTAAATAATTGCATTCCGCCAAACCATGAAGACATAACGCGCGTGTGCACGCCAAGTATTTCCCTCCAACCCCCGATTCTCCCGACCATTGTTATATTATGTTGTGCCGACACGTAGACACGCGCGATGAATCGATAACATTATTATTGCGGGATCATTTGGGGATTATATTATTTTTTATTCCGACCGAATATGTACGCGCGCGCGCGATCGATTAGCGAATAGACGCTTCGACTTCGAACGCGGCACAGTTATTCGATAATATCGTAATAATAATACATCTATTTCGATGGCGATTTCACGATCGACTTCTCTATATACGTCGTCGGCGGCCGCAACAGCGCGGGCGACCGACTGGTAAAAAGCACTGCGCGGCGAGACAATGGCGCGCGCACCGATTTTAATTGAAAAGGATATCTCAAACGTATTTTCATACGATACCGGACCGCGCGCGAGTAACACAACACAGACGTATTATATATTTTTATATACATGCACCCTCGGGGTCTCTCGACACCGCGAGGACTCGAGAACATAACATAACATAAAATATCATATTATATATTATGTAGAGTGGTCGCGCAGTGGTTGGCTGCTATATTATAGGTATGCGCGATCGCCGCCGCGATACGCGAGCGAACAATCGATCTATTTGTTTGAGAAACAATCGTTATCCGAGCCGATAAGTATAATAATAATATAATAAAATAATGACGGCCGCGGCAACGAGTCAATCGTCGTCGTACCGAAGTGACACGACGACCGGGCGGTATAATACGTCAATTATTATCATAACACGACTTGTTGCTCGCTCGCCTTCTGCGTAGTAATTTGCATTTCGTTCGTTAATTAACGGCGGCGGCGGCGGTTTGCGTACGTGTATAATATATAATAATATGCATATTTATAAACGCGTAGAATAGATGAAATCGCGGTTTTCCACGTTCTATTTCGCCATCGCCGTAGTAGTGTTTCGCAACGAGAATAAACGAACGCGTACGGAAAAATAATAAATAACGTCAATTATTATTAAGAGATTGTATTTTATTTTTTTTATCGCGTTTCGCAGCTCGTCAACGACGACCGTGTGCCGGTGCCGACGTCGTCGTCGCAGCGCGCGAACAAAAGTTTTGGGTCCGGTGAATATTTCTTTCCTTATTCGAATATGTATACGCGCTATTTGCACGCGTTTTATTGTCATCGTTCGGACCTTCCCACCTGCGCTCGACCGCCCGGCGCACCATTTACCCCGAGGTTACGACCGTCCTTTGACTCGTTGACAACACGAATCGCCGCCGCCGTCGCATTGTCCAATACAGACGAACAGAACGCCGTCTTATTATTATTATATACGTCCGCAGAGATTCATATTGTTGTGTATATATAGGACAATAATAATAATAATAATAATAATCGAACGTGGATAATATGGTATGGCGCGCATTCGTCCGATCGCCGCCGCCGCGTATCCTTGAGGCCTCGTCATCGTCGGAACCGTTACGGTCGATCGAATATGATGATTTTTTTTTTTTTCTGATTTTTTTTTTTTTCTCCTCTTGTTTATTTCAAAGAGAGACCGAATAATTTCCTACGTGCCAAAAACACGTCCGAGGAGGGACGGAAAAATAAATACCACTCCGCCGAGTTTGTATTTTATTTTTTTCCGTTTTTTTTCCCCGCGCATAATAATAACCTAGAACGGCGATTAAAGAAAGAAAACGGCCGCGAGAACGCCGTCCATATAATAACGCTGGAAATAAACGTCGGCCGGAAAAACATCATCCATATCTGATTGAATTTATCGTCGAAAAAAAAATTGGTCCATGTCGAAACGTCTTATCTTTGTTTTTGATCCAGAATTCCATTAATATAATATGTTTTCTATGTGTGGTTTTTTTTCTTCTCCTCCGGACGGCCGGCTCTATGAGATGACGTTTCGATCTGAGACATTGTACGTACGTAGTCGTATACATTGTCATCTGCTATAATCTTCCGGTGCTGCCGATGATGTGGCGTGTATAACGGCGAAACGGCGAGATCGTCCAACGGTTTCTGGCGCGAGGTTATTTTTTTCCTCGCAATAAGCTTTGAAATTTTATCCGATACAGCGAAACGCGCGCGCGGCGAGTCCGCGAAATTATACAGTTTTCAACCTTCGACCGAATTCACCTCATCGACATTTAATCATATTACACTTAAGGACGACGACGGAAAGACAGCAAAAAAATAGAGTACGTGTGTTTGTGCGCGACGCGTACGCACTACAAATAATAAACACACTAGTGCAAACAATAGTGCATACTCGAATATATAGTCGTCGGCGGCGTGTTGTTATGGAAAAGTTGCATAAAATATTCCAAACCAAAAGACCGATGTATTAAAACTATAATATACAACCTCCGTAATATACATGTACTGAGCAGTGTGTGTGTGTGTGTGTATAGGACGCGATGACAATGGCCTTTGTGCGCGCATTATACCGAAGAGTTTTATATTGCATTTTTTAATCGTGTTCGTCTGCTAATATATTTGCATAAAACGAAAATTAAATAAAAAATATAACTTCATCGTTAATAATTCAAAAATTGTTTTTAATTGAATCAGCACGAATTTCTATATAGCGCGAAACGCACACGCTCGAATAACGTCGAACGCACCACAATGTGCGAGTAGGTAACTATTATACTGCGAGCGGAAAAAAAGAAAGAAAAGGGGAGAAAAATCGAACTTTAAGATCGAACACAAGCATCGCGTGTCTCGAGTAGATTTTTCATTTCGAGAACCATCGTCGCCGCCGCCGTAGTAATCATTTATCCGTGTAAAATATTACTCACATAATAATAATATAACGTCTGCGCCGCCGTATATATTATAATAAATAGTAGCGTACTTTTTTTAAAAGGAACGCACACACACGCGCGCGCGCGAGCGTACACACTCGAATGATTAATAATTATTATTGTTCGATAACTTTCCGTGCGCGATCAGTGCGGTGCAGTTGAAAAATATGGTAATTTATTAATTCTTCTTCCGACATTTGGCGCGCGCGCGATATTAAAAGTTGTGCGAACGGGGAATTATTTCCGTAGCGCAAACAAACAAATTTAAAAAAAAAAAAACGATAGCGCGTGAAAATTCCGAGGTGGAATGGTAAAAAAAGAAAACGACCCCGCGCATTAATTATGTACCTATTTATACAGGGTGGGGCAGTGAATCGGGCGATTTTAAAATATCTATAAAAACCCAACGAGTATTTTTTTTAACAAATATATATTTATATAACCTGAAAGTATATGAACTAGCTTTAAAGAAGTGTTAATTTGTTATATTTTAATTTTTACAAATGATATCTGCAAGATGGCGTCCATTTCGAAGCATTCGTGAAGGCGTCTTTGAAAACTGGTCATGACGTTTCGCAGAATTTCCGGTGAGATTTGTTGTGTCACCTCTTCTCGTATTCTTTGTTTAAGATCATCAAGTGTCCTTAGTGGTGTTCGGTATACTCTACTTTTGATAATATGCCCCCACAGAAAAAAATCACAGGCCGTTAAATCAGGCGAACGTGGAGGCCATGGAATATTGCCGTTTCGAGAAATTATGCGGTTCGGAAACAAATCTTTTAGAATATTCACTCCAGCTGTATGACTCGTAGCCCCGTCTTGCAGATATCATTTATAAAAATCAAATAACAAATTAACACACTTGTTTAATGCTATTTTATATACTTTCAGGTTATATAAATATATAATATTTGTTAAAAAAAATACTTGTTGGGTTTTTATAGTTATTTTAAAATCGCCCGATTCACTGCCCCACCCTGTACATGTATACGTGTATACATTATAATACACATTTTAATACAACGCGGCGGCGGTGTCGTATGTATACGCGCGCGTATATCGTCGAATAGTTATAGTCGCGTTGAGCCAAAAGCAGTATGGAAAGTTTTTCCGTCCGTACGAATATTTTATCATTTTCGTCGGGTAATATTGTTCTAATGGCGTTTCTCTCGACGACGACGCGACGCGAGAGAAACAAAACGAAACAACTAAAACAATGTGCACGTATTATTTTTTATGTAGTTACCGCGCCGCGGCCGCAGCGGGCGACGACGGCAGACGGTCGGCGAAACGGTATGTGCACACACACTGTGAACGCACGCGCGCGCGCGCACCCGATATCGGTCAATACGTATAAAAACACGTATGCGACACGGATAGATTTACGCGTATCGCACACAGCTGTGTGTATGATTTGTAATAATAGTTTAACAACGAGCGGCTTCCACGCCATTGTCGCGACTTAAAAAACAAACGAGCCGCGCGGGGAGAAAGACATTTGGGTCCGCGCGCGCAAAGTGAGAAAGGGGAAGGTTATTATTTTTTTTATAGTCTACAACGAATCAATCGACTCGAATATTGGCGAAATCGGCGGTCGTCGTTCGTACGTATTTTACGGATACCTAAACGGACCGGGGGCCGTGTGTACGATCCGTTAGCAGACGCTATAACAATTACGGGCGCAAATCCGCGACGCAATAATCGACGATGCGCGTTTTGTCTTTATTATTTGACATCCGTGGGCAGCGGATATTGCGGCGAGATCGATTTGACGGTTTACATAATATTGTTATTGTATACGTATACTCGCGACGACGCGTTTGAACGATCGAAAAACGTTTCTGCCGCCGCCGCCGAATAATAATTACCGATCGCCAAGCATTACACGATTGTATTATTATAAAGGTGTGCGAAACGAGCTGACAATCGCTAACGCGCAATCGATTTGTTTGCAAATTACGTATTTACGTACACTTTTCATTGAAACCCGCTTTCTAAAAGACGATAATTTCAAAAGACGCCGTTTGTAATTATTATTCGTCGACTTTGGCGCGTTATTTTCGTACGATCATAGTGTATTATTATTATTATAATAGTTTTGTTTCGTGATATTTTCTAGTGGCGATTCTTACAAGCGGAAAAATTGTCAGCGCGCCTGTGCGTACCGATATTGCATTTTATTTGATTAAATCGTCGGGGTTTTAATGGCCGGAACGCGCGACGAAAAGTAATGGGCGCGACCGTGTCATATAAGAAACATAGGATATAATATAATAATATCATGCGCGTTTTCCGCGATCGCCGTCACTCGCGTGGAATGCGAATCGAACGACGACGGGATTAATAATTTACACACGACCGACTAACGAAATAACATACGTGTATAATTTCGAATACGACTATTGTCGGCCCCGAGTGACACGGACGCGTGAAATCGAAATAACCGCTTCCCGGAATCGTCGACGAGACTTCCTGACTCGTCAAGAACATAATATAATATTATTATTATACGATATTATCATAACGCAGTCCGCAGCTCGTATTTTAGCGTGCAAGGCGATTTTCTATTACGTAACTCGCGACAATCCCCGATAAAGTGTTTCTGAAAATAGAATCGAATTTACGCCCCGAAAAAACGCGATTCACAACTCGACGGGTCCAATACTCCAACCGTATCGACTGTTTATTATACTAAGCCTGGCAATGACGATTCGAAAATTTGTTAAAAGGTAATAAAAGCGAAGAAGATTTACACCTTTTTTTTGCCTTCGTAGTTTACAATATTATTTCTCGTGTTCAGAAATCGTCCTGTATTTATAATATTATGCTCGGGTACGTTTCCTCGGGTATTATCGACGCGCACGCGTGTTGGTTGTTGGCGGAAAGACGCGCGTAGACCGACGACGGGCACGCATTATGATTATTATTATCATCATCAGTGTTGTCGTGGGCGTTTTCGCGAAATAACGAAAACCGCGTCGAGAAACTCGCGCACGATATATACGTACGTAGACACGTGTATCGTCCGGAGATAATAATAATTGTAAATCGGATTTTTCGAACGGCAATTATTAACAGAGTTGGTATTATATAATTTAACCCGACACGGCCGTGTCTATGGTACACTGGCATGTGGTCGTGCTAGTGAACTTTTTAGTAAAAACACGTCGAAATATTATTTTCTATTCAAATGGCGTCGAATGCTTGTTCTATGCGCGTCTTTTCAATCGATATTTTTTTCTGCGTCGTCCTCACACTTAACAAATCGATGCGATCGTTTTGTTTTTGATTTTAAGTCGTTTATTTGTAAACATTTAACAACCCCGTTGGTACACGTCTTGTTCGTTTGAGATTTTTAGTTCCTATACGGTTTAAAATCGCTACAAACAAATCGCGTTTCAGTCCGACGCGCGGTCGACCCTCGGATTTGCTCGGTCGATAATGTTTTATCGGTCAGCTTTACGGCGACTATGACTCAGAGTCGTGTTTATTGAGAAAATAGACCCGATTTTAAACGTATACGGTTTGACATTCGGCTTATCGTTAATCTCTACCGAAAGTATTCGTTAAACAAAAACGTTATTATTACATTGTTCCGTTCGATAAGAAAATGGCTTTATAGGTACTTAATAATTCAGATGTTTTTTTTTTTTTTCGTTCGTCACATTTACATACTTTTATCATTATTTTCGTCGTTTATATTATAATAATGTTCAAATGTATAAGTTCGCTCGATTGTCATCCAATTAAAAACGACGGTATAAATGTTTTATACAATCACCGTCACATTAGATGTCAACTGGAGCCGCCCAAGATTTTCACGTCGTTAATAATAACTGTTTTTATCGCATGGTCGTGATATTTCATAAATCATTTATTACCGGCCGTGGGTTAGCAACTAATTTAAATTAAAACAAATCATTATTTTTTTTAATTGCATTTTTATTCTTTATACTTTCGTTTCTCTGCGGTGAACTAGCGAAATTTCGTTTAATATGTGCTATTGTGTTTAGTCGATGGTATCGTTGAAATTGTAGTGTAATATTTAGCAGTTGATTCGTCGACTTTATCTCAAAACGTATTTCTTAATTTCCAAACTATGGATAATCAAGCATAACTTTAGAGCAGTTTTTTTTTTTTTAAGACTGACAAAGTATTGAATTTTCGTTTACAAAGCAGAAAAAAAAAAACGTTTTCTCGAGTTCCGACAGCTACGAACGTTTTTACGAAAAATATTTTACTCTCTTACTCGCCGCAGAGAGGACGATGTTATTTTTGATTTGATATATTTTGTAAAATATTTTAGAGAACATTTTTCGTCGGTAATAAAAAAGAAAAAAGCACGGAAATTATTGTGAGCGCGACGTTCGTCGGAAACGACACGAGAGTAGAGAAAAAGGGGGGGGGGGAAATGAAAATTACGAAAAAAATATAAAAAGGCAAATTCAGCAAAATCGATACACATAATATTACGTAGTCGCGGCGGATGACGGCGGGGGCGAAAACGAGTGTCGGTGTCTCCCGGAGTGTATCCCATTCGCTCACGGCGATGGCGCGATATTAATAATAATAATAACATCGCCTTTACAATATAATATACGTATTATTAAACGTGTCGATGTAATAATCGTTTTCGGGCGTCTCTCCGCGCGAACGAGAAACGTTCGTAAAACGCGTCTCTTTCGGGCGCACAATATAAAGAGACCGACGACGCAGACGATTTACACCGTGCCCGCCTAAATATATACGTATATTATATTATTATTATACTTGCAACGTCGTCGGGGCGCGCGATACGGTCGATTAAAAAGTACGGGTCGCGAAAACGGCGTTTCTTTTTCCCTTATTCGTTCGCGACGGGGGGGGGGGGGTGCGCGCGCTGCTGCAACCCCAGACGTAATATAATATTATACATTACGACGGAGGCGGCGGCGGCGGCGACCACTTATATGTGCCGCGTAGTGATATATTATTATAATATACCGCTGCTGCTGTTGCTACTATTATATTATACTGTTATGCTCCGACGGCCGTGTGACCGGCAATAATGACGAACACGTGTGGGTGTGAGCGCACAGGGATTTCGGCGCGCACGTATTTATATTATAACGTATACGGGCTAAGAACGACCGACGCGCGTACGTCTGAATATAATAATATAATATATTCGAGATCGGTATTTATCGTTTTCGAACGCGAGAGAAAAACGAAAACATTCGATGATATCGCGACAGTAGTCGTCGCGCGAACAAATACGATATTTCGTAGTGACAATAAGGCCAAGCGCACACGGAGCAACTGTTTTGGGACACGAGTCATCACAAGACCTTGGTGGTGTCGTATAGCTGTGACGTCCGACGCACACGAGGCGATAAAAATAAGATTAGTTTGCAATCAGTTTACAATCGGTTGTCCGCAATCGTTTGCCGCGGTTGCAGTTGCGTTGCTATTGTAATTATTAAACACGTGGTATTATTATTATTAAACTAATATTCGTGCTAATGTATAATATATAATATATTCAATTTGTTGTTTCGACATTCTGTAGAAAGCAATGAACTTTCTATCCGTCTGAGATAGTTCCTGTGCTGCTAAAAATAGCCTTAAGTTCGCATTTTCTTTTATGTATGGATGTACCCAATGCTCCCTCCGTATTCTGCGTAGATTGCGGTATTGATAATAATCAATGATATCTTCTTCATCTGAATCTGAATTCGACATGGCGAAAAACCGAAAAAACAACTGCACTGCTCGAATTAACTAAGCAACTGATCTAAAATCAGTCGTGTCCGTGTGCGGACACCAGTTTCGTACTGGTTTCAAACTGGTTGTAAACTCAACTGATTTGCAACTTTTGTCCCAAAACAGTTGCTCCGTGTGTGCGCTTGGCCTAATCGTTGTTGAACAATCCGTTATATATAGGGTCTTTCAATAAGGATGCTCGATCTTTGAATGTCAAATAAACGAGTTGTGTGTGAGATATCCGCTCATTTTTTATTTTTATTTTAAACAACGTTTTATGGCGATTGTGTATGAAATATAACATCGTTTTGAAAAGAGTATGGACCACCGATTATTCCGCCAGACCAAAATCCGCACCAAACAGTGGCTTTCCGTCGGGTTGCGTTTTGTTCTGGTGTATCTCATCATGTGTGGATTAGTCGCGTCCCAAATCCGACGACAATTATTTTGTTTGTCGACATGTGCATTCATCCAAAAACGGGCCTCGTCGCTAAAGATGATGTTTTTTAGCGAATTTCGGGTCAACCTCCAACTGCCCCAGCCCCAGAGCCCAATCGGTGAATTGTGTTTGGTCGTAATCACGTAATGCGCGGAACGTTTCTCAGAGCACTGATTTTGATAATGAATTTTAATTACAAGCACACGTTGTACGGACACTATAACCGTTCATGGTGATTTGCCATAGCGTCCTGAAGATTTCACAACAGTTTAGCAGATTAGGCTTTGACGAAATTTCCTATATTATAACCGATAAAAGTCCGAGCGTCTCCATTGAAATACCCAATATTGTATTTCGCCCAGCTCGTCGTAATTAGAGGTACTTTACCCGAGACAAATCGCATTATAGAAATACATATTTTGACGCGCGCGCGCGTGTGTGTGTTTAGCGATGTAGTCAATATTAATAATTATCAATGCCGTAATCGAATATTTTTTTGTAATTAATTCGTATGATTATTCGAGTGTGTTCCGGATACGAACGCGTAAAAACGCCGGTTAAAATATACACGTACATTACGCGCGTGTGAGCAGTATGTTTATTATATATTATTATCATACGCAATGTGCACAAGCGCGGCGTGTGTAGACAGAGAGAGAGAAATTATCGCATAATAATTAAAACGAGAAGGGCGAAAACGTGCACGACGACTATACGCGGCGCGAGTGACGACGAGGAGATCGCCGGGTCGCCGTCGTCGTCGGGTTCGTTCGGGAACGCGACGCGAAATCGATTTCGACGACGACGACGACGGACATGCCGAAAATAATAATTATTTATTTCAAACCAGATTACTTTGCGCGCGCGCGTGTGTGTGCGTGGCATATGCTTGTATCGCACGAGAAACTTATGTAATATACTCCCTCGAGCGGTCGTTAATAATCCGATAGTACACGTGTACGTTTATATATACGTATACGTATATAATATTATATAGTATATACGCGCGTCGTATAAAGGCGCGGACGGGGAAGAGCTGCCGCTCCGAATACGTTTTACTTCGAAACAACTTTATCGGTTTAAAATTACATTGTTTTCCGCGAGCCGGGAGAGGTCCGCCGACTGAGAAATTACTTTGACGACGACTTTTGAGTTTACACGTACGACGACGCACACGGCCGGCGTGTAATAATATACAATATATAATATTATTCTCGTTCGCATAAGTACGTATGTTACGCGTACTGCAGCGCGTATTGTAACGACGTCACAATTTTATTACGTTAAACGACTGTATAATGTACTGGCAGGGGGTGTAGTTTGACTCGGTCCACGAAGTGCATCGTTATGACGTGTGTGTGTGTGTGTACGGACGACAATATATACATATATACGTATCGTGTGCGCACACGCGACGTGTAGATTTGAGCGCCTCAAGTGGAACTTTTGATACTTAAGTACGTGAAACGTGTCGCATCCCCGACGCGAAGGTAAGAAGATCGCCGCTGGAGAATACAAATTCGTTTTATGTAAATTACAGTTTCTTCTTTTTTTTTCGCCCCTTTTTCTCAGTACGCGCACCAATTTAGATAATGGTTGTGCATAAACAAATTTCGAGACATTATTTTATAATATATATATATATATATATTTTATTAAAACGCTGAGTTCTCTGTCGAGTTAGTATAAAAATATATACGACTAGATTTTTTTTCCACCGTCAGATTTACCTCTCGCGTTTCTCATACCGTATAATATATATATATATATAGGTATTCGCAGGCTGCAATTCACTTTTGTATTCATGGCGGTTGTTTTTTTTTTTTCACGAATTTATTACGGTCGTGCGTCGTTCCTTGTACACGGCAATATTGCAATACGTATATATATATATATATATAGGTATAGGTGTACAGGTATTTGTGTTTTAAGTTTATAGCGACGGGAGAGAGAGAGCGTTATTTCTATTCAGACTCGATAACGTGCGCGCGCCATGTTTAAAAACAAATGACAGTTAATATAATCGTAATGAAAAAATATAACAATATTAAGCAATCGGGGAGAATCGTTACTCGAACTAATTCAGAAGTTTTTAATGAGTTTTTCCCCTCTAGTCGGGAAGACGCTAATAGGCGCAAATATATTGTTTTTTATTTGGTTTTTTTTTTCAACGAAAGTTAGACGAGTTTTATTACGAGACATTTCACAGCGAAATGAAAAAAAAAAAAAAAAAAACTAACGCAATAACAATTCGTTCATACCGTTTTCAACGAGAGAAAAAAAAATTTAATAAATTTAGAAGAGAAAAAAAACTAATAAATAATAATAATAATAATATATTTTCGTAGAAATCGAATTAAAAATAAAATAATAATAATAAACGATTACCGCGCCCGTCCTTGCGGGACGCGGGTGACGATAAAAAGAAAGAAAAAAACGGCATCATCGATCGTCGAGAGTCGCCGCGACCGCGACGGAGTAAGAAAAAAACATTTCGTCTCGGGCGATCCAACTACGATAATATGTCATCGTGCGTAAACGCAAACCGGGTGGGGGGGGGGGGACAAGACAAGCAGACACGAAAAATAAAATAAGGTCGGTTATTAAACCGGAGAGAGAACGAGAAAAGACGCGGATCAAAGTTCACGTGGCTCGAACACGGGTATTAATACCAATTGGACCGCGCGTAGTTGTTATATGAATATTTGACCTAAACACACGCGCTCGCTCGCGGCCCGCGGGACCGCCCGCGATAATATAAAACACGCGGCCGCTGCAGGCAGGCAGGCAGGCAGGCAGGAATGTGCGAAAATCGTTACGTTCCTTCTTTTATAATACGACGAAAGAAAATCGAACGTACGGCGCGAAGTGAAAAAAAATCGAGGATGACCGGGGGGAGGGGGGCGGCCGAAACACGGACGGAAAACATAATCGTCGCGGAAGATAACAAAACCCGTCGAAACGATCGAATATATTATTATATGTATTGTGCCCGCGCGCGGGGTATCTATAGTTTTTCGAAACGGAAGACGAACGAGAGCTCGCGCGCTATTGCGTCAGCGGCGGCGTTGCGAACTCGCCGCGTTAACCCGGAGGCGACGCGAGTGTATATATTATTGTGTGTGTGTGTATAAATACACGCAACACAATACAATACGCGCTGGAAACCACATCACGAGCGGCCCGCTTTTGAAAAAGAAACAAAAACCGACCGCGCTTACACGACGCGTCCGCCGGTTTTTTTTTTATTTCACGACGCTAATATAATTTTACCCGACGACGACGATAACGCGCGCGCGCGCGCCGGTCGACGAGACGACGTCGCTCCTCTAAAGCCAGTGGCGTATTTACGGGGGGGGAGGATATGGGGGATAAATCCCCCCTTTGGCCTTTTTTTTTTTCTTACCGATAGGTATAATAACGTTATATATATTTGCAGAAATACAGAACGAAATTATTGAAAACGCTACGCTACGCTAAATATTTTATCATTATTAATCTGGATTGAAATATTTCATACCTATAGATAAATTGATTTTGTTATTAGATGGATAAGCGCTATTGTCGTGCCATCGAAATATTGAGATTTCATCGGAAGAGGTCATCGATGGACTTTGTTTATTAGATTTTGTGTTATAGTCATAATATTTTATGTATAAAAACAATTAAATTAGTACTTTAAAGCAGCGGTTCCCAACCTTTTATGAGCGTGACCCTAAAATTTTAAATTTAACTTTTGGCGACCCAAAAAAAAAAAAATCAATCATAATTACAAACATGTCTTTTATTTTTCAACATTTATTTGAAAAAAAATACAAATAAAAACCTAATTAAAATACGTGACTTACGTATTTATTATTATAAAAAAAGAATTTATTATTTGTTTAATATAGATAATTTTACTATCAGAATATTTCGGGAATTTTTTTCCAAAATTGAAATAAAAATATAAAATGTAAATTGTAAGAAATGCTTTCGCGACCCACCATGGAAACTTCTGCGACCCGAGGTTGGGAACCGCTGCTTTAAAGAATACAGTTTTATAAATTTATGCGTGTACTCTAACAATAACAAGTGTAAACGGTTGTGATGGTAAGTGTACACCTTCCCCCTTCGAGGAAATGATATCCCCCCCTTGAAAAAAAATCCTAAATTCGCGACAGAATCATATTGTACCGCCGACGACGAACGTTTTCGAAAATCGTATTCGTTTCGCGGCTCGGCGTCCGAATCCGGTCTCGAGTGGCCCGGCGGCGGCGGCGGCGGCGGTCTCTCTTGTTCGACGCGCGTTATACCGTAAAAAGTTTAAGAACGACGTCGGTAAACAATTAGGTATATTTTACATGTCTAACGAAATAGAGGAATTTCGTGAGTTGGTTTTTTTTTTTGTATCGTAATACGACAGGTCTTTCCACGGTTTATACAGTGACATAATAATGAGCGCTCGTGTTATTTTCTTTTTTTTTATAACTATCCGGTTACGGTTACGTAAATTAATCAAAAATTACTCGACCAACGCAATTAGACAGGATCTGTTGAAAAATATCGAGAGAATAAAAAAATAAACGTCGAGAAACCACTACTTGCACAAACATTTCTCAATCCGAAATCTAGGAATCGCCTTTTTTTTACGTATTTAAAAAAAAAAAAAAGAATTTTAATTGTAATGTAAAAACAAAGTAGGTATTAAATTGTATTTATTTTTATTTTTATTTTTTGTGTGTGCACTAATAAAAAACGACTATAGGAATTGCATCTTAAAATCGAATTCGTGAATTTCAACCCCACTTAATATATTATGTCAACTTTAAGTTAGTTATTTCTGTGTAATTGGATCCCTGTGTGTATACCCTCACATACCTGGGCTGCCGTCAAATGTCTAGTTTGGAAACTAAACAGTAGAAGTAGAGATAAATATAGTAAAAAATGTACGTTTGAACGTCGAAAACAAAAGGAAATAGTATTTCGTCGATCTATGGTTTACTTTAATCGGCCTAATTATAGAAATCGATTTCTACGCGTGACATACGTTATTGATAAAACTCCAGGCTCTAGTGTAACAATAAAATTATTATAGTTTTCAAAATTTTCCATACGAATTGTTGAAATTGTTCACAAATAACCGAAAACGAACAAAAGATTCGAATTTTACTCCGTGCACTTTATTTAAACATATAATCGTTTGTATTTAAACGATATCAAAATAAGACTTTCTCGGATCATTCGGATAGTTGTTCGAATTGTTTTAACTATCATCCGTTAACATAAACGTATGTATATAGCTGTTTGAAAAATCGTGGTAAACGTAATAATGACTCTGTTTCGGAGCCGATGTGAGGGTGCTAACCGAGTCGCGACGCGTTCGACTAAAACGAGCGTCCACTACCGGAGCTCCTCCGCGGGAGTCTAATAACGGCACTGCCGGGTGTATATTCGACACGGTAATAATAGAAAGAAAACCTTTCGGTCGGTAATTACGAGTATATAAATTTTTGTACTCGGTGAATTTCGTGACCCGGCCCGACGTTATTATGTCGGCGGCGGCGGCGGCGGACCGTTAATTCGTTTAGCCCGCGAGCGAAAAATTACACAGACGAGTTTATATCATATTATAGTATTAACTTAACCCGTCCGAGATTTTTTGACCGAGACTTGTTACGGTCACACGACGACAAACGTTGTTACGTAAAAAAAAAAAAAAAACCATAATCACCTGTTGATCGGCGAGAAACGGCCTGTGCGGGCTCCAGCGGGACGACGGCGACGACGACGACGATCTCGGACGTTCTTTCGTCTCGGGCCACGGCAGTTCGAGCAACGTCACCGGTTGCGCGGCTTCGAGCCTGGGCCAGCAGACGTACGCCTTGTTCCGCCACACGGCCACGTCGACGAGCCGAGCCCGGAGCGGCGTGCCGTACAGCCTGGTGACGTTCCACGCGGAAACGGTGGCGAAAAACGCGACGACGACGACGGCGGCGGCTTGCATTGCGACCATATTATTTATTTATTGCACTCGATTTTACTGTTACGCGAACGTTACCGAGTTCTGCGATGCACTGCCGCGGTAAAATAACAATAATCGACATAAATGTGCGGAAAATAAATTACGTCGTCGTTGTTGTTGTTATTTTTTGAGGCACATTTTTTTCGATTTCTGCTTACTCGGCGGTATATGCGCGTTTCGCGGTGAATATATTTATTATTATCATATTACGTACGGGGCCGATTTGTTTGGCACAATTGTGTGTATTATTCACAGACCGGCCGCGGCAGTGTTAAACGAATCACCCCGTAGGTATGAATACGTAAGTCGTACGTGCGCGCGTTATATTGTTTATACCCGAAAAAATTTGCGGAATAAAAAAACATGCTTAGCTCGGGGAATTCGGGACGATGGAGGGCGAGTCGCGTCGTCCTAGGTGCAGCCGAGTGCAGTAGTCCGTCGAATGTGCAGGCGGGGGCCGCCGCGACGAGTTGGCCGGCTCGGGAAACGAGTCGCCAGAGTGACACTGCCGCCTCGCGGTGCGTGTGTTTCTAATTTACCAGACGTCATGGATTTCTGCGATTTTACATTTTCAGTACGAGTTTTCGACGACGGCCACGGCGGCGCAAACGAGAGTCGACGCGCCGATCAATACACGCGGTTGTTCTCGGCGTTTTAAAATAATTTACATATAATCGCGACGGTGATACGTGTGATACTGTTATGGCCGAGCAGAGCTGGACACATTTCCTAGAGCCGTTGTGAAAACGGCTATATTGTAATGGTCTTGTAGGAAAAGCGATAATGAACGTACAGAGTCGACCCTTTCCCAGCTGTTTGCACTTTTTCAACAGTTTTTTAGTCGTTTTTTTCGCCTTACGTTATTTCATATTCCACTTGGATTTTTCAGGTCCCGTTAAATCCGTAATTAATATCGTTATAATAAGCTCCGGACCCCTCGTAATCATCATATGATTACGAAAATTGCCAAATGCTATAAATTGTGAGACTCGGCGGCGGCGGCGCCAATGTTTGTTTCGCGACCGTCGAAAACTACACAATATAAAGAGAGAGAGAAAAAACGACAATATAATATTATTTTTGGTGCCCGCGATAAACTAGAAAATTTCGTTATTGTATTCGGGATTTTAGGCATCCGTGAAATCTGTTGCACCACGCGGTGTTTTCGAGTGCGCGTAATTACATAATGTATGCAAATTATACCGCGCCGCCGCCGTGCGTACGTGTGTCGCCGACCGCGCCGATTTAAAATACGGATTTTCTCCGTCGAATTCCACAAAATATTCTCGCATAAATGTATATTCTATCATCACCAGGTTCCGTCGGGTGTCTCCGGGAATCTTTCGAGCACCGTTTTATAAATAACACGATGGCCCCCCCGAAGAATTTACGCGGCGGTCGCAATGTCGCGCAACACCGCCGCGCCGCCGTTTCCGGACGATAATATTGTAATTATAATTCGTAAATAATTCACGCGGAAACGTCGTCGTCGTCGGCCGCGAATAGTTTCAATTATTCTCGGATAACAAGAAGAAGTCTAAATCTTTCACGTGGCCTTTATTTCGGTCCATTATCTTACGTTTTATATTGAATGAGGATAATCCGTAACAATCCTCCGTATACAATATATTATATGAAGAGACTGACGCCGCCGCCGCCGCCGCCAATTAATAACAGCCCGCGGCGATTTAGATAACGACCCCCCACCCTCTCATTCAGCGGGCAAAGGGATGCGCGTGAGTGAATAGGAGAGGAGATCTGTATAAACTACTTTTCCCCGACACCGACTTTACCGTATATAGCGAGTATACACCTGCCTCCCTCCCCTTTGGCCCGCTAAAAAGGGATTCGTCTTATGCTCGCCCGCCTATCGAATTTATATATATATATATACATAGTGCCCTTGGCACAAGAGTTTTGCGAGAGGGTTATTGCGGGCGGTATACACACACAGCTATAGTGCACGACAACAATACGCGCGGGAGCCGTCCGTCCACGACTGCAGCGGGCAGGATGCGGCGGCGGCGGCGGCACACAATGGCCTTGGCTCTTACGCCGTTTTTGGGAAATCCTTCGGGATAATGCGCGATACGACCGCACGACATATTATTGTAAGGAACGCGCGCGCGGCGCTCGCCACACCGCCGCAGAGACGATGAACGTCGGCAAATTTATCGTCGGCCTGTGCCCGAGAGTTCCGCCGACGCCAAGTCCTGTTATATACTCGTATATATATATACACGTAAACAGCTATCGCGCGTCATCGTATAAGCCTTTCTCGCGAATAAATTTCACGGCGTGACTATACATGCGCGGCGGAAAAGTTTTCCTTACTTTTCTTCTTCCGATTCTTTTATTTTTTTGTTTTTTAATACTTTATACAATACGAAAGTAACGTGTATATATATTTATAATACGTAATAGATTTTTAAATAAGACCGACTGCACAAACTATCGAAAATAAATTATTATCGTTTAAAACTTTGAAAACTCGACGAATATATTATTATACCGCGCCCCTCTTTTGCGCTCTACTATAGTCTACTATAATATATTATATATGTATACGCGCGGCGGCGGAAAGGTTGATAAAAATAAAAACCGTCGTGGGAACAATAAAACGCATATATATCATCATAACAAATATGCTCTCATATGTGTGTATACCGAGTACAATATATGTGTGTTGTATCATACATCGATGCGCATTGTTAAGTTCAGTATGGAAAGTCAATTATTATTCCCATGAAGAACATAATATTTTTATACGGCGCGTGTATGCGAATGTATGTATTATGGCGTATACGTATACGAATGAATACTATGGTTTAGAGTTATAAACACTGGGCCGTCGCGCGGTTAATGCTCAAACTTTGTGCGCAACTTTCCGGCGGAACTTTAGTATTTATTATGAAATAAAAGTACTCGCAAAACATTAGTTATTATACAGTTGATATCCGACTTGATTCGTAAGGGAAACGCGCGGGGGGGGGGGGGAACGTTTTTACGTACACAGTCGGGACATAAATTTCAGCGCGCTGAAAATTATTAGCCGACGCGGCGCGATAACTGCGAGGATCAAAAAAAAAAAAAAAATTATACGAATAATGTATAAGCGGTGAGCGCGCAAGCGTCTTAAAAACCTCCCTACTACACGGACTATGATGAAAATTGTTTTTGGCGAAATAATGTTTATTGGATTTTTTTTTTATTTTTATCAAAGGACCCCGAGAATGAATTTCCAAAAGTGAGTTAGACACTAAAATTACAACTTTACACACACACACATATATATACGAGTGTGCGCGTTGTATCAAACTCAATCGAATTTGGAGGAAAAGTTTTTTTTTTTTTTTATGAAATAAAAATATGTATAAGGTTCCTTTGACGCGTTTGCTTTTACTTTGATTTTTTTTTTATATCACTTGTGTATACACATTGAATAATTTATGTGTAAAAATAAAATATATATAGCAGAAGGTACTTTGCGCCACTTTCCAACGCTCCGGCTAAAACTTTAAATGTTCACAGTTACGTAAATAACTTATGTATAGCTCGCGACCATTTATCAATATTCAAACATATATTATGCTACGTTATTCGACGCCATTATTTTTAATCAGTTTTTAAAAATTTACGCAAATATTTCATAGCATAATATAGTTATTAATATTATGATACGCGTTACCTATAATAATACATTATTGTGTGTGTAACGTTCTGGAGATTTTAATAAATATGTAAATCATGCACAACAATGCTAATAATATTATAAATATTACTTATAAAAATACATTAACCATTAGTTAACGAGTAGTTACGATAGGTTATATATACGTATATAGGTACACCGCTAGCCGTTCTAGGTCATACCTTAAAATTAACTATTGTGTATATTATACGCGGAGTGTATTATTTAAAAACCGAATTCGCAAATGACCGAAAAAACAACGGTATATTACGCGTAGTTTAGTAATGAATATTCGCAAAGAACTCCGCACTACGTTTAAATTTTACGTTTCGGAACGCTTAATTAAAACGGTTAAGATGCGTTCTGGCATTATCCCAACTCATTTTGAAATAATATAATAATTATAATGTTTACGATAAGCAGAACGTGTTAAGGACAATTATTATTATTTTCTTACATTCCCGACTGTCAAAAAATAATAATTATTATCAAACGATAAGAAAATATCGAAATACGTACTATTCAACAACTTTATATCGTATCCTTTCGTTAAAAATTAAACTCGAACATTTTTCCCTATTATAATGAATGACGTGAAAATCTACGGGAATCGACTGAAAGTATACGGATTTAAATGATATTGAAAAACAAAAAAAAAAAACTCATATAAAGAATCGGAGTACTTTCTTTTACTCGTCGATTCACCGACTTTAGAAGTAAATTTGTTAAGAATATTTAAAACAATAGTGTTTCAAATGCGTATATTCAAATGTCAAAGAGCAATATTCAATAGTATTCAAAATTCAGAATTCGTTGGTATTCAAATATTTCTTCCTAAATGTATTTGAATAAAAATACAAGCACTCTTTAAAATTAATTCAGATACGTCTTCAAAATCTTTTGTTGGGGAATATGATTATTATCGTCGCGATTTTTACTACGATTTATTTTATTTTATTAGAAAACGTATTTTTTTTTTATTTAAAATAGTTTATACTCGTATATTATATACTATTTATTATATAGACAAATTATTTTATGTTAACAAAAACAAATGTATTCTGTTTCGGAAAATTCATAACTTTGAAAATCATAATTCTAAGACAAATATTATTCCTAATGTGGCAAAGTTTTGTTATAAAACAGCTCTGAGCTTATATGTAACATAATATATAAACAGTGCCACATGAATAAATAAAAGAATACGTCTACCTCCTAATGTCCCAATGTGTAAATATGATATTTAAAAAAGGCGAAACACAAACAACAGTAAGTTGAACTGTATCGGAACATTGTTTCGTGTTCATTGCACTTGGAGAATATTAATCGAAAACGGAAATAAAGAAATTATTAAGTACTCGGCGTTTCTATGAATAAATATTTGTAAAAAATGTCCGATTCGAGTACCGGAATCTTTAATCTACCGTGGGGTTTATATTTTGTTGAAAAAATCCTCGAAAATATCTTTGAATATCGACCGAATATGGAAGGATGAAAATGTATATAATTATATAATAAACTTAATATAACTAAACTACTATTTTCAAACGGAACACGTTTCGAGTTGGACAAAAGCGATTTTATAGAAAAAAATAAATATTGACCTTATCGTTAAATACAATGAGTTTTTACCTAATTTTCGCGGCGTAATAGGAACGTCGTCGATACGTTTCTCGGCAGGACAGCCAGAGACGATGAGTTTAGTTTTGGCCATTGTGTGCACGAAGAGAGAGAGAGAGAAAAAAAAAGGGAAAAAAACTTCATTCTCACAAGTATTATGATTGCATTGCACGTACCATTAGTGATGGCTACGCCGGTTCCGCACCGATTCCTATGTAAACGAAATACCTATCGAGTTACTAAAAGATAATCTCGGTAAATAAGACGGGAAATAAAGCTAGAGATAAGGGGGTCTCTCTTCCGTTAATGAGAATTTTTGTGGGATTTATCGCGCCCGACATGGAAAAAAGCAACGATATACGTGTAATATCTCGAAACGCGAAAGTGCCAGATTTAAAAACGAAATCTGAAATGCTCGATCTCGGTAGTTTGTGTAAAACTAGAGCTTAGACAATAATCGTAAAAGATATTAATGCGATCCGAGAAATAAGACGGAAAGATTTAAGGAGCATAATACCAGCGTAGTAATAAATGTACACGACACGAGAATAATTGTGTCTTAATGTCTTGTGGTGGTGGAGTAAAACACGACGGGGAGTAGTGAGATTTATGATTAGAAACGATCGATTGAAGATAATATAGAGGAACGTGCAACACGATATTATTATAGTCGGTTATGAATTTATGACGAATATTAGTTTTAATTACAGGTACTTCGACGTGTGGTCTAGATAAACACTCGTAATTATGCGGCCACAAATTCACTAAAATACGAATAACCAACTCAAATAATATTTAACACATCGACGAAAAGACTTTCAATCGACAGACCTAAGAAAAGAATAACAGAAAAAACTATGAGATAGGGATGAAAATGAAGGGTATTTTACGCAGATATATTTACACGGCGTCAAACTGAGTGCAGTGACGTACTTACGGGGGGGCCCGAGTGCCCAAAAAAAAAAAAAATTACCCAGTTATTATTATAATAATATTGTTTCGTTGTTACGCTCTAAACTTGAAGTAAAAAATATAATTTATTGTTGTGTTATGTTCACTATAAAATGCATACACGTGCAATATAAATGTAATATAAATATTTAATAATAATAAACTACCATGAGTAGTGTAAAGATTTTTATTTGACTTGTTAAAATTCAAGTACCTTTGTGTGTTTGATAATTATTGAGAAAATAGGCAGTTTTAAATAGGTAGTTTTTGCCCTCGCCCGAGCAAATAAGTGGATAAGGTCTATTGAAATGCAGTGGATCGAGGTGGATGGATATGCACGGATTTATTGGGCGGTTCGACTGATTAAAACCGAACGCAGAGAGATCAAATCACACCGCATAAACCGACGGACGGGATTTGAAAAAAAAAAATCAAATAGAAATCTCCGGAGTCCATAGCTGAAGTGGAAAGACGCGAGAATACGGGCAGATGAAAGAAATGAGTTTGAATAGCAAATAGAAATTTAACATAAGAATAAAGTGAGAGTTTTCTAATTTAGGAGATCAATAGAATTAATTATAAACGTTTCGTTTGGTTCGTGGTAAAAATGTTATAGCTTTACGCGAGATAATTATTTTGTTTCTACAATAGGTTTTGTAAAATATACCTACTACGTAGTTCATACAGTTAAAACAGTACAGATAAATAAAGCACAATGAAAATATTTGTATTTTATATAGATTGATAATCCATATTATATATTATGAGTTTACGATTGAGTTCATAGTTAAATTATAATATATAATTTATAAATGAAAATGTTTTGTACTTCATTTTAATACGTTTAAGTAAGTATATTATATAGTAAAGACCGAGACGTTAAGTGGCTACATTTCATACGTGCGCATTTTATTCTGTACAGAACGTATTTTGATAATTTTAAAACGTTTTACACACAAAACGTAAATGTATTTTGGGGCATGTGAAATATTCATGACCCATTACTACCCTTTGCCCGTAACGCGTTCGGGGGCGGTTTTTTTCGCCAGTCGAACGAATTTGGTCCTTGGATACACCGTACGTATATATACGAGTATATGATATTATGAAATAATGTTATAGTAATGTTTATTTCATAAGAAAGTAAAAAGCGAAATATAGTTATAGACGCGTATAAATCATTCATCGCGAAATGAATTGGTACGTATTACAGTCGGTAATGTATTTTGAAACAATTAGAAATGTATTGGATTCGGCGCGCCGAGGCGTATGATTTTGAAAGAGAGAAAATCTCGCGCGCGATTTTTTTCGAACCGTACTTAGAAGAGCGCCGCGGGTTCAAGGTCGTGACCGTTTGATAAAATAACGAGATAAAGAGCAGAAGCATTAGAGATAAAAAGAAAAGTAAACATAAATATAGGCGCGTCCTAAATCGACGGGGCAACCTTCGCGAAACGTGCGATTTCTCACCGCGGCTCTTTAAGGATAAAACCGTACGACGACGGGCAGACGGAGAAATCCATTTACCGCTATGGCCTTTATGCGCGCGCGCCGACTACCGATAAATTCTACGGGTTTTCGAACCACGTGATTTGTTGGACGATATCGCCCACACGAATTCAATTAAAAACGTGCGCGGGGCGAGGATGACGAGGGATGAATAATATTTCAGGGCCACCGCCGCGCGCGGTGGTAAAAAATATAAGTAAATAAATAAAGATAAAACGTTTGAAACGCGAAAAAACACCGTTTTGCGAGCGTTGTACACACGCGCGTGGCCAACGTAAGTATATCCAGAGAATTCCTCGATGTGAAATTCTTTCCGGTATATATAATAATAATAACGGTACGCAAAAAAAAAAGAAAAAGAAATAGAACGATAAGAGGACGAGTAGAAATATATAACTGCATCTACGTAGTCGTCATTTAATAATATACGTATATGTTACGGTGAATGATGTAAACGTGGTAAAAGACGTCATTCCCCGGTAAATGACATCATTTACCTAAAAATATGGTATAACAATAAATGTTGTAAATGCAGACATTCCCCGGTTATTGTCGTCAATCCCCAGTTTAATTGGCGAATGATGTTCAATACTTTTATGTCGGTGTGAACGATCAGCGATAAGCGTGTAAGTGCCGAATAAGCTTTTAACAGTAGGGCATGGTGGTAGATATAGGATGATGTGGCTGTGTTAAAAACAAAATATTGTAATGTGACAACGGAGGCAGTTATGGCATATTTAGGTTTATGCAGTAATTGTCAAGTAAAACAATCAAATCCGAAAAGAGGGCTTGTGACAAAACCAATTCTACATTCCGCATTTAATTCAAGAGCGCAAATTGAACACCGGTGAAAGACGTACATTTGAATTTAAAATCTGGTTTTTTACATCATTTACCTACATAATCGAATCATTTTGGTAAAAGACGTCATTCACCGGAGAATGACGACATTGACCAATATTCATCTTTCACCGTAACATATATACGTAGTACAACAACGGCAGCTGGTAAACGCCGGCCCATTATAGTTTGGGGCGAGTAAAAATATTGTATTTATAATTAAAGTTTATAACGCAACATATTTTACGTTGTTGATTTATACGCGCGTGCGTTTCTCGCCGCAGCCGCGGCTTATATTATTCGTCGTTTTTTTTTTTTCGCGTCACACACACGTCACACACGTCGTAATATTAATAATAACGCGCGCGCGAGGAAACCGTGTACTACTACTACTACTATATTATAACGTTGTACGCGACACGGCGGCGCGCAGGACGCGCGCAGGACGTTTAGGAGGAAAAATCGCGCGCGGAAAAAAAAAGAAAAAAGACGTTAACAAGTGGAGGAAAGAAAAAAAATCGCTCTATATGTGTGTGTATACGTATACTCGTATACGCGTTAACGACCGCGAGCACAAGTCGGAAATTATTACGCTTTTATTACGTGACTTATGCCCCCCCCCCCACCGCGTGCGTATACGCGATCCGCAGACACACTAGTATTATTATTATAATATCAAACCGTATAGGTATACCCATTATAAAGGCGTACGATATATACGCATTAATATAAAGGTATATAAACATAAAGAATGCAATACTTGCCTTATACGCGTGCGGCGTACTCGTCAGCGCGACGACCACTTCGTCGTCGACGACATATAGTAGTAGTAGTAGTAGTAGTGGTAGTAGTAGCCTGAAAACCGGCACGAGTTTTAGATTGTTTTTTTTTTTTTCCGCTACACGAGTGCGCACTCGAAAGAAAAAAAGGTCATTTATCTTTTCTTCGACCGACTGCGCGGCGCGGCGACGGCGGCGGCGGCGGCGACGACGACGACTTTGTGTATTCAATGCGTTTTTTTTTTTTTTTTTAATTTTTTTCGAGAGGAAACCGGAAATCTGGCAAACGTCTCTCGTCTGTGCTCCGTCACATCGCTGCGCTGCACACAACACTCTGCGCGCGCCACCGCTGCCGCTCCGTTCCCGCCATCCAGCGCGAACGCGACCTCAGACGCGGGGAGGGGGGGGAGAGGGGGGGGCAATCGAAACGAAATTAAAATCACGGAAAATATAATAAACCAAAGAATACGACGAGAATATCGTCGTCGTGTCGCACGCGGTATAATATGCGGTACGTCGTCGTCGTCGTATTGTGTTTCCATGTACAAGTCGGACGAAACGAACGAGTCGATTCGTGCCCCCGAGATTGCCGACCTATATAATACGTGTGCGAGTGTGTGTATACGTTACCGACCTACCCTTATGGAATAATATATGATTACATGCGTTTTTCGTAGACAACAGCGCGCAGTGACTCACTATAATAAGACGGGGGGGGGGGGACACACATCCCCTTCGTTTTACTTTATGCGCGACGTTTTAACGAAGCGAAAAATATATACGAGTATATATCGGTCTTACGTTTCGTGCAAGTTTACACAAATAACAACTTTCTAGATCGAGAAATTTCGTCCGGTTGAATGGCGAGTAAATTTCTCAAAAACACGAGCGTAAAAACTCGTCGGAAAGTTACGATGGAAAATCGTAAAATATAATGCGAAAAACGGCACAAACACATCACCGTGCTATCCGACAATGCTCGCCGCGCTCGCGAATAGAAACGAAACGTAAAGGGTCTCCTATTCATTCGAGTGTCCAGTGATTTTTGTACGTTTCGGTATTAAAGTTTAGACACTCGGTGTCTTAAAGTTTGCCGACGAGTCGGAAACCTTAACCGCAGAGACTTAAAAGCGACTGAAAGATTGAAGTTACGTTGTTTAATGTGCGTTTTCGTCGAGAATCGAAAGGAGATTGAAAATAACGTTTGGGGAGAAAAAAAAAACGATAATTCAGACAGCCGTAGTGTATTATAATTTATACGAGCGTCGTCGGTCGGCGGAGAGTTGAACGCGTAAACGTTTCCTCGACCATATCCCACCGCCGCCGAGGAAATCCCAAAACACGCCGCCGCCGCCGCCGCCGGCACGAGTGAAACGTCGATACTGGCTCGCCGCGCGCTTCCGAGAGTCCTCCCGCGACGATTATTTATAATATATCCTATACAATACGAGTACGAGTATTATTTCGACCGTGTGAATTCCGACATCCTGGCCCCGCCGCCGCCGCCGCGGAAGAAGAGCAGCAAGCGAGTGCTACGTCTCTCTCTCTCTCCTCGTATATTATAATATTATTATCGAAGCGACCGCCGCCGCGGACTTACGCCCTGTTGAACAGGCACTGTAGTAAATACGAGAGCTCGCGCGCGCGCGCGCACAATATATTTTATAAGCCAACGACTGCCTGGCTGGACGTGTTTGTTACCGTTATACACAGCGCGCGTTTCGCGTCGAGTATTTCACCGCGGACTGCACTATGACGGGGCAAGCCTATATAGCAGCTGAATAATAATATAATAAACACACGCAGTCGTCGTCGGCCGCGCCAGAGAGACGAGTTGAATTATTATTCGATTCGTCTCCGTTTCCGCCGGTCACGCGACCCGTATTACTCGCGTTTTCCGAACGGAGATTATTATTATTATTATTGCGCCGTTGTTGTTTCGGTTTATTAAATTCGCGTGTCGACGAGCGAATCGTACACGTAAACTCGCCGCATAGTTATCGCGTAATGGCGTACCTACAGTGTGTACCGCCAGACACGTCTGAGCCGCATGAAATACGATTCGCCGTGACAGTTATATTTATACAGTTATGATATAGTATGGGGGGGGGGGAGGGTGTACCAAAGTGCACGTTTTGGGACATTTTCAAACTCTAAACTCTATTCCGTCGCACCTCCGGACTACTTTTTTCCATATTTTTTTATGGATCGGGGGGGGGGGGGGCGTTTTCAAGACATTTCATTACGAATCGGAAAATGTCAACGAGTGTTCGATAAATCATTTAGTTCCGTAAAAACAAACGCCCCCCCGTCAAAAGAATGACCGAAAAAATTAACCATCTACCCCGCACGTGTGGTGGTGGTGACGAAAATAGAAGTCGCTGTTAAAAAAAAAAAAAGAGCCGAGAGAGTGTTAACAGTTTTATATAATGTCTATTCCGTAGCATCCCCGTATAGCTAGCAAACAGAGAGTGGTAAAACGTATTTCAAACTATAAGGCCTTCCGGCCGAGATGTTTAACGGTAATAATTGGTAGGTACATAATAATACGAGGAAAAACGGACGTCGTCGTCGCGTCGTGCAATAACTGTGTGGCAAACATATAATGTAATATTTGTATTGTACAAATATACGGTATACAATACCATGGGATGCGTCGCGCGGACTCTGGTCCGGCACACAACTAGGTAAGACCAAAGAATATAACAATAATCGGTCACATTTATGTTTACCGCAGTCGGTCGAACGTGTAACGTAACGATATTTCCGTCGTTATACTATGCTATATGCACGCGTGTAACGTCGTTCGATTCCAATGACTCCGAGAACGTGTTATTATTATTTATTATACGCGCAGGTACACCTCTACCTACGTAAGTACAAACACACAACACGCACACGCACGCGCACAGGGTGACTCGCGAGAGTGTGCCATTCGTCGAGTAACGCGCATTGGCACGAGATTAAAGTAAATCGTCGTCACCAGACATCCTGTACCAGGACACGTGTGATGGAAAATACACCGAGTCATTGCGGTCTATCGCGTCGGAACGCGTATAATAATAATACACAATGGACGTGCGCTCGTATCTTTTATCGACGACGACCATCGGCCATATGGAATATAATATTTATGATAATATTATAAGCTATACCTAGTAACCTATTAAAACCATAGTCGGTGGCGTGATTCGATCAACACTATATTATGGCGGGCATTGCAAATTTTCGGGATAGAACAGTTTTACTTTTTCAACCGTGACAGTGGTTACGTGGCCGACGGGGCAAATTAAGGGTGCTAAAAACCCTTCGTTCTAAACGTTTAAATAACTTATTAAAATATCAAATCATTAAAAATCTATCGAATACTGTGCGTAGTTTATTTAGACCGTGCGAATGGATATTGGTAATAATATGATGTTGTAATCGATACGACGAACAACATTTGGCGATAAAAAGATTCGATTTTAAGTTTTAATTAAAAATTTAAACGAACGGGTAGAAATACTTTTATTTAAGTACCAGCTAATATGAAGAAGGAGAAATGAATTTTTCAATAATTTTAAGCGATACCGTAATGGATGTAATTTCGAATTAATTATTATTGAATAAAAACTGTATGTAAAACATCCGCCTACGTCGACAACTATTTTGAAGCCCCTCGTGAAAAATAAAACCTGTTTACACTGGATATCTGTTTACATGAAAAGTTTCATGCGTTATAATATTTTAAGGTCGTTAAATTAATTTAATCATGAGATAAAATACGTACATGTCTCCTAAATCGTGTTGAAAATGACAATATATAGTATATAATTTGTCGGTATGCAGACGACTATCGAGACGGGAGCAATAATTATGATAATATTATGATTTCAATATTACAACGAATATCGAGATATTTTCGACCTCAGAAGATACTTTTGCAACGCGGTAACAAATATGTCATGTCGCAAGTGCAACAACACTCGTGCAATATTCTAATTACGCCACCGTCTACAGAATAGGATCCGTGTCGTAAATCGTGTCGTTGAAAAAAGAAAAAAAATTTGATACGCGCTTCGTCTTACGCCTAGTCATTGTATTACGGATAATATAAAATATATATGTGATGTGTTACACATACAACATATATATTATTTTATATATACACACGAAATACAATGCGGACATAATGTGTATATATAAAAATAAATATCTATAAATACCACACACATCGACGGGAGGTAAATAATTAAGTGCGTTCCGCGTAAATAATATTTCACCGCGCGCGCGCGCGCGCCGCCGTATCGATTAAATAGTATTTTAATTATTTATTTAACAAAAAAAAAACCGGCGAGTTAATATTTTATTTATATAGAATAGATGTGTAGGTAGGTTATATACATATCTATGTATTAGATATTACGACGTTTAATAATTTATACCGAAGGGTGTGTGTGTGTGTGTGTGTGCGACGATGGAAAGTCGATTTCGAATTACACACGTACCCGCGGCGCATACACACAATAATACATTATGTATAGCGATTTTTGAGCGTACGTTCCACGAGTGCCGCCACAAAACACCCTAAATATTTTTCCGCCGCCGCCGCGCCGCCACAAACACATACTAGTCTTATCGAGTTTTTTATTATTTTTCCGCGTCAATTCATTATTGTATTAGTTAATAAATAATCAAATAAACTACGGTCCGACGAACCGCCGCCGCCGCCATTCACACGGGAAATATAATGTGGAAAAAATTCTCATCACGTTCGAAACATAAATTCCTACGTTATCTCGTAGTATTCATTAGAGATCTAATTTTTTTAAAAAAATATCAAAATCGTCAATTTTTTTTTTTTACGTATACTACGAGGAGATCCGATCGGAAAAAAACTAGACAAATACAGCCGATACTATTATTATAATGTACACATCGAGAATTCGATAAAATTCTCAACGGCTCGTTGGAATCGGATTTTTTTTTAACGCGAAACTATATAATATGAGGTATCAAACCTATCGGCGAAAAGAGATCTACCGTAATAATTCCGAGTTTTAAATTAATCCAACCTACCACCTTATTACAAAAATATTATACGTATGTGTAAATTAATCATTTTTAATCTAATATTTGCTTTTTTTAAAATCCGAGCTGCTCATAACGAATTCAAACCGGTTTTTATGCAAATCATTCTCGAGTCGTCGAGTTATTTGAGAAATTCAACACGGTGTTTCTGTTTAATGTAAAAATAAAACCAATCTTTAACGTTTTGAGCCGAAAATCATCGTAAATCATCGAGTTTATTCGAGTCGGGCTGAATACAATAAATTATTATTTACACGGATATTTTATTTTACTCAAAACGTGTGAGAAAATTAAATTTTACTGAGAACACTTATTGATTTTTTTTTATACTTTTGATAATCGTAAACATAAACATTAGTATAATTAAAAATTAAATAACGCGCTCCTGATATAGATATACCGACAACCTTAAACCATAATATTACCCGTTGTAATGCCATTAAAACCTTAATACGTACGTATCTCGGTATAATAGACTGATTCTTATCGGTTGAACTTTGGAATTCTCGATTCGGGACCCCCTCAGTATTATTTTTTTTATTACTATACGAAAGTAATTTAGGTTGAATTTAGTCATAATAACTCACCTACTTATAGAACCGAATGAGGGTTAAAAATTACTAAAACGAATAGTTTTGATATATTTGGAATTTAATTTAAAAAAAAAAAAACTATAGTACCTATATTTACATAAAAACGTATGTCGAACTTAATATTGTCAATAGAAAATATCCTGCCAGTATTTCTCGTATATATTTCCAAAAAAAAAAAATTAATAAAATACACCTGTAATTCGTTGTTTATTCGGGAAAATTAAAGACAAAAAATTACGGGTACAGTATAAAGTTATCATTGGATCGACCGTTTTCAAAAGTTACCGTAAGATTTATGTGTTTATGTGATATTTAAGTAAAAGATATATTATATTGACCCAAGATAAGAATAATAATACGATATAAAATAGGTATAAATATTGTTTACTACTTTACTATGATGCGGTTGACAAAAGGAAAAATATAAAAAAAAAAAAGTAACGTATTATTTATTGTCGCTCAAATATATCGTTTACGCGATAATAATGCGAAATTCGTTATCTGTTCGACTTTTAATGTCAATTTACGGCACCTAAATCCATCTACTTAAATTTTATAATTTTGTGCTTTTTTTTTTCCAAACGGAATCGATAAAAACTTTTTTAAACGGAACTATAAGAACCAAAATCAATTATCGGGTAAATACACAAAGGTCTATTATATTTTATATTTCACATTTAAGCTTTATTATAAATATAATAATTAGCGCATCCGTTGCACGCAACATTATGTGATTATTTTTTATCATATACTAACTATATAGTCACTGATCACTAACGATAAACAATAAAATCCTTGCTGTACGCACTCGAACGTAAGTAAGTACCCATCCACAATACCTACCCGTCGTTCAAATATACTTATAGAAATGGTAACACGGTTTCGAGATCAATGATACTTTACAGTCTATATATTATAGTGTTTACATGGTTTACATGGCTCACCGAAGCTTGGTTCGGAACCAATCAGTGGGTCGTCGTCGCCGCGGTTTAAGAGAAGCGCCGCGTCGGGTCGATCAGATATCCGCATTTATATCTATGAAATCGAGAACGTATATACTGATATTTTCGGGGTACGATTTGGCTTTAAATCGTGAAAAACGGGGACGAGAGACGAATAAGTGTCTGGTTTTTAGACAGTGACGCGAAAAATATAACCGGCGACACTATATAGAGCTGCAGCGGTGCCCTTTAACACATTTTGCGCGACGCGCGCTAAAACTAAATTTACATTCTGAAATTCAAAATGTACTAGAGAAAATAAAATACGTATTTTTTACTTGATACTTTTGGGATACGATTTGGCTTTTAAATCGTGAAAAACGGGGACGAGAGACGAATAAGTGTCTGGTTTTTAGACAGTGACGCGAAAAATATAACCGGCGACACTATATAGAGCTGCAGCGGTGCCCTTTAACACATTTTGCGCGACGCGCGCTAAAACTAAATTTACATTCTGAAATTCAAAATGTAATAGAGAAAAATATAAAATACAAGTGTGTCGAGTGGTTATCGAAACGTAGCGCGCAGTACCTACGGCGTGGTGGCGGTAACGGCCGGTCGCGTTTGAGAACGCGCGGCTCCCGTACGGGGGCAGAGCACAGCACGCGGGGGGCCACGGACCATTTTTAGTGTCTCCGAGGAAATTAATTACATCGTCATTACGGGTAGAAGATACACGACTCGTTAGCCGACACACGTCTTTTACACTATAGTGTGTGACCGCCTCAGAGTTAAAAATACACAACGTTTCGTACTTGTTCCGTATTTATTGCGCAATTCGTTGTACATAAACGTACAGATGATTATTCATACGCAGCGCGATATAGACTGCGCGAGAATGGAAAAATACGAGCGCGTAAAAATTCGTCGACAATATAAACGCGCAATGCGCGGGGAAAAGAAAACCTCCGCGACAAACATTTTCAACGTACAAAAAAATCGATAACACGTTTTACGTGACTTTTTTGTCGAAAGCCCCTAAGACTAATTAAGTTTTTTTCTAAAATAAATTCGACTGACCTGTAAACACCTCGGGGACCGGAGCTGCTCTCGTCGGCTGCAAGTTGAACGTCGTGACGTACGCGTCGGATGATCGGAGAACGAACACTATAAACCGGAGACGACGGCGACGCGGCGTCGAGAAAAGTCGCGAGACAACTGAATCGAAAAAGTTCGGTACCGCTCGGTCGCGAAATCGCTATCTCGCACGGTTTGTTGTTGTCGCGGCGCGACCAATCAGAACACCGGATTCGTTCGACGACCGTTCGTTGGCTCTCGCGGCATTCGTCGCGCAACGATAAGGACAACAATTGTTACGTAACCGATCGCGTGCGCTCGGGGTTAGCCCCGCGCGGGTATTATATTATTATTATATAATATTATTACTAATTATTTATTAATAGTACTTTATTATAATATTATAATATTTACTTATCGATATTCGTGAAAAAATCCCTTTTTTCTAAATATACATCGATTCGATGGATTATCACGCGTATAAATGCTAAATCGTTTGATTTCTTATTTTGCGGTTTGGGAAGGGATCGTCGAGTCGTCGTCGTACGATTTTCGCCGAAATGACTTACTCGCAGTGATGGATGCACAAAATAAGAGAGTAAAAAATATAGGTCAAAATTATATTGTAACTTTTTTTTCTTTCTCCTACCATAAATAAGGATGATAAACCTATACCGTTAAGGATAATAACGTATACGAGTGTAAGAGTATAATATTTTATTATTATATACGTACGTACGTACATGTGCATCGTGCATGTACAGGGAGCTAAACGCTGTCGGAAAAATAACATCCGAAAAATGAAAATTATTCATTCGCCACGAATTTATTCATGACGTTACGGGGGGAGGGGGTGGCTTATGTATTCACAAGTAAATAATACCTGTTATACACAGTGTAAGCACTGTATACAGGTATACTTGACTAAGTTTTTCAGGTCTATTAGGCATACCCATTACCCCCCGCGATATAACCTACTATATACAACAATAACTTACTAAAACGCCGCCGCGCAGATACCGTCCACTGTGTGTTTGATAAATTTTCAGTGCATCGTTATATTTTATACGGCGTATTGAACGCTGCGATCAGTACCTATATACATATATATATATATATTATATACGGCTTCACATCTACTTACCATAATAAAGTAACAAAAAATTTGTACCTACGTTATACCTGCATTATAAACGCGCCTATACTTATGTATAGGTATATGCGTTTACCGTGTTCAGCCGAGTGCAAAATCGTATACTCACACATTATTATACGTATTAGGTGTATATATATATTATGCGATATTCTCGCGGAGTAACCGCGCGCGTTTGTCAATATTGAATAAATAAAAATCTAATGTTTTATCCGAACCCGCGGGCGGGTAATAATACCCATATACACCTAGACTGCACGCGCGTATCGGATAAATATTTAAGTCGTTCGTATTATGTAATAAACGAGAAACTATACGGTTCCGGTAAAATAATATTATTTTATCGCCTCGGCTACCTATATTATATTATGGATACAGTATATACGCGTATTTATATTCTACACCGTATATAATACAGTTCCGAATTAAATCGAGTGCGTACATATTATATATGTGTGTGTGTGTATTTATTTTAATGTCACATAATTAGATCGAACTTTACTTTTCTTTAACGATATTATTTTAACGGAACTTTTATTACGACGACGTAAAAGAGAGAGAGAAAAAAAACACGCCTTCGACATGTTTCGCTATCACGCGGATATTATTATATGCGTTCAATATAATTTAGTGTACCCGTACGAGTATATAATATATACGTAATAATAGTAATACGAGTGTAATTCGATTATACGACCTTTCGATTGGAAATAAAAATACATTAAACATTATACTATACACACACACACATCCATCAGCCGGCGGTTTCGTTTTTTCTAATTAAATCGTTGACAAGTCACAGCCCCCACGAAATATTAAATGTATATATAAAACGAAACAATGATCACGTTGGATTTCTCTTCTTTTTTTTCTTTTTTCATACCGAAATAATAATAATAATAATAATAGTAATAACAATGTATAATATTAATAATAATAATAATACAATCCGAATGCGTTGTGTCGACGACGTCTTAGGTAAGTTACGAGTGTGTGCGTGTGAACGAGTGAACGAGTGTTTAAAAAGTTAGACGATATTAATTTCAAAAAGACCTCCCGTAGTGAAACAGTATATACGGTATAATATTGGGGCCAGAAAGTAATATAAAGAAATACTATCGGGTACTACTACCTTTTTCTCATTTATTTCATACTCTGTATATTATAACAAAATACACGCGCGCGGTAACTGCAGCAGACCGCCACTGCTGCTGCTGCCGTTGCCGTCGGACTGGTACTTGTATGCGCGCCATAATGCATTCTAGAACACTGCTTGCACACACACGCGCGCTGGTACCTATATACGAATTACGAGAGTGTGTGCTACAGGCGTACATGCTGCACGCGCGCGTATTATTCGGTATTTCACGCGTAAACAACAACTACCGCCGCGACACCACTGAAATAATAATAATAATAAAACAATAGGTGCCTACACGTTATCGAAACGTCTCGACGTCGTCGTCGTCGTCGCCGTCGCCGCTTTCGTTTAAACAATTCATTATATACACATAGAGGCACTCGCATAAAATAACGCACAATATAATAATAATAGTACAAAATATGCCTCTAAGTGTGTGTGTGTGTGTGTTCTCCTTTTGTCTCGTTTCGTCATGTGTTTTTCGACGTGACATCACACACGTTTAAAATGCGTTTTACCCTGCCCCCTTCCCCCTTGAAACCGACTGTTTCTTACGGCCTGAAAAACAAAAAAACATACGATAAGTATCGTGTGTTATAATATAACATAATATACTATAGGAAACGCGTACGGTCGTCGTCGCGACGACGACGACGTCCGCCGTTCGACGGCCGGACGATGATGGACGGCTGTAAAGGGATATAAATGACATTACAACATATTACATTATATACACCGCCTTATCGCAATAACAGTACAATATATATTACACGTTTCCTGCGCGACTACTGTACTTGCGATCACGCGAAAACAGGAAACGACTAATTAAATCCGCGCGCGCGCGCGTGTGTATTAATCGTACTTAAGTGTATAGTGCTGGACGGCGCGCGTATATAATATGTAGGTACACGGACGTTCGCGTTATTTAATATTTTTATTTTTTTACTGTCGAAAATTGATTCGCGTCCAGAGACCGGCGCGGCTGGCGATTCACACGCGGCACCGCCACCGCCACAGCATCGTCACGCGTTTATCGTCGTCGTCGTCGCCGAGGCGCGCTCGTATATAACACATTTATTATACATACACGTGTTTATTATCGGTGCCCGGATCGCGTTCGTTTTTACGAGTTATCGCCACTCGCGGATATAATATTATATTTCGCGTCCAACAAACCCTCTCACTCGGTCTTTTTACTCTGCAAACAACGCGTACCGGTCGAACCGTAATAATAATATTATACGGATACGCGCGCGCGTTATAACAACATCGATCGGTCCGAACGGTCTGCCGGCCCGTCGAATTTAATACAATATATTATACGTATAAATATTTGCCAGTATATTTTTAACGTCGTTAAATTATTTTTCGTCCGAGTTATCGAATTATTAACGCAACCCGGCCGAAGCCGGGGCGGCGAGACGGACGGACGTACGCGCGCGGGGTTAAAGGGAAAATAATAATCGAACGGTTAGGGGCGATTCCTCGGGGTCTTTGGGCGACGCGACGGTCGGTCGGAGCAGGCTCAGGTAGGCGGGCGCGGCGAAAAAATTTCTAGAGAAGGGAGAGGAGAGAGCGAGCGCGCTCGATTGTTCAAGGTCCGCGACGAGCAACAAAACACGTGCATAGGAATAACCTATAATAATATAATAACCGTACAGGTATGTGTACGAAAACGCTTCTTATTCTATTGTTATTCGATACCGCTCGTCCCTCCGGCGCCGCAGAGGCAAAGCGATCGCCGCCGCCTCCCGCACGTTCGTGTACAAAAACGACATCGTCGTGACACGTATAACAGCGCACCCGAAATAAATGTTTTATCGACCAGGACCGGTGGCCGATTCCGGGTCGCCCGTGAGAATATAATATAAATACTTCGTTACTGTCGTCACGAATTACGACGTTACGACGACGCGCGCGAAGAAACGAAACGTGTTAACGACGACGGTGGTTTTTTCAATTTTCCAAAACTCGTAATTATTATAATATGAGTGACGATTATAGCTTGGCGCGCGAGCAAAACGTATCCCCTCAAACCACGCGATAGTATACGAGTAAAGTAATATGAAATCGTTTCGCGCGACCGAAACTACGTATAATAATAATTAGTCGATTCGAACGAACGACGACGACGTTGAATTTTCCCGCACACGGCGAACGTAGTATTACAACGTAAATCGATCGTAATAATTAGATTCTTGCATAATCGTAGTGAAAAGGCGTGTTTTATTATTTTTCGTTACGCGTTGGCGATGATGATAATAATAATGGAAAAAAATGAGTTTAATACGATTTAGGTTTTTATATTATATTAATTCACGAGCCAAGTTTTAATGGCTACTGGCGAGCGATACGATCGGTTTTGCAAACGACGACGGTTGCCTAATCATCCGCACCGACGTGACCGTCGTCGTCGTCGCCGGTGTTTAATAAACTCTTCTTGCGGACGCGTCACCTGAAACCAAAGTCTGCGGCACGTCTACGACGCATATGTACACGAACTGTTAAGTGACAGCGTGCGGTAGACTGTGTTGGACGTGTTTTGCGGGGGAGGATGTCTCACGTTCGAACGCGCGACGAATTTAGAACGGGAGACGATGTGTTCGCCGAGAAACACGAGGGAGGGAAAAAAAAAAGGTGTTTACGACGAGATCTATCGATCTGAAAACGTCTCGTTCGCGCCGCCGAGTCCTGTTCAACAACGTTCGGCGCGCGTTTCACAACTCGGCGACCTGCGGGTAGATATGATGTAGGTCCGGCGGTCGGCGAAGTTTCTCAAACCGACGACGACGCATTATTATAATTATTATAATTTTTTTGTTATCGCGCGCAACACTGCGATTTCGAAAAACTATAAAAACCGCGTGTACGGTAATTATTATTAGTGTTTTTTTTATTTCTATAATGCACGGGTATAAAACGGTACGCGTATTATGTCGATAACGTGGCGCCTCGTCGATTCCAAATCGTAAATACCGATTACAATATGTGACGATTAGTGTAATAATAATTATTATACAACGAAAGTCGTTTGCCCGGATATAAAATGGCGGAAAGAGAGAGAGAGAGAAAGAGGGTGATCAATCGATATTATCGATTCGCTCGGGATTCGTTTAAACGAATCGAAAACGACGACGCGCAGAGAAATAAAAAGGCGTGCGATTTCTCTGCAATTGTAGTTTGTTTTTTTTTTTTCTTTTTGTTCCGACTCGTTCCTTCCTCTATAGCTGTTGGTCACGAATCCCCCCGTCGTCGATGGTAAAAAATTAATCATTTCGTTTCTACAAAACCAACTATGCGTAATGTAAATATCATTTTATTTATACAAAACAAACGATACGTATAATGTAAATGTTGTGTAAACGTTTGTCTGGTCTCGCATTACTGTAAATCTCGTTTCAGCGTACGTATGTGTATTTACTAATGAATTTCCTTATCTCGTTTGAACATTTGAGAATAATAATAATTATTATTACCGAGCCACGCGGCGATCGCGTTATGGAAAAAATAATAAAAAAAAAAAAACAGTACCATGTGGTCGTATGAAACCGCATCGATTCGTGCGCGCCCGTTCGCACAGTACAATATAATATAATATACGCGATACGTTCCGTTCGAAACGAAATGATACGACATCGAAGCCGCGTACGGATTGCGAAAACATATAATAATAATAACGCCGCGCCGCCGTACGAACGAGAACGTAACGTTTAGAAAATAATAAAACAATAAAAATATCGTATTATAAAACACGCGAAACGATTTTCAACCGGAATGCAATGATAAACGATTCATCACGAACCCCGTTGGAAAGCGATTAAAAGCGTACGGAAATTATTATAATAAACGACGCGGAGATCTTTGATAAACCACCGCCGCGCCGCGGCGGCGGCGTCCGTATTAAGTGAAGATTATAACATTATGAAAACGTTTATGCCAGAGTTTTCAATCGGTCGAAACGATTACGAGTGCGACTCTCCGGCGTACGTTTCACACAGTCAACATATTAGATCACTAATTATCCATCAACACAAACGTATGGAAATTCAAACTGTACGCGTGAGAAGGAAAAAAAAAACCCGATAATTTATAACAAATTCCTTTCCTCGTTAAACGGCGGAATGCGGAAAGGGGGAACGGCCTAGTAAATAAACTATTCGTATACAGAATTTAACGACGAGATTAACGATCATTTATATTCGATGATTTTTATGACGTCACTCTAGTACCTACGTCTGAACAAAACAGAGACACGATTGGTAACCGGCAAACACGCGTCCTCTCTCTTTCGATCCCGAGGAGCGAAATCTCACCGTCGTCGTAGGTCGGATAAATATTGTTTCTCCACACAGTCCGGGGCGTTGTGTGTCGGCTATATACCTAAATAACGATCGATCGAGTGGAATATTTCCGATTTTTTCCGCTTCTACTGGTGTCCTCGTCCTGCGATAAAAGAAAACAAATACGCGTTTACACGCGCGCATTATAAAATATACGATTTAAACGAATGCAATGGCGTTTTTCGCTCTTCTCACTCGTCTGCCGCAGTCGTTTCAGGGGTGTTCCGGATACGGTTTAACAGGTATATGAAACTATCGTTATTGTTGTACTCGGATCGATACCCGCGCTCGTGTTTTTCGACACGACGCGGCTGCGGACAACGTCAAACCACGGGCGGCCGATACGATATGAACTCGACCGGAGAGAATTCACTCTCGACAAACCAGAGCGGCGGCGGCGGCGGCGGCTATAGCACTGCCGTGACCCCGCGGTTACGGTATGTGCCGCGCGCACGAGAAGGTCCTGCTGGGAGATGGTCTGGGTCCTGAAATCGTGGCGTCTCTTTGTCCGTCGAGTGGAAAACACCAACACACCCACGCCGCCGCGTCTCTTCTGCAGATCTCCTGCGCGCCACACTCTGGCGAGAAACCCGTAATCGCCGCCGTCCGAGTATGACGACGTTTGACACGCGCGGCGGAGAGCCGAAAAAAAAAACGCATTTTTTGCGTTTGCGTGCATTTTGTTTTCCATCTTCTCCGTGTTTCCCACTGTAGTAAATAGTAATTATTATACACGGAAAAAAGAATCAGAAAATAAAAAACCTGTTGTCGGCCCCGCGCGCGCGCGCACGCGCACGATCCTTTTGGAAAAACTAATTTACTCGGACACAATGCGCGAGGAGCACGGGAGAACGAGTAGGCGGCGGCGGCCGGTTTCTTATCGACGACTGGCACGATTGTGTGTGTGTGTGCGCGCGCGCCGTGTGGCAATAATGTGATTTGTACGCGTGTAATTACACATCGGAATAATAATAATATTATTATGACTAATCAATACGAGACGACGACGGCGAGGCCCCCGGTCGCAGCTGATGTTGCCGCCGCGGTCGTCGGTTATTATTATATTTCGGTGCGTTTAAATACCAGGACGCCCTCGCCGCAAAACGCGGGGAGGCGAGACACAAACAAAGTGTAATATTAATAAAAAAAATTCAAAGACGGTTGATTTTTGTTTTAAAATTTTCTTCATTTTTTTTTTCTTTTTGACGTTTATTATTTTTTTTTTTTTCTCTCAAAGTCTTACAACAAATTCACCATAAACAATAATTCATTTTTATCACTCACATTTTTTTTTTTTTTTTTTCATACATATAATATTATTCAATATCGCACATACAAATGGTTATAAATAATATATATATACATACATACATACATACATATACATATATATATATACATACATATATATATATATATAAATATACATATAGTTTATTATTACTATTGATAGTTGATACACATTACGTTGTGTAGTACATTATTATTATTATGTGTGTATATAATATTATTATATATCATAATATCGTCACCGCGGCGGTTCCGTTTCCGTTTCATCACATTCACAATAATTGTATATATATATTATATTATTCATATAAAAAAAAATTCATTACGTGTGCAATTATATAATAATTTATTTACACACGATCACAAACAGTACACAAAAACACGCAGTACAAATAATATCATACACATATATATATGTATATATATATATAATTGTTTATTATTTACATAATATTATTATTATATTTGGACAGGACAAAAGGGTAATTATTTAACAATACGCTCTTACACTATAGGAACCTAAATTAAATTAAAAAGGGGCACGATAAATCAATCAAATGCCGTAAACATATAATATTTATAGGGAGGCTGGCACGGCCGCCGCCGCCGCCGCGCGCCGTGACGATCGATACGTAGGTAAACGGAAATAAGAAAAGAAAAATCATATTATTACTCACGGATAGTTCGGAACGAAAGTCGCGTAATCGAGCGGCCAGCGGTAATGCCGAAATCGTTTACTTAATGACACGTCTGATATTATTTATTTTTTTCTCTACTTCTTTCTCGGCGACGACGGTCTGCTGATCGTTTGTGTACATCCGTTTGAAAAACGGATGGTAATTTTACAGTGAAATCGCGCGCCATCGCGGTTTACGCCGACGACGAAGAGAGAAAACGAACGGCGGCGGCGGCGGCGTCGATTCGTGGCGGTGGAATTTTTTTTTTCATTCGACATAATATCGTGTCAAGAATTATAATAAACGCCGCTCATTAAATAGCGGACAAATAGACGATCGCGACGACAGTGTGCAACCGCCCCATTTTGATTATTTAAATTTAATACATAATATAAAAAAAAAAAAAAACAATTATTATTTGTACAGAAAAAAAAAAACAACCGAAAAATTCATTTTTTTTTAATGTTCATGTAACATCGTATAAATTTAAAATAAATTACAGTCATTTTCTCGAAAGGCGCCCTATCGACAAACCGATTGGTTTGTTTAACACGGTTTTTTTTTGTATTGGGGAGGGGGGGGGGGGGGTTATTTAAAAAAATCGTTTCCACGAGGAATTTGTGATACATCTGTTATTTATAACTGCCATATAATTATAGTTACACATATAAAATTTATTTCGCATGCTCATAAATATTACACGTATATATACGAGTATTTTACCGGATAAAAGCTATAAAATTAATAAATTAAAATTTGAAAATAAGAAAAACAAAGCGTAAATTAAAATGAAGACTAGGTATAATATGATACAAAATATACAATAAAAAAAAAAAAAAAAAATGAACAACAAAATCAACAAAAAATATACAACAACACATACCACAAAAATACATATTTCAAAGGAGAAAGAGGTACGTTTAATTTCCAGGTTGAATGTGCAAATAAAAATTTGTTACCACTATAGTAAAATTAATAATTATTGAGAAAATATACACAAGTACGAAATAATTGATTATTAGGTACTTACACGATTATGATCTAAAATAATATTATTTTATCAAATATGAGGTAATACTGAGTACAAAATTGGAATCATAACGCGAATAATATTATTTGGAATGGTCTGATAAATACAAAAACACACTAGGTATTCTGGAGCAATATATTTCAATATTATGTTTATTCTGTTTTACGGTAATTTATTGATGAGTGCATTAACTAGAGCGGTGCCAAAAGCAATGATTAAACGAAAAACAATCAATCATGAATACAAAAAAAAAAAAAAATAAAAAAAAATATAAATTATAATTAACTCAGTCTTATAGAATAGGTTGAAATATATTTGAATTAAAAGTACATATTATAGAGGGCAAAGAATGGTAGAAAATTTGGACGGATATTCGAAAAAAAAAAAAAAAAAATTGCTTATATTTAAGATTGTTAAAAAGCAACCGAAAACAATGTAGGTTTTAAAACGTTTTATTGTTGGAGTAAGTAGTATTGGTAACATTTTATTGGCAAGAACTAGGCAATAGATATGTTAATTTATTACTATAATTTTATGCGTATTTATGTTTATCTTACCTATATAATCGTCTTATTTCTACCATTTATAAATTTTGTTTAAAAATTTATATAATTATTATTTATTTATTTATTTTCTTTATTTAGAAAAAAAAAAAAAAAACATCTTATAGTCTACATACCACAATATATAAAATTGCTATAAAATCAGCGAACCCATTGAACCACTCATACTCGGTATTGAGCAATAATCCGATCCGTTTTTTTTTTTGATTAATGGCCCCAAATTATTTCTCCACCATCATGAAATTGTGCACTTGTTCCAATTTATACGCCAACCGTTGTTTCTGAGAGAATTCGTCTTCTTCGAGCGTGACCATTAGCTGTTCGTTGTACTTGGCGGCGTACATGTAGAGCTCGTACAAAGCACAGTTTGTGTTGAATTCCGTCATGTGTATCCTCGACTCTTCGGCGAGCATTGCGTTCATGTCCTGGTCCGATATGGCCGGCATGATTTTGATGTCTGAATAGTAACGTTCTACCCAGTCTTTGTACACCGGAATGTCTTTGGCGTACAGTAGTTTTGAGCTTGGTGAATCTTTGCCGAGTCGGTGGTCTGACGTCGAACACGAGTCCATGAACGTTTGAGCAACAACTGACAAGCACGAGTCGACAATATTGGACTTGTGGATGTCAAACACAAAGTTGGGGTTTTTGATCAAGTTCACCCAAAAGCGCAGGGGAAGACTATTGCTTTTCCACGTGTGTACGACCTCGTGGTCAGAAATGCCGTGCTGAAGTGCTTGATCGTCGAGAAAATCGAACATGTATTTTATGGCCAAAGGCAGAGCACTTCCTCTGTGCGCAGTGCTGAAAATCGTTTCGAACAAATCGTCGACAAACTTTTGTAGAGTGCCCTTGGTAGCTAGTAAACGTGTGAGATATATTTCCGATACCATTTTGTTACCGCGTTCGCCTTCTTTCTGCGCATCGTTGTCGTGATGTTTGACTAAATGCCAGCACTTGAGACCGCCATCCTGGTCATTGTTCAACGGCGACGTGGCCCTGCTGTACGGCGGGCTGTCGTAGTTGAATTTCGTTAGGTTCAAAGTTTCGTATTTATGTTTGTCCATTCGATCGAGTATCGACAAGTTGTAGGTGGACATTTGTTTCACAGATACCAAGTTCAAGTACGCGCCGTCCGGTACCATGTAATGATGTAGAGTGTTGCGTTTCTTCCATTCACTTTCCACTTTTGTCGTCGAGTCTTCGTCGTACAAAATCAATCGGCCAGAAGTGCCGGTTCTCCATTCCACGTCCAGCTCGCAAGTCCGGGGACGCTGACTACACGGCATCGCCCGATAAATAGTGTCCAACGCTTTTTCTTTTACTTGCGAAATCGTGTCGCAGTCTAGAACCTTTACCGGTATGTTTTCAGTGTTTGGATCGAGTCCGGTGACGAAGGCGGTCTGTTGCGAAATCGAAACGTACACGGTCATCGGAACAAAATCTATTGATTGTCTGATTAACTTTTCTTCGCTCAACGAATATCTCGCTTCCGAGGTGATTGCGTCAACCGGCCCCTTGTCTACTTGTTGTTTCATTGCTCTGAATAATAAATACAAAGGTTCGCCGGCACACTCTCTCAAGAATTTATACAATAGAAACGTGAACCACGACGACAGCATTTTTTCAGCAACACTTTCTGTGCGTCTCAAAAGTAACTTTGGATGGCTATTACCTTCCATGCATTTTTCAATAAGCTCGGCCAGTAAAGTTTTTAGTATGTCAGTACAGTACTCCATTTTGCTTTGTAAAGACACCATAATCAATGAAGCTACGTTTACTCGATCTCTCATTGAAAAATATCGATTACTTTCCAAAGTTCGAATAAACAACAGCAAGAAAGTCTTGTTTAATATTAATTGACCAAACAGTCGGATGCCCTTTTCTTTCTTGATTAACTCTGGTTTTTCTCGTTGCAGTACGCCGTGATCTTCCATATTCGGGAACAAAATTTTCATCGAATACGTACGGTAGTCCAAAAACGGAATGCCGCCAGAAGTGAGATCGCCGGCTATATCCGTAATTTCTGTTTGAAGTTCGGCAAATGCCTCTTTGCATTCGGCCGCTACTCGCAGTTCTAATATGTCCATCTGTTCTTGCATGTTTTTCAACACTCGGCTACTCTCGGTTGATTTACGGCGATAGGCGATTAAAAATGCAATGAAAATAATGAAAATTATAGCCATGCCAATAATGCCGCCGAAAAGTGCAGGTTTTGTGAGAGGGCTATTGGATCCAGATGGGGCATAGCTGAGTTTTCCGATATTAAACTGTAGGTTTGATCCAACTGTTACAATTACTTCTGGCAGCTCTTGAGAACCAGATATCCGATAACCCGAATCTGATACGGCCAATGGTTGAGCAGTCGGAGGTCTACAGGTGAGTTGATGCCGAGACAGTGAAGTCACGTTACAGTAACTGGTCCCAATTTGCACTGTAACGTCAGTTTCTTGGCAAGCTCGATCCAAGTGATGGCCATTTATGGTTAAATAATCACTTTTATAAAATTTAATGTCTTCGTCGAATTTTGTGTAAATCGGATCCGGGTAAATCATGAATTTGGAAAATCCCGGTTTCATCGATATATTTTGAACATCTGTTACATTATCCATTTCAAATCCGTAGTCTAGTTCTATAGGTTTGTCGGGGTCAGGTGGAATTTGTTGTAGAGGTGTGACTTTCGGAGACTCGCATATTAAATTAGAATTGCTCAGTACAAAACAATCGCCGAAATACGTGTTGTTCATATAATAGACGTACAAACGAGGAGTTTGAACGAACGCGAAATTTTTTCCGTTAACCAAAATCTTAATGCCGCCAGATACAATGCCCTTGGGCACTTTGACTTGACCCGGGGCACCAGATTCGACCGATTCGACGCTCGGATCGTCTGTGTACTCGTACGTTTGCCGGTCGAAATTTCTTTCAGATTTATCAAATAACATTTTGATTTTTCCCACTCTTTGAGAATCAGATGCACTGGTGATACAAGTAGTTTCGGTCAACGTACTGTTGACAACAACGCACGGTAAAGTATCCTCGAAAAATACTTGAATATTACTTCCGGCGTTCATGAACTTTCCGACTATTTTAAGAGTAGTTCCGCCAGACTTTGGACCGTATTCTGGATATAAACTAGTGATGATGGGATCAACAAAATGATAGTATGTTTTCGATTCTCCCCTGTACCCTTCAACTTGAACGACGATGGGACCTTCTCTTACATCTTCACTTCCGGGCCCATCGACTCTGCACACTATTTTTCTGGTCGTTTCATACAGATGTGCATACGGGGCACACCGAAGTCCCGCAACGGTTACACCGCTGTAGATGTCGTTAAAACTTTTGCCAAGATTTTTTCCAATAATTGTTATATTTGTGTGGCCTTCCCACGGTCCCGCGAGTGGCCAAAATGATGTTATTTGGAGATTCGGGCACGTTTTATTGCGATTAAGCCATATGCCGACTGCCCGGTCACACTGATCTATGACTTCACAGCTGTTACTTGTCTGACACCATCCGCACCGGAACTTTTCGGGCAACGCTAAACACATGCCACAGTCATCAGCCATATCGCTACATCTGTAAATGACCACGTGGATGTCATGCGGGTTGTCCAACGGTTTCGATCCGCCCCAAATCACGGCAAAAGTCGCAGTGATATTGGAGAAATGTGAATTATAACTGAACTCCATTGTTTCGCAATATATAGTATCGGCTACTAACGCCGCATTTACACTGGAAACGCGACCTTCGATATTGAATTGGCATACGAAACGCGTTTGAGCAATAAACTGGCCAATTATGTGAACTTTTACTCTGATTGATTTTTTTATACCGGAAGGAACTAAAATTTCTGTGCTTCCTGTATCAGATCCATTAATCGTAGGACAAAATGATGGTCCGCTTCTGAAACTCGGACCGACACGATTCACACCGGTAACTAAAATATCGTTTCTACAATTTTCCGCCGTGTCGTGTGTACATCTATGAGCTTCGGCACACCAGTCGCAGGGAAACGAAGAGTTGACACACTGCGTACACGATGTATAGGTACTGCAATCGAAGAATGTGAAATTAGTGGCCACAAAGTTTGGTCCCTTTGCTGTTTTAACGGATAATTTTGTTGTGAAATGATGTTGGTTAGACGGTATGAATGGTAGCAGATCTGTTCGTGGCGTCGTACAATTAACACCGAATGATTTTCTAGTGGCATTCGTGATTAAAACTTTATCAAACACTGAAAATGCACAGTAGAAAGGCCCTTCTAGTAATGGCAAATTATCAATGACTAGTTCTAATGTCCGGGCAGTGGTCTTTTGTAGTTGACTTGGTGTAACAGAAGCTATTGTAGTACACTTGCCACTTTTGTACGGTATCCAATATAAGGGATCATTTGCTGCGTCTTCACAATTTGAGCGTAAACTGCACTTATTCTCTAATGAACACCACCCGCAGTACGGGTCTTTGGCAGCCAAGCAATCCAAACATGAAGAATACATGTGACATTCTTGAACTTTTATCATTGACACTCTGTTTTTAGTCATCGCGTATAAATGCATTTGTTGTGGATCGACTATTAAATCTGGATTGATTGGGGAATTCTCTTGGATAACAATGTCTCCATACTCGATAGCTTTTGCAGAGCTTTCGACCACAATTTTCTTAACATGACCATTATTGGTCCCGACAAACACGACTGTAAAGTCGCCCGTCGATGTTGCTGTTACAGCGGTGAGACGGGTATTGAATGTCAACACTGGAATGGCAGTCATTGGCGAATCCCCTCCCAATGGGGTGTTCACATCCATACCGCAAAAGTCTTCGGTTATTGTCTGAAGTTTGGTTCCAACACAAGCATGACTAGGTGAAATGAAGTCCAATCCTCGATTGCCTTTGCCACTGAAGCATGCGTTGATATTTTGTAAAAATTTTCTTCTTATTGCTTTTAACGAGTAAACACATAGTGCGCTTTGGTCGTTAGGCTTGTTTTTCAGCTCGCTTTCACTTTGGTTACTACTTGAGAACACGGCAAATAAAACATCATCTTGCGGTGTGATACCCAGGTCTGTAGCCAAGTCCGAGCCAATTTTACCCACATAACCAGCCTGCACTAAATTGTATGATTGTTCTTTACTTGTGCATTCCAGTGGAATTTCTGTATACGAATAATAACTTTTATCCTCATGACATAATCTGACCATTTTAGATATGTATGGAGAAGGCGATGTTGCGCTACGCATTTGTGTTGTTAAAAAGTAACTGAAAGTTTCAGAACTGAATCCATAAATGTAGTTTATGAGATAGCGTTCGCGGTTTAAAGTATTTACATATACTCGAGTACCTGAAATTACTCCGAGGTAAGCAATATTTAACATATTTTGACTATCTAAGCTTCTGGAAGCAATTGCTGGAACATCAGAACGATAAGGAGAATTGCCAGTAAACGTGACACCGATATACATAACTTGAGTCATGGGTGGATTTGGAGGTCCTGGTGCTATAAAAGCAACAGTTGATGCTTCCATATTATTGGCCACTACTGCTTCTTTAACTAATTGTACTGTATCAGATATGTTATTTAAATTTCGAACTGTGCACATGCCTTGTGAAACTGACCCACAAGTGATTATCCTAGATGTAGTATAATCGATGACAAGTACTTTATTTACATTGTCAGTTAAGTTTTTAATGGTTGAGTTGGGACAAACATTGGCCCCACATTCAAAAGAATCTTCAATGGGGCCTGTAGCCACTTGATTGGTTACATTGAGATCAGGCGTAAGTTGATATAGATGATTGATAGCGCCCACAAACAGGCGTCCAGTGTTCTTGTCGATGACAAGGTTGTTGAACATTGGCGTAGAATCATCGTCTTCGAATATTTTTATTATATTGGAATTACCGTAACTTACATTTAGGCATGCCAAATAGAAAAGCGTTACCCACAGATGACGACGGTGGGGGATCTGCATTGTATGACGTCTGGATTTTCCAGTACATGGGAATATGGAAGACATATGTTGATAGATGACCATATAGAAATCTATTCCTGAAAAAATAAAAATATATTAATTTCAATAAAAATGTTGTTAAGTATCTACTATAATGTCGTTATTAATATTACAAAAACTCAAACAACTTAATACCTAGATATTAAATATTCATATCCACTTTAAAACACAATTTTCTCATTATAAGCTTTAAAAGTAATTTCAAAAAACAATTCAAATAAAACAATGGAAAGTTTTTTAAAGTTTAAAATATAATTTATCAGTGATTTTGAAGTTGAAACATTTCTTTAACTTATGTAAAACATATGTATATAATATATTATGCGTATAACATTATTATGAAGATTAAAGATAGATATTTTTTTTATAAAAATGTTATGAATAAATAGCATAATATAATTATTTTAGCACTATTTAAGATAACTATAGTTTCACTAGTGATATTTAAATATGAAATTAAAACAACCTCCCAGGAAGAAATCTTTATTACTCACCTAAAATGTACCACAATAGATACATTGATAATAAAATTGTATATTTAATCATTTACCAAATCAGAAAAGTCCATCATTAGGCTGAGATAGTCTAATATCATTAAACTTGTGATTTAAGAAGAGTTTTTGAAAAAAACAATTATTAAAATATCAATAAACTGCCTACCAATCTATTAAATTATTATTATTTAATTACAATTATAAGATTTTGTCACAAATTAATCATATACATAAACATATAGGTATATGTATATAACAGCTAAATATTACTTAAATTTTAAATAAAAATCAGTCGTTAATTTAAATTTATTTATGTAAAATTACTAACAGTAAAACAAATGTATAATATAATATGGGAGGGGGGGGGGTGTAATATAGTGAAATTATGTAAAACGAAAAGAAGTATGCCATGTAGTTATTGTAACAAATAATTGCAATTATTATGTTATTTATGAACTTTAAATGCGCCTACCTATATAACAAACGTAGCTCATTTATTAACAAATTTATAAATTGGACCATTTAAAAAAACATACAAATGTAACAATTTCTGAGTCATATTTATTATCATGTAGACTCAACTTGTCAAGAAACAGATGTGACAATATATTTATTATAAAGACAAACCAACTCGTACTACTATAATATATTATCATTGTTCTTACATCAACTTAAGAGTATAATTCTAGCCATTAATTACAGTTGCTCTAATTATTATTCTAATAATGTGTTCAAGGACAGAATGTTATAAATTATTCACCTAAAAAAGAAATAAATAAAAACTATAGCATGAATATAGATTTTTAAATTTACTAGTAGTTAAAATTAAATCAAAATAGGCGGATAGGCGCTGGTTTACTAGAGAACAAATATTTAAAATATTAAATACTAAACCAACAGAAAAAAAAAAATCAAAAATCAACTACAAAAAATAATGACTCAGAATATTTGTCAATAACTTTTGATCAATGTTGAGCAACAGTTTTTAAATATTTACATTGCCAGACAATATAATAATAATTTGTTTATCACCTTGATTTTATCACTGTCTATACAACATGATATTTCTATAAATTGAATATTCAAAAAAATAAGTTGATAACAGATGAACTAATAAATAGATACTGAATTCAATAATTACTAAACTTCTGATAAGCTACTTTTTACTTTAAAAACAATGCGAAAAACTGAATATTAAAATCAAATATTTTTTAAGCTATACTCATTTTTGCACTTTAGTTTATTAGGTTTCATTAAAAACTCATAATATAATTAAATTTAGAAAAAAAATATTTGAGTGTTAATAAATATTTCAACATCATGTTTTTAAATTAACCGTACACCTCAAAAACAATAATTAAGTAAAAAAAAAAAACATTGTCGAATAACAAAAAAATTTAAAATAAAATATTATAAGTCTTTATTTAAAACAATTATCTAATAATTGATTACAGATTCATTAGGTACAGAATTAAAAATTGCTTGAGAAGCAAAATTATATTTTTACACTGAATAACAAAAATTATACCTAGTCACCTAATCTAATTATTAATAACAATACTAGTATAGTATACCAATTAAAAATAACATGTTGTTGGTATTACCTACCATTAATTATAAAAAACAATTCTAGGTATAATCAATATTAAATATTTTATCCTATGAGAAACACTAGTGACTATGTGAATCTATTGAATGAGATCAAATTATTATCAAATTAAAAATAAATCCAGAAATTGATGTACATTATTATTTATAATAACATATGTTTGGCATATATGTTTAAATGAGGTATATTATTTTAAAAAAATTATGAAATATTTTTTATATTAAAAAGTTTAGGTTTCCATTTTGATAATATATTTTTGATTAGCACAAGGATGTTTTAAATTTTAAATAGTCATTAGGTAATAAAATTGTTTTTTTTTTTTTTGCATCAGAAACAAAGTGAAGTGCAAAAGCAACCACATGGACTTTGAATATGTTAGCTTTTACAATAAGCCTACAACAATTATAATTACCCAAGTAAAATAAAGTTTAATGTTAGCTAAACGCAAAGTATAACCTTATACACAAGGTTATACATGTATAAGAAGATGTGTGCAATATGTCTAAAAGAATACCTAAATATATAATTATATTACAAATCCTTGTAAATATCATTCTTATACAAATGTATGACTGCTAGTTGAAACTACTTTTTGAATACCAATGGGCTTAAATTAAATACAATTTAAACACCACAAATGGCATTCTTTCACTTCTTATAAAATATATTTTATTTCATGATGTAAAATATCCTACCCAAGCATCAACTTTTGCAGTTTAATACTCACAAATTATTAAATGTAGACTATGATAAACAGATAATCAACTTGGATTATTATACAACCTATCTTTGTTGGGATAATTATTATTGTTAGTTAAAAATTGACTACACTATCAATAGTAATATCGATACTATCAATAAAGGTAAAAGCTTATTTTCAAGTCTATTTGGAGCCTACATAACATTAGCTAGATATATTTATCAATTTACTCAAGTATAATAACATAAACAGTAGTCTAACACTCATTAAATCTGAATAAATATATACTCCCAAAGTAGATTAATATATTATAAGCCCAATTACAAACATATGATAGATAGACCTACCAAACTATGTGTAATTTTATTGCAGCTTAAAATGTTATGTTTTAAAATAATAAATATGAAATTATTAAATTACCCGGATTTATTTAAATATACCAATAAAAATGTCAAGGTAAATCAGAAATGTCGATTACATGATATAACCACATAATTCTAGTCTTTGAGATTTCCAAGTAGATTAGTCATCAGTAGGTATTCATGTATTTTCACCAATTACATATTACATAGAAAATTAATAATCTCTGAGAAAAATTGTCTCAGTTCAATAGAGAAAAAAGTCTAAAACCATGATATCTCTTTATTAAAGATTATGAGATTCTGTAATTGATTAGAATTGAAAGTATTTAAAATAAACAGTTTCAATAATAGGTAATGTTGTTAATCGGAAAAAATAAAAAACAAAATGTGGACAAATATTGAAATTGTTTCAACGAATATCTAGTCAAGTTTAAAAACAAAATAATTGATAACTCATTTAGAATTATGTAATTATTTAAAAAAATATTAAATCAAAATACCTCTGAAAATACCACATAATATATAAACTATCTAGAAAACGTTACGCAGGTTTGTTATTTTTATCATTATAATTTTAAATAATTAAGCTTGAGAATTTTATGAAATAGAACAAAAAGTGTAATAGGTAAATGTTTGGAATATTTTGATTAGCTAATAATCCAGAGGAAATTTGCATTTTTACAGTTCAAATATAATTTATTATTCATAAGCTATGTTTTTTATAACTTCATTGATTTGAAAAAAAAAAAAATTGTAAATTTTGTCAATGTGGTGGTTGGCAATATATTAGGTACTTTGGGTACTTTCTTAAAACTCCGCCTTTTACTGACATGGTAACATTTTTATCACGATTTTATATTAATTTGTGATTTTTAATTAACAACATTTTTAAAAATTAATTATTTTTCTGTCAACTAAGTTGAATAATATTTTTTTTCGTTGAAATTTTATCATTTAATCATAATTTAGTTAAAATCATTTAGGAACTACTAAGAAGTTCAGATTGTTATTGCAATTTGATTTAACTTATATCGACGGTGGAAAGGAAAAAGGGCTCAAACGACATTATATCAACTTGACAGGAGAGCCAAAAAACAGTTTTTTTTATTAATTTTAAATTGAACTTGTTTAAAATAGGTTTATAGAATTTTCCTGTGAACAAATTTATAGATATTAATATTTTAAATCAATTGGCAACATATTAAAAAGAAATTGTACATTTTTTTTACCAGAAGTGTTTATTATTATACTTTTTTGGTGCTTATGCCAAACATTTTCGGATGCATGGCGCTTACTCTTTTTGGCACTTATGCTGATTTTTTTATTAACCTGCATTTTGGTGGTTGCAACAAGCATATAATTTTCTCTAATTTTATTTATTTTAAAATGAACATAACAAAATTTTCCTTAAATTTCAACAACAAATCATAAAAACTTGGTTACCTAATAATTTTTTTTAATTCAATAGAATGAACAGACAGAAAATTGTCCATACAATTTCAACAACGATTTATAAAAAGTTTAAAATGCAATATAAATATAGATCTTATAGACCTAGGTAATAACTAAAAAGATAGTATAAGGTTTAAATAGTTGCCAAAGAACTTGTAAATAACAATATTATCATAGCATTATGGTCAGTTATGCCACATTATTTGAATTTTTTTGGCACTTACTAGGCGTTTACGCCCAAATTAATTTAATAGATGACACTTATGCCATAAAATATAGAATCAGTTATAATTTCTTTAATAATAATTGTATCGATAATCTAGAAACACTTATCCAAGTATAATCGTGTCGCTTGCAACTTTAACCCTAACCAATTTTTGTGAAAATGTCCCTTAGGCTCTTTTTTTCTTTCCAACGTCGATAAAATACATTGAAAGGAATTTAAATATTTGTTAGTTTAATAGGTTTAAAAAAAACTTTAATTTATAATAAATTATTAATACGTATGTGTTTGTTGTTATATCATTGATCCTAGTCATTTTTATCCACAAGTTTGATTACTAAAACCATGGATAAAATTGACGTTGCACTCAAAATATTTCAAATAAATATAACAACAGAAACACTTGGTTTTGCTAAAAAAGATAAACATTTGATAACAAAACACACTACCTAGGTATGATTAAATATAAAAAAATAAATCTCAGATTTATGAATATTTTAGAGACCAATAAAATGTAGTAACCAAGCTACTTAGTAATATTACAATTTTAACTAAATCATCAAATTAACCCATTTGATAAGAAGTAATAATCTAAGAGTTGTGATATCCAACAGATAGTAAATAGTCGGTAGGCAGTATTATGATAGAAATAATCAACAATGGTCTTACCAAAAAAAAATAACTACCAAATAAATTCAACAAAATATGATGATTATTTTAGATAATTTCCGTATGTAATTATTAGATTAATTTGTTATACCTAGGTACCTAAAACCTAATATAGGTGATAATATTTCTACTTATTTTCCTAAAAAATAATCATCACCAAATTTATCAGAATTGCGGGTAAATAACATTTTAACTTCAACTTTGAATTTAGAATCAAAATTTAATAAAACTTAATCAATAAAAAAATGTTTAGCAAATTGATAGGTACTTTCTTAATAACGTACTAAAGTAGGAATGTTTGTCCAAGTAGATATAATATTATTTATAACACAAATATGTATAATTTAATACCTAGGTACCTGAGCAACATGTTTTTGTTTATATGTGTACTCACCTACCAACAATGGGGATATAATAATGAACTAATATCGAAACTGAATACTTTTCAGTCACCTATCTATGTACCTAATATGATTCAATCGGAAAAAATGTTAAGTAGACAGTTGGGAAAATTTACATAACCAACCTCATCTAAAGAATTGTAATCATGTTCCAAATTATTTACAAAACATTATAAAACAATTAGGTTAATTAAGAAGTTGGAAATGCCTATTACCATTATTAACTGTGAAGTGGGTTTATGAAAATGTACACAAATTCATAACTTGGACTTGAATTAGATTTGTAAATAAATCAGCTTTAACTTCGACCCGGCTATAAACGTACCAAATCAAATTCAACCGAAATGTAAAAGAGTAATGAAAACGACTAGCGATAACCTAGGTATATGATTTCGGTGTGTAAACAATCGAGTGATCCGAAGAGTAAATATGTGGATGCGAAGCGAATGGACAGAATGATGTATCATATGCGTCAATAATAATAATAATAATATCCTAATGAAAAACTGGAATCCTCCAATGACCAACTCGCATTGATCAGACATCGGTCGTACACCGGCGGTTAAACAAAGGGGAAAAAAATTCTTTTATCAGCGTCGGGGGGAGACGACTTTCTCTCGGACGAGAAACCGTCGTCGGCAGGGCCTATGGGCTCGTATGGCTCGTTCCTACGATTCGGTCGGCAGGCAGTCAATATATGAATAACAGAAGAAGTTAGGTGTGATAAATTCGAGTACGTACCTTGTGCCTAGAGAACGGCGGCATGGCTTGCGTCCGGTATCAAGACATGTTCGGCGGCGGCGCACAAAACTCGATAGATAAAACGCACACGCGAAAATCCAATGCAAGCGGCGGCGGCGGCGGCGGCGACGGCGGACGGGCGCACTCGGACTTGTCTCGTACACTACACGACCGGCGAAAAACAAACGCAACGGTAAACTATCGTTATCGGTAACGCCGCAGCGCTCGGCAGCATCGTGTTCACGTGTACTCGAACCGATCTCCGATCGATCACGACGACGCGACGGCCCGTTGTTCCCGTTACGTTTCGGACACGACTAGCGAAACAACGACGGCATCTTCTCTCACTTTCCCCGTCGACAAACCATAATGTTGTTTCGCACCGTCCGCGGGAAGAGAAGGCGCGCGCGCGCGCGCGCTAGCTCGAGATAGAAACGCGAAAAAAACCAAAACAAAACCCCGAACGGAAAAAGAGTCGGCGGCGGTGGCGGCGGCGGCGGCGACGGCGATAATATTATAAACTCGAAAAACACCGATCGATTTCGAAATATTTGTCGGCTCGTGAAAATATTATAGCGCGGATGAAACGTGAAAAACACACGGAGCTAGAGATGGAAAACACACTAAAACCGAAATCGACGAAATTAAAAACGGAAAAAAAAAAAAACGGAAAAAAAAATCCAGCGTTTTGCTCTGCACCGCGATCGCGCGGCGTGTGTGCGACAACAACAATATTATTGAATAGACTGAAGGAGTCGAATTACCGGAGGCGGATAACGCACACGCCGACGCACGCGCACGCACACACACGCTCGAGCTCGCGCGCACCGACAACGACGACGACGACGACGGCGGCGGCGGCGGCGGCGACGACGACGCTCACACACGCACGCGATACACACGCGCGCAGCACACACCACTGCCGGCCGGGCCGGATTCGACGAACGAAAAAACACACACACACACACACAGCGCAAACACGTACACGAGCGCGCAGTACGCCAGTCGACTGTGCTCCGGCGGGCCCGCACTGTCAGCGCCCACAAATTTCTCAGCTTTATCGACCAGTCGGCGGCGCTGTTGCAACCGGCAACCGCCGCCGCCGCCGCGCCACCCTCCGCCTCGCTCCCACCCACACGCGGCGTATTCACTACCCGGCACATTCTTTCCCTTTTTCACGTACATATATTATATTCTCGCCGTCTCTCTCTCTCTCTCTCTGTCTAGTTTCCTCTCTCCGTCTCGCACCGTCTCTCTCTCGGTTTCTCTCGCTCGCTCTTTCTCGTCGTCTTCCTGGTCGTCGTCGTCGTCGTCGTCGTCGTCGCCGTCGCCGCCGCCGCCGCCGCCGCCGCCGTCCCTTTTTGCACGCGGGCAACAGGTTAAAACGTGCACAGACTCGCGCACGGCCGCTTTTACATGATTTCCAGACAATCGTCGCAGTTGTTCGCGGCCCTCGCAAGGTTGGTTAAATATCTTTTTGGGTTGTATTTTCTTCTCCGCGGCACAGATTTTCGGCCCGTTCGTTTTTAGACAACTTTGGTCGAAGTACAGATAGTACACAGATGGTGTGTTTACGACGTAAATGTGTTTTTGTTTTTTTTTCACATTCGTCCTTGCGTTATCCACGTACGCGATGCGATTTCTCGTGTTCTATTCTTAGCGATGCACGCTAATTGTTTCTCGAGACCTGTGACGAGCCGAAAATCTGTTGCCGGAAAGCTATCTTATTTTTAACCCCCCCTTCGGTGCTCGTCAATAAATCCCGCGCGTTATTTCTAGGAAAATGTCAGTGTTCATGGGCAACGCGGACCGTCACAGAGGCGTAATCGTCAGGTCCGCCGCGGAGGAACGGCTCGACTCTGCGGAATTCGGTCCGAAGCTAGCGAGTAAATTTTTTGCATTTTATTTATTTTTTTTATTTTTTTCCGTTTTCACATTCCAAGGACGTCGCGCGTCCGATCTCTCATTGGTTCCCAAAACGCGCGCCGGCGCCGCGACCTCTATAAAATTGATCAAACCGGTCGACGCACTTTTTTATAAAATAAACGCCAGCCGGCGGATGCTCGCGACGACGACGGTTTTCCAGCGCGGGATCTCCTCGACGACGACGACGACGCCCGTCCTTGCCCCGGAAAACCGCCGTCGAACATGTGTGTGCGGCGCGCGTCGTGTCATTCGCTATAAATATTATCGTCGTCTGGCCGGCGACGACGGAAAACCGGTTGAACGCGGTGCCGCCGCGTAGACGAGAAACGCGCGCCGCGCTCGAGTAGCAGTCCCCCTTGAACGGCGGCGCCCGCACGCCCGTCATCTCTCGCCGCCGCCGCCGCCCGTCTCTCTATACGATAATAATGTATTATTGTATACTCCGCGCTCTTCCCGGCCGATGCGATGCGCGCGCGTTTCGATAAAGAATATTTTATTTTTTTTTTCCTCCGTCCTTCTACGACACGTCGAGAAACGCGGCGCGCCGCCATATGGTCCGAAAGTCACCAGTAACCGGTGGATTCTTTTGATTTTTCTCGATTTCCCCCGCCTGCCGGTTTCGCAACGGTGTCGAAATATTATGAATCGGCAACGCCAAACGCCCGGAAACGATTAAATTCACAGGCCCCTTGATTATTGTTTGAACACGTGTGGTGCGCGTTCGGTTTTTTCCTTTTTTTTTCTTTTTTAATTGTGCCGCGCGCGCAGCAATAGAGCGCTGACTATATAGAGTTGTTATTACAGTAGTCGTGACATAATATTAATGACGTTCGCTTTCGGCGGCCACGGCTAAATTGATTACAATACCGCGGAGCGATTCCCCGGTATCGACTGCGAGCGGTTTTAACGACATTAAAAATGTATTATTTAAACGGCGAAAAACACACATTTTTCGCGTTGTTGCTGCTTCGAGCGCACCGGTTATGTAGTATATAGAACCCACGAGTATACACCATCACATAATATACCAAACCTAAACGGTTTGAATAAAAAATGAGATGCCCAAAGTTTATCTGTATTGTGTATAAAAATTAAACACAAAATCTTGTCACGGTTCGCACCTGATCATTATTGAAAAACGATAACATCGAATCACACGCGTCGTTGTAACGCTCGTTGTACGGCATTGAGACTTGTTGAACTTTTAACAAAAAAAATCGATTAAATGATAACATTGTATAAATTAATAATCTATAGATAATGCTGTTGGCAATTCGTCCAGCGACTCTCGTAATAAAACTGGTAATCTCGAACGAACGTCCGGAGAACGTTACTCTACAAATCCGATTATGAAATGACTACGCAAATAAGACGTGTACCTATTATACGCATACATTAAATTGTACGAAATTATCTAATTGGATCGATTAAAGTTATCTGAAGTCACGCTTTTTCAGTTTTATTTGCTCTGACAATTGATATTTTATGTTTCATCATGAATTAAATGAAACGTTATTGCAATTAATTCTAAAACAAAATCAGTGGCGTACGTCTGAAATATATTTTTAGTTTTCTAATGGCATCTTTACTTTTATCCTTGTACTTTTGCTACGACGTCGAATTTTTTTTCACGCGTCATATTCAATTTTGTTGCGGAAATATTATGATATATTATAATACTAATCGTCGGTCATACATTGTAAACTCGTAACCTACGGTAGTTTTGCCGTGTCTCGGATTTCACATAATTTTGACGGGCGAGTTGGTGGAACAGATGGTGGGATCTAAACCGCGTCCTTAGTTTAAATATTATGTTCTAATAATCAATTCTACTGTGTTAATAAATAAACATAATAATAACTATATGCGCGTATCTTTATATGTATAATTCTTCTGTACGTCATTGAACTATTTCTAAACGGCTGGACCGATTTTTACGCGGTTTTTTTTTTGCAAAATTATCCGAGTTATCCGACGAACGTTTGTAGCTATTGAAAACCTCCGGTGGTCCCCACTAGCACCACCCCGACTAAAAACGGGGTTTTCGGTATATTTGGTGTGAAAATAAATATTTTCATTTTGTTGAATAATTGTGGATTACCTTGGTAACACGGATGGAAAAAAAAAACAGGTATTAATTCTTATACATTATATATGATAAACATTCATTTTAACGGGTAAAGCCGAGCAATTCAGCTAGTATATATATATATATATAGTACCTATTACCTATGTATATTTTTTCTTACATACACGTTGGAATTTCTTCTAACTCGGAGTAAATACATAAACAGGTACAAAAAAATAATTACCGGAGTTTTGTAGTCGATATTAACTATTATAAACCAAAACACTAACACTATAATAAAAACTGGCTGAACCAGATAAATAAAATTAGTTTAATTACGTAATTAATGAACCGACAATCATTATTATAGGCATTCAATGTTTTAAGTTATTAAGTTTTTCGCAAGTTTAATAGTGATTTGGTGAACTTAATTTTTCTTCGACCACTCTGCTAATCAAAAATTATTAACGGGAAATAGTTAGGTATATACACGTTCATAACTTTTTATTCTGAATTAAAGGTTGATTATGAAATTGTTTTCTCCCTAAAAATGCAGTTCAATTACAACGCTTGACAGATGGACAGGTGAATATTTTAATGCGTTGCCTCGAGGCTTAAAAATTTCCCACCGCGCTACTGTTCACGTGTCGATGACGTGTCTAATCAAATTCTACCTATAATAATTAGAGTACAAAACTCGTTAAGGTCAGACCGAATGTACATATTTTACTATCGATATTACATATTTGAATAGTCCGTCGAACAAACTATTCGTTATTTGTAGATCAAATACTTTTCTGAATTTTTTTTTTTTTAAAGAACGCGTACGATACGGTTTTAATTTAAAAAATGTCTTTCTTATAATTACTATAATAGGTAACTCGTCATAAACTCGTAACAATTATTGCTTTTAAACAATATAGCGTTCGGATTGATACTGTTATTGGTATTCATATTATTGAGCAGACACAAAGTTTAGGAATTATTTTATAATACGGACATTATTTTAAACCGAAATGAGTCATTCATCACGAGTATATTATATTTATTATTAGTTGTAACTAAAATAAATAAAAAACTAGTTATTACTCATAAATCCATGTACGTCAATTATAATTTTAATATATGAACTAATGAATACAATATATGTATAGTTTTTGATGCTATAATCGTCGGTATTCAATATTAAATAGAAAAAAAAAACATTCCGAATGGTTAATCTGAAATCTCATATGTTCATCCGTATGGTTTTAAACAACATATTATATTAATAGAGCCATAATAATTCTAGTACATACGTACATGGTACATTTAATTACTTATCTCGACCATCTCTTTTTCTACACCATAATAATACAGTTTTACACTGGCGTCGATTCCTTTTGATATTAAAGGTTCTGATAATCGCTACTACTCACACTAATTAGACGTCCCTCGAACGTAAACTTTGAATTATGCGTGTATGATATATTCAGTAGGTACCTATCGTTTAGGTAGATTAGCATCATCTATATCCGTATATATTTTTTATAAACTCTTGCTAAGACGGAGATTATAAAACCGTATTAATCTCAATTTTCTAACGTCATTATTCAACATGGAAACTAACTGTTTAAACATAACGCACGGCCACCGATTTAAAACTATTTAGGTATTAAATGTTTCGAAATCAAAATACATATTATATAATTAGAATAATTTCAATTCTGGCGTTCGCCGTTTGAAAAGTCATGTGGGGGATGTATTAAATAATAAATATATTTTACCGGTAATTGTAATGAATTAAATATATTATTTCGTCTTGTAAAAATATATCTCGCCCATCGAAAAAACGACAACATTTAAATGAATAAGACATCTGACATTGCTCACGTTAGTTGAAAGTGTCTTCTCTACTTAAATATACCTAATTTTTACTTGGGAAATTTAAATTTATAGAGTAAATTGGTCTTAGTGTGATTAAATTTAAAGGATGAGAATTGCATCTGCACCACATACTTTAGTAGGGAATATTTTCTTATGGTAAAACATTGTTTTATTATTATTATTTTTATTTATTTTTTGTGCACCAACTACCGACAATAAGTGTCGCTTAAAAACATTTGCACTGTTATTTTTAAATTTTACTCAATAATAAAAAAAAAAAGTTATTTAAAACCCACGTGTACCCGTGTAATAAATGAAAGAAAAAAAATACTTTGGTATATATTGTTGAAACAATGTTCTCTTAATAGTTAATACTTATAAGTACTTATAAGAGTTAGTGCATATTTAATATGTCTACTACGCATATCGTGATACATAATGCATAATATGTGTTTTTGCATTCATTTAAAGTATTTCCTTTTTCATTCATTTATCTGTAGCGTATAAGTTTACACAATATTATTCGTCATCCCGTAGATTATTATTTATATATATTATATATATTTATAATATTCAATGCTATTATCAATAGATTATTTAATATCTTTATTCGACAGATGTCTAGAAAACTATAGAAGTAGTTCACACAACCGTTGATGAATATTATGTATACATTAATTCTGAACTTTAAAAAAAATATAAACGTTTTATCACAATAGATAATACGGCTTTGTGGTGCTATGTGTATTGCTTTATGTAATTTTAACATATTATCAGCTATTGTCGTTAATTTTTATAACAATAAAAAATTCTACCATCGTCAAAGTATCAGTCGAATAAAAAAAAGGATCGAATGTTAACGTAATTAGTTATATGATTCTTAGTAAAGCGTTCAGGCTTAAGCTATCATAATATATATATATAGAACAATTCAAAGTCACACCGTTTTTTTCTCTCTAGATTTTTCAGACCGTTTTGAGGGAAGTGTGTCAGTATAGCCCCGGAAATCCTTTTTGAATACGGACTTACATATATATATATTTTGTAACCTTGGTACAACACTTATTATAACTTCTGAATTTTATTTATACTAAGCTACTAGAATATGAGACATTATGACGTGGCTTATACTTAATGATACACGTAACTTGATTGTGCTATATTGCGCGTTATTTAGGTGGGGACACTAAATGAGGGTACTAAACTACTAAAGTCCTCTTTACACGCCCTCCTATATATAGTACCTCACAGATCATAACACTCATAATCCGTCTGATATATTATAGTGACCCGCGAACCTATGAAATGTATTTATTTATTTTTTTAGAACTCACATTTTTTTATGCCCGGTATTGCTAAGACTGCGGAAATCCGTCTTTATAGTCTGCTCGATATATTTTGAAATCTAGTTTTCTTTATTTTCGTAATTTTATTTTTCTGACGCGAGAGAAAATATATCGCGTTTAAACTTCAGTGCCACTCGAGTTTTCTTGAACCAAAATGATTTCGTAGTCTCCGGCAATTTCGCTTTGTGTGAGTAATATAGAACAAACGGATAATTAATCTTACATAGCACGAAAATAATGCAATCGAATTGGCTTCAACTAAAAGTCGACGATTGTAGAAAAAGAATATTCGTTAAAAGTAATTAATTGCTTATCGGTATATGTAATTTATGAGAACTCTGCAATAGAGTTTAGTTTATCTTCATTTTTTTTTTTTTTTTTTAATATTAATAAAATACAGAAATAACATTTGCGACCGAAAATATGTTTTTACAATCGACGGCCTACAATTTATTTTTTCAAACATTTTTATCGAGTTATGTCGACATTTAATTAGGTACATAAAAAAACGATAAATTAAATTAAATTACGGGAGTAAAATTGTTCACGTAATATTTAAACCGAAGTGTTTAATCGTAGCTACTTATTTTATATTTGTAAAAAAAAAAAAAGAAGGAGATTATATTTTGTATACTGTCTGGGTAATTTGGATTAATAATCGTAAACAAAAAATTAAATCGAAATTCATGAGAAAATCACGAATTATATTCACCGTCGTATTTTTCGGATTACCATAATACTGTGATATTTAAATAATTTAGAAAATACGGCCATGTCTTGAAATACTTTTCCAAAATTTTAATATTTCATCAAGTGTGTTAGAACGGTTTCACACTGTTTATAGTGATACAATAACGATTGAAATTATATAATTATTTTTACTTATATCCGTAGTTTTAAAATTTTCAATAATTGTACTTCATGCCACCGCGAGTTCTACCCGACGCGACGACGACGTGTGGATTTTCATAACAAATCGAGGAATGATATTATAATTCGAGTTGGGCAGTTTAAAAAAATAAATAAAAACGTATTCCGTTTCCCTTCGGTATGTCGATGTTTCCGGTATACGAGGAATGTCCCAATGGTATATATATACGTGCATTGGAGTTTTCCGAAACATAAAACGATTTGGCGATCAACGAACGACAGAAAAATGTAGTGCCGATAGCGGGAAAGTACCAGAGCCCAGTGCGATTCGCGCTGAACAATCAAAAGGAATTTTCAATTTTTTTTTTTTACTAATTGCGTTGCCCGTAAAACTTTTAGTCGAAACGGTCGTGAAAACTCGATTGCAGATTTTTTACCTCTAGTAGGTATCTAATATCTATATTATATTGTGGTACAAATTTAGACGAAATATGATATTATAGAACATTAAAGTAATTATTTTATTATTATAGTTGTTTCTCCAAATATGTAAAATTGTATTGATGTATTATGTAAATGCTTATAATTTCGTTTAAGAAAATAAAACAAGAGTTGAGAAGTTTTTATTAGGTTAAAAAAAATCTTTTAAAAGATGAATGAACTTAAAATTTTAATTGTATTTTAAATGACCCGTTCAACCTTGACGTCAAGCAATTAGCATGTTTTTAAACTTTCAATTTAAAATGGAAACGTAAACATTAGCGAAACGTATTTGAAAGTATTACATATTATAGATAATACCCGATTGAAATAATAATTATAGTTTTACACTCGACTAAACGAGACACCGGTCTCAAAGAAATCATAAGCCAAAGTCACAACATATACCTACTATTCGATAAATAAATTTCGTAAAAACTAATTGAAAAGTATCATTGAATTTATTTGTAAAAGCTTAACCAATTTTCCGTAAGAAGATTCTAAATCTCTTTTTCTTTTTCTTTTTTTTTTTTTTGGGAACCTTAACATTTCTTCCGATGGACTCTATGAGGGGTTTAGTCCTAAGTACTCTAACTATTTGGTAAACTTTCCCAGGCTTACGGGCAATATGTTTAAACGTCAATCGGAAAACCCGTCTTTGCTTCTTTAGATAAACCTATTGGATTGAAAAGCTTTCAGGGCAGAGGAATTAGTTCTCTGACCACACAAATATTTTTACTCCTTAAACCCAATTGAATTAAATCTGATGGAAAAATATCCAATAGAAAATATAATTCCTCAGTTTTGGTTTATAATGCCTAGATTCTTGTGGACGATATGGTATAGATGTGTATTAAATGTGAACGTATATCGAATGGAATATAACTTTCAATCGTGCATACTATACGAAACATAATTATTATAGTTAAAACGATTGAATTGTTTCCATTACCAAAATAATTAACATAATAATTATCGTCACACATACGACGTATTAATGTTTATATTGTCTTAGTTAATAAATGATTTACGTTCGCGTCTAAACGAAAGTTGTTATAAGCACTAAATAATGCATTCTTAATTTATAAAAAAAAAACGGCCGTGTAATTGTGTGATATTGATTAGGTAAATTAAATTGATAAACGATTGTTAATAAAATAATAACTTACTTGGGTCCATCAAAGCTATCGCTGGAGTCGAAACAAGATAACATTACTTAAAATGTATTATAGTATGGTAATTACACTCTTCTATGGGTCGTAAATTAATGTCCGTGTTCGTTTTTATTCCACCTAATAAATTGTGCAACGTAGACTGTTATGTGTGTATTCGGAGTCCAACTACCTACAAGTTATAAATAAACATTTAAAAGATTTACTCTTTTAAATTTATATAAATGTCACTTGTAAAGTTATGCGACAGTTTAGTTTACATTTAGCATACATTTCCAAGTGTAATCGATTTGTTTACGTAATATTATCAATTTAAACATTTTTGGGTTGGAATAAAATATAGTCTAAAAAAAAAAACCAAACACGTCGTATTACATATTATTTTACTACGCGGACGAATATTATAGACGTACATTTTATGGCTCGTGTTTGAAAATTATACAAAAGTATTTCTGATGGAAAATAATATGTCTACTGAATTTACTTTCGAAGACTGTAGTTTTAATCGTTTGATAATAAAATGCGTAAATAACCGATTTCATTTACTGCCATTAAAAGTGCTATTACAGTAGTATGTTTTAATTCTAGACTATAATATCATAAATGGCTTCAATGAAATATTCAGTTCCTATTAAATAAACGTCTGTGTATAATTTAGGTATATAGTATGAAGAGTAGGTATAAATGTATTATTTAACAGTCTGGTATTGTATAAATATACTAATATAGATTCCAATTTAATTTACTTCAAGTATCTATTATCATATTTTATACTGTATCATAACGCACTAAGTGTATTGTGAATAATAACATTCATATTTCGCGCTCTAAAATTTAGTAAAATACATTTTCGATTCGTTGTCACGACTTCTAAAAATAATTGCGTTGTGTAAGATTTTAAATTAATTTATAAAAATTTTTTTAAAAAAAACCGACTACGGTCCGCGAAAAATTAACTACTTCGGCAAACTTTGTGTGTTCGCAAACTATTAAAAATTAATAGACTCGACCAATTTTTCATGAATATTTTAATAAAAGTTACGTGAAATTATATATAAATATATATTGTGCGAAACCGCGAACACACACGTTAAAAATGGTTTCTTTACGGTGATATTTTAATTTGTGCCACAAATTTTAGTAAAAATAACAGAATACGAGTATAATATGTTCTGTGTATACAACATATTATATTAAATTATAATTTCCATTTTATATCGACCGACTTACAAGTCTTGAGAATAATAGTTTTTAAATAAAAAAAACAACAATGTTGTGTGTGTTTATTAGAACGTTTCGACTAAAAATGTGACGACGACGCAGTAATTAAATGTGAAGAATCGTAATTTACGAATAAAATGATTGATAAACGGAAGGTCACGCGTTCAATTCATTCCGATAAAACAATAATAATTGTTGTAAAGTTTTTATACTTAAAACACAAGTAACTAACATGTCCTATGGTAAAATTATATTCAATTAAAAGTAGACATCGAAGATATTGTAAATACTTACTCGTAAATCCTATTTGAAATCAATCTAATGTTCGTTTATAGTTCATTTGATCACTGCGGTAATAGACTGATAATTTATACTTCAAATCGTGAAGTAATGCGCGTTCATCAATTTCCAAATTCCCCACCTATGAATCATAATGATCAAATTAAATTAAATTCGCTCGTGAATTATATTTCGAAAATCTTAAACGATGCAACCTAAAAATCAAACAATAAAGACGCATATTTTTTCGAATCGCATAACTTTACACGATTTTTCGAACGTCCGTTTCAGATTCCGCGATGTCTCTGAACACGGAATGAAAATAATATTCAAGTAGACATACACAATATTATACATGTGTACATTTAAAGAATAACAATATTTATATTTAAAAACATTAAGTGAATAAAATAAGTCGGCGCTTTTATGTTTTCATTTTTTCATTTTTTTTTGTAGAATTTTTAACATTGTTATTCGGTACTCGAAAAGACTATACTTATCTACCTAACGAACGTTCCTTTTTATATTTAAAAAAAAAAAATAATAATGATTGTATTATAATAAACATGAGTGGGATAAACACAAGATCCAAGATTGACTCGTGCCTTCTATTTCCCTTAGCATTGCCGTTTTCCATTTCCTTTAGACGTTTATAAATCTTTATGCAAATATTCTGTGTTATTATGTTAGTCTCGTATATTTGAAATTCAACCGAATACAATAAACGTCACGTTATATTTTTTGTACATAATATCTATTCAATCATTCATGGTCGTCCGTAGAGGGGGGGGGGCAGGCGAGACGAGGCATTTTTAATATTGTAAACAAATATCATCGACGTATGTAAAAATGTGTGGTCTAAACGAGTCGTCTGGAACTCCACAGTCCAATCGAAATTCGATCAGAGTGGGTGATTTTTATCGTTTAAATAATCATCAAAACTAATATAAAAACAGTCAAAACGACAATGTAGACAATGATTGTTCGTACTTACTACCTATATTATTATTATTTTCGCTACGTCTCGATTTTAATTCATTTATCGTTATTGTTATAATATTATCAGACCATTACCAGAATTTTTAGAATAAAATATTTACTTAAATGTTTAATATGGAAAAAATTTGAGTTATTAATTATTTTCAAGTGATCTAACATTCTAACCTATCCCCGGCTATACCCACGCCTCTTTCTAAACAAGTTTCTGCGGACTTCTATGCGATCATTTATTCTATAAATATGGTTGTATTATTCACTAGGTGCGAGGTATAGATAAAAAATATATTGGGAAAGAGCGGAACTTCGTTATGTTTTATTAAAACATAGAAATATATTTTTATTTTTTTTTAAACATTAAATTTTAAAATTGTTTATAATTCATAAGATTTATAATTCCTCCATACATTAAACTATAATAGAAATACTGGATTGAGAATACACACTTTAAACATAAATTCTTACATGCCGCCGAAATAAGTAATAAGTAATAACCCATAAAAATGTAAGTTTTCGAGAAATATTTCGTTATTTATTAACAAATATTTACGAGGCTGGTTTTATTTTTATGCATCATAAGTTAAGAATAAATATCTTGTAAAATATCGAATTTCAAAATATTTAGTGATATACCGCTGTATGCGAGGTTTGAGATTTATTAGAACGAAATTATAAAAACGTCTCGCTTACATTTTCAAATGTTGATCGGATAATCGGACTTATCGATTTGAAATCCACCGGCAATGTGCAGCTCGCGACTTTATGAAAATAGAAAAATAAAAACTTTCTATACATTTTATGCCCGATATAATTTCGCCCATCCATCCGTGGTCAACGTCATCAATTTAGAACAAACAAATACGCACTTTCGTATAAAGACCAACGTCGTCGTATCTGCAGGGTTCAGTTTAATTATTACATCCTATTTCCTAAGATAGCGCACGAGAATTGCAGTTTTAAAAATGTAATATACTTGCGTCGAGTTAGAGTACTTCATAAAAAAAAAGTAATTATATGCTTTCGCTACTTCCCATTTATTTGAGGGACCGACCCTCTTATTCTCACCATCGCATTCTGTTCTGTGTTACGCACACGCGGCATCGCACCCTCATCCATAACCCTTGTTAACACGTCTATCCGTTTCGTCTTCGGTCTCCCCTAGGTTCTATGCTCGACGGTGATGTAATCTCTAATCAAAGTTTCGGTCTCGATTTTTATACACGAGTCGTACATTTTTTACCGAATTAAACAGACCGTCAAAAGAACAGAACACATTGTTAGTTTTATATTATTGTCCCCACACGCGCACAATTTTAAAACTATTTTATTCTTGGAGGAAACGGCGTATATTGTTTTCAGTCGCGCACTGGACCGCGGGGAAACAAAGAATAATATCTCCGCTGATTTATTTACTCTTTTGAAGTATGAATTGAGTTTAAGTTTTCTAGAAAACAATGGTATTTTCATATCGCAATGTTTTATATATTGTTTAATTTATTTTAAACCCCCCCCCCCACCAGTCGTTTTAGTGTAATATTTCGTTTGCAATCATGACCGAATATCGAGTTTTTATCAAATAACTCTAATAAATATATCGAAATTATTCGACTATTTATTATTTTATAGATGTATTATCCGATGGGTTTGTAATGATGTAAACTAACCCGGCGTTGTCGATTAATTATAAAATATATTCGTATTTGCGAATCGACTCTGCATTAAAATATATATATTTGTTAGTTTGTATCTTTGTAATTAAATTACCACTTCGTGTGTTCCAAAAACTAGCAAAGAGAAATGCGTACACGCACACAGTCCACTTCCGTAATAGAAACAAAAACCGAAACGTTGATTAATAAATATACGAGTATATACGTAAAAGAACAAGACTATAAACACGTTCGAGAAGCTAGAAAGTAGGATTTTTAGTCATAAAATAATAATACTCCGTGTGACGCAAATCCAGACAGTAGATACGATTAGATAATTTCGTACGATCTGCGTGCGTAAGCGTAATTTTTCCCACGGACACTCTTTCACGGCTTCTCTAGAACGAGAGTGAGTTGTGAAGGACGATCTACAATTAATATCTAACATTTTATTGCTATTTTATGAAAATCGTTTTTCTGCCGGCCGCCAGCGTGTGATTATTACAAACAGATATTGGTCGAGACTTTTTTACCGCTTTATTAGGAACGCGACGACGACGACAGATTAAATGAAATTTCAATATCGGTGTTCGCTAAATGCGGCAACTCGATTCCGATTCAGCTGCGGGTCGACCGTTTCTTCCTGCTGGACGTATTCACGTGTCGCACGATAATAACTCGAGTGTAACATTATCGGTACACAGCATTTGAGTGCCTGATTTGTGTACGCGGATTGCGTTTAAAAACAACGACAACGAATGGGTAAAAACTTTATGCGAAAAACATATTCGAACGCGCCGAATGAGATTTTAGCGACCGTACAACACAAATGAAAACGTACAAATTCGTTACAAGTAAAATTTCGACTGGCGATTTTATTCGACACGCTATTTCAATTAGTCGTTTATTATTGAAATACAAATAGCGTTTTAACGTACAACACGGTTATTGTCAATCGTACGCGCCGTTTCTGATTTCACAAGTGGTCGTCTGAAAATCGTATATTAATATTTAAATCCGAAACATTCGTGTTTCTGTGCAGAGAGCGAGTGTAATTTCGCTGCAACGGCGATAAATTATATACGCGTACGTACTCTGCTCGGAAATAATGCGTTTCTCCTCTGCCGTTGTTAAAAGCATCATCGCTGGGTGTGCAAAAACCAAAGCACTCTAGGCAGGCACCTCGCTCCGGCTCTGCAGGTCGGTCTATATTGATAACAATAATTACGAGCCGAAATAATAAGACAATTAAAAATATGGCCGACAAAAGTTTAATCTTATCTGCGCGAAAGTAAATTCCAAGACGTTCGTTCCGTTTCGTTCGTTTCGCGGATAATAAATATTGTCCCCGCCGCGACGCACGTTAAATCTTCGCCGACAGTTGTTAATTTCGAAGAATAGAAACGCGAGCAGCGCGGAGAGAACACGTCTCGCAAAGTTCTATACGTTGTTGTTTGTTATACGTTAGCGCGCGGTATCAAAACAAAGTTGCGCGAGAGAAGTACTTAAAATGATTCAATTTATTTCGATATTCTCTATCGGAGACAATAATAATTATTATCATAATCGTCCCGTTGTTGCCCTCCCGTGTGTGTGTGTGGAACAACGCGCTCGCGCCCGACTGTCGTCCGCGTCAAGCCGACGGTATTATTTACGCGACCCTGCAACTACTCGCATAGGTGTTCCGTTATTATTATTATTATCGTTAATCGTTATTATTATTATTATTATAATTTTCAACTTTAGAAACTAGGGGTGTTTAAATTACACAACTTAGGTGTACACTTATATGCGCACAAACACTCGTACACGAATGCGCACGCACACGTACACAGGATATTATGTATAGCGCTCGGGTCGAATTTAATATCTTTCACCCCTATTTTCGAAACTATGTGGAAAATATATAAAGGAGGCGGGTTTGGCGGCGCCGCCGCTGCGGTCGAGGCACATAAAATCCGTCGTCGTCTATCGCGCGCGCGAACAGAGTAATTTGTGGTGCGTGCGAGTTGGCCGCGGCGGCGGAGTAGAAAAATAGGTTAGGTATGTGTGTGTGTGTGTGTGTGTGTGTGTATTAAAAGCTGTTGCTGCTGAATTTTCCGCAAACGAAAACAATTACATTTTTTTCGCGTCGTCGTCGTGTGTTGTTTAATAGCCGAAAAATTACATTTTACGCCGTTGATTAGTTTGATGGAAAAAAGCAATTTGGACGTCGTCGTTGGAGAGGGAGCTGGCGATGTGTAATCGGGTTATTCCCAGACTTCATAAATAACTGGAGAGGGTTTCGTTTCGTTTCGTTTTTTTGTTTTTTTTTTTAGGGCTCCCCAGAGGCGCCCTATTGATCTGAATTCGGCCGGGTAGTGGTGGTGCGCGCGTGGGAGGGTAGACTCGCACGATTACTCGTCCGCCTCACCCTTCAGACGGACTAGTTCGGTGTTGATTCGCATTACAAGAGTCCGCCGCGTACCTGTGGCCGTCGTGTAATGATAACAGTAATAACATTATAATGTACGTATAATACGCGCGGCGTATACTATTGTGTTGATCGCGCGCGAAAGAGCCGTTGAAAATTTAATGCGTACGCGAGCCGTTTTATACGCACACAAGTATGTGTATAGTAATAACCGGCGGGTACTCGAGAGTCGCTGCCGCCGCCGCCGCCGCCGCAGCGGTAACGTTTATTTTAAAGCGTCCCGTGACCGCCGACGCCGCCGAACAGCGGATGCTTAAATTATTAACCAGAACAAACAGAGGCGGTCGTTTAAGAGCGGCAAACCCGGGGCGAATGCGTATTATCCCCGGTGAAAAAAGTCCACGGCGTGGGTGGGCATTAGGGAATGATTAGTAATATATTGCGTGTGTGGAAAGTTTTTCGCTAGTCTGCCGCGTATATTTTTCATTTCAATATAGTATATAAATAAAAGTGCTTTGGTTTTGGGAGACGCGAACGGACGCGTCGTCGACTAATTTTTCCAATATTCTAGCATGCCTTTGAAAAGAGGAAAAATAAATACGTTATACAATATATATTTTAAAATGATTATTAACGTCGGAAAACAATTTCGCCAAGGTCAAAAGTAAATTCAGCAGATTTATTATTAAGTTTAGCCTTTCGACACCATCTGGTATTATAAAAAAAGAAAAGATTTCTTAAGATTCCGAACGTTTCCAAAGAGTTTCATAAGAACTTAAATACAAGCCAAACTGTGGATTTTTTTCCTCGTTGCTTATTATTATTTATAACTCTGCTATATTTACTTACGAGCTGGAGAGATTGAAATTAAATTTCATGTTTTATTTCATAATGCCGAGTTATTACAATTATTGATGTTAGTTAACGATAGCCTTAAAAGAGACTAAAGACACGTTTCAACTTGTGACACAAAACGTTTTTTCACCACAACTAATAAACTATAAATAAAAAATTGTATATTATTAGATGTTTTGCTATGAGCAAGGTCGGCTCTATAGTGGGTTTTTTTTTATACGTAAGCGAGATTTAATTTTGCCACTCCTATGTGTATGATCATCATTCTATACTTTCAATAACGGAAATCGATGTTTTAATTTGAATAAAAGTGTTTATACTAAACTTGGTAGATTTATTGACACTTGTTTTGAAAAAAAAATTAAATAATTCAACCGCGAATAATCGTTTTAATTACTTTCGATTATTATTGATCGATATACGGCGAGTATACTTATTGTCTTTATCTTTATCACTTGTCTTTTTGAAATTTCTCGAATACCTCGACTATTTTTTCCCCAAATTAAGCACTGTGTATATTTGTAAAATTGAAAATTTCTTTTTCAAGGCTTGAGAATATTATAATTTACGACCGGGTCACTTTTTGTAGTGGGCGATATTCAAACTATACTGTTTTACTTGGGAAATTTTTGGATTCCGACGTTTTTCCGTTTAAGAGACGCGTGAAAAACACGATTCGCGAATACGAACGCGCGTAAAGTATATAATATGATTCGCCGAACTCGGTCCGGATCGACTGGAAACAGAAACGATTGGCTCGGCGAGAGTCGAGCGCAACAGAGTTCGTGAAATATTTTATAATATTTTCACACCCCAAATCCTAAACACACATGGCCCCCACCTATTGTCATATCGTAGCAAAGACACGCGCGCGCACACGGTGGTGGTGTGACAATACGAACGCAGTCGATTTATTAACCGCTCCAAGACTTGTGTGTGTGTGCGCGCCGCCGCCGCCGCCGCTCGCCCGGGCGCCGCGGCGTTACGTGACGGTTTGCAAGTAAGTCGCCCCCGGCGAATTCCGGATGCGCGGCGCGCGGTGGCTTCTCGCCCGAACCGTGTCCGATTCGCAAAGACGGCGCGTCGTCGTCGTATTCTTTAATATCGCGTAGTTTTTCTCGCACCGCGACGGCGTTATTGTTTTCGCGATTTTTGACGGTATGCCCTTTTTTTCCCCATTCTTTTTTCTATACATATATATATGTGTGTGTGTGTGTTCTCCTCCACTGCCACTGCGGAACGACACGGCAGAAATCGGTCGTTCGCGATTTTATATTCTACGGGAGCGAACAACGGTTTCCGTCTTCTCTCGAGATTTTATTTCGGCAAACCATTCGAAACCGCAATATCCCGTTTGACGCACGTCCCTCTGCCGTCCTTACAAGACGTGTTTGCACTTCCTCCTGTCCGGAGAAAAACAAATGTATAAACAATAATGTACACTATCATCGCGGCGACCTTCTTTGTCTTGTAATATAATATGTGTGTGTGTTTATGCGCGCTCGTGTTATTATTTTCTACGTTATATTTTTATTGTTACGTCGAATCGATAATATTTCATTTGTTCGGGATATCACGTCAAAGTAGTAGTAATTTCTTTCGTATAATTGCGGAGAGTTTCTTTCCGCCGTGTTTACTTTTACACTTCAAACTATAATCCAACCGATTATTTGCTGTAATATTAATTGCAGTTTAGGCACTAGATAAAATGTATTTCACAATATCGATTCAATAGTTACTACTATAGGCACTTTGTGCCCTAAAAAAACTTAAAATATGCATGCATTTATATCCCCTTGAAAATGATCATACATGCTCTTAAAAATTTTTCATTAAAAAATTACAAACTAATAAACTATCAATTATTATTTCGATCGCTTCTTCTTAGAGGTTCCGTTTAAACAGAATAAAAGACAGAAATTTCAATTTTAAATGCATATTGTTTTTACGATCTAATATTTTTTTTTAACCGTATTCCGCGTATTCCTTATCGACCAATTTTGTTTTTCACAACACACAAATAATTAGGAAAACATGGTGTACAGATTATATTATTTAATCTTTTATATTTAATCATTTTAATCTATTTTTATCAAATTTCTAGAAAATTAATTTAAATATTGTAAAGTTTGTATGAAATATTGTTCTCCGTTAAGTATTGTTCTAAATTTTTTTTAATAAAATATGTGAAATATGCACTTAAAATAAAAATACAACAAAATATGCTCTTATAAGAAAACCTATCTATAAGAATACCTTCCACAAGGTTGTATGTAAAAATGTTAGAAATGTTTCAGAACTCAGTTTTATAATCATTATTTTTATAAATTAATTTTCAACGACTCGAGAAATTATTATTATTATTATTATAGTACATAGGTCTATTTATTGTTAGTGATAACACAGGAATTATTTTATAAAATTGCCCGTACGACACTTTAGCATATCAATAGTTAAAAATTCCATATTTTGATTACTGTTTAATTGACATTTAATGATTTTTAAACAATTATGTCTATTTAAACAATTTTATTATCATTTTGAATGTTTAAATGCGGTAATCTAAAAAATTAATTAAGTTGTAGTTTTATGGAAAATTTAGGAAATCCTTGAATATAAATTGACACGATTTTTTTATAACAAAACGATTCTCATAGAAAAAAATTAAATAATTATCAAAAATGTATATCCTATAAATTAGATACGGTTAGATCGTTCACTAGACATTTAATTTGATTGGAATGGAAATATATAGTTTGATCGAAAAATAATTTTTATACTGAATAACAAATGAATAATTATTATACTATTCAAAATTAGACATTTATTTTTGATTAAATCCTATTATTAAAACCAAGATGATTTGAATAATCCACCTTGATAGATGAAAACTTTATTTTATCTCAGAATTTTCCAAATATTAAGTATATTAGACAATCATTGATGGTGGTTTAAATATTTTGTAAAAAATAGAACAAAACAATTGGAAAAATTAATTTTTAAGTAAATAAGGATATATTTATAAAATGTATTCTATATAATCGTGTTTAAGTGAATTTAAGTATATCATCATGACATGATGCCTAAATTAATAATTTTTAAAGTTATTATTTACCATTATTACATAAATTTGTGAAATAAATATTAGTTGGTTACTAATTAATTTTCTCATTAATATAATTATTTTGATCTATTACAAACATAATATGTTTTATTATATAATACGTACATATACAATATACATACATATATAGTTATGCGGCTGGCTCTTAATTTTTAAACTTTGGAATTTTTGATTTAGAACGCTCTCCACCTTATTTTTTTTCATTAGCATAAGAAAGTTATTAGGGTCAAATTTGGTCATGATTACTCAACCCCTTCTCGTACCGCAAGAGGATTGAAATATTGCCAAAGAGGGTAGTTTTACGGGTTTTCCAGTTTAATTGAAAATTTATAGCACTTAGCTTATGAATGTATAGAACATTAATTGTAAAGTTTAATAATCTTTAGAGAAAAATTTTCATAAATTCACTATTTTTCATAATAAATAATAATATACGTGATTATTCTTTATATACGTACTATAGCTGACCCGGCAAACGTTGTTGTTTTGCCATATATTTCCAGTGAATTTTGCTGTATAAAAAATAACTGACTTATTGTAAGTGCGTGGCGACGACGGCGTCTACGATTGAAATTTGAAAGAGGAATGGTGCGCGCACGGTAAAAGTTATATAATAATATATGACGTTGCGAAATCCATACCTTTTGCGTAAACGTCGTCGGGTTTTCGCTTTAAAATTGTATACGCCTATCGAGCCTATCGACCAATGACTATAGATTTGCCTGCGATCGTATTCGACCGGCCAATGAAAAAAGTTCTATTGTTCGTCGCACGCACGCAATTTCGATAAAAGTTATGTAATAATATGATATTGCAAAATCAATTCGTTTTTGGTAAAGATCGTCGGGTTTTTTGATGACACAATAATCTATTCGTATAAAATGCAAATTACTCGCTGATCGTTGCATCTCAAAATCTAGCCCGTGATAAGTTTACCCCTTCTTTTAAGGGTTGAATTTTGAAAAATAAGTTTGTAGATTTATTTATATACATCCCCCTAGGGGAGGTGCTCAAACGGGGATTTTGTATTGTGAAAAATTACTAACCTATTGTAAGTATGTACGTATATGTGAAAAGTATATGAAACACGTATATATATTTTAATTGAAAATGATTCGCAAAAAAATTTATAAACAATGATAATGGTCACTATGGTTACAGTATATAGGTATACGTACATACATATGTATAAATGGGTTATATGATATAAATGGGCTGACTTTTTCCTATAACCAATAGCAACCATTTAAAATTTCAATCACAAAATTCCCGTTTCAGCACCTCCCCTAATTGGGTTTTTTTCAAATTTTTTTTTTCGTAAAAACCTTCTCCTGGCAATTACGAACAATTCAAAAAAAAAATTTGAGCCAAATCGGCCCAGCCGTTCTCAATCGATGAATTGTTTTACATTTTTGGCTCCATTTTTATATACATATATATAACCGTTCCAGAATATTCTCGGCGCTCGCCACATATAAATATTGAAAAAAAAAACTATTCTATCTTTTAAGCTGGACCATATTATAAATGGTTACCAAATTTTATCAAAATCCGTTCAGTAGTTTCGGAGTTTATCGCGAACATACATCGTGACACGAAATTTTTATAAATATTAATTGATTTTTTTACGATTATTTATGTATGTACCTATATGTTTAACAAGCTGGTCGGGGATACAATAAAATTCTTTGCATACGACATTCTTAGAATTAAATTTATTAAAAATAAGATCATAAGAGAAGAAATGTCCTCTGGATGAACCGTAAATGTTACAGTCGGACGATGTAGAAATTTAACTAGAATAAAATGTTTACGGTAACGTCGCACACTTATAATTTAGATTTATTTTTTTGACTTTTTCGATCTCTATATCTACGGGTCTAGATGTACTGGGGATGCGTCGAAAACAATATTAAGATTGATAAAACAGTAGAATGACCGACGACGGCGAGCGAATATTTTCAACCGAATATCGAGCGATAACATTTTAGGAGAAACGTATTATATTATATGTATTGAGAAACTCTACATATCGCGTAGGAGTTGTTAAACAGAACTCGCTTATCAGATCATATTGCTGTGCGCAGGGACGTACACACGTGGCGTGTGATTTAATACTTACGGTCGCTCGGAGTAAACCCAAGGCTTATATAGATGTCCATATAAACCTTGGAGCAGACCTGCGCTTATTTGTGACTACTGACCGGCGGTTATCAACGTGTTTTTGCCGACAGAGTACAACGCGGCGGCCCGTGTGTGATATGTGTATCGTTTTATTATAAAAAATCAATGGCGATACTTGGCACAACTGGTTTTATTTTCCTCATACGCGAGTATAGGCATGTAAAATAAATACGACGGCGCGAGGAAATCGTTTCATTGTTTCATCCACGACCGCCGCCGTAAAAATATATTTATCTTAACATTACGTAAATCCGATTATGACTTTAAACAGTTTAAACGTTTAAAACGATATACATATACGATATACCATTTTAACTTATTTTTTGATAATTCGATTTTAGAAAATATGTCTTATAGCAACTGTTTTATAGCATTTCGAATTGTTCGTTGAAATAAACGTGTTTAAATAATCGTGAAAATTAAGTTTTTAACAATTAAAATTACTTTATTGTATTTATTTTCCCGGTAGTCTATTAGATCTATTAGTCATATTGTATTAAAATCATTTCTTATAAAAAAAAATAATAACAAAATTATCTACAATTATGAAGGTTCTGTTTCATTTTTGTGCGCTAAGTACTATGGATTTTCAATTAAACTCGAAAAAAAAACAAAACTGCTTACCTTTTTTGATCATTTTCAACCCTTTTGCGGTCGGAAAAAGGGTCCCGGATCTAAAATTTCATAGTTCAACAAGTAAGGATCCGTCTGATATGTATGTGCGATATGTTTATGAGATTACGGATTTTAGGTTTCATTTCGTACCAATGTATAAAATTCACGTTTTCGTTTCCACGAATGAAACATGAACTATCGTTCATGATAATGTTTTCTGGAAAATGTGTAAAAAAAAAAATTCAAGTTAATGTTAAATCAAATACGATATCCGTGAAAACTATAAGAGATATAGACAGATATTTTCCCAGTTTATAAACGACCGATAAACGTTTCATTTAACGAAACAAAATTGAATATTATCCTTTTAAAAACATTACTTATTATGTAATTATAAATAAAAGTTAAAATTATATCAAAACATTTTTTCATTGAAAACTAAAAATATAAATAAAAATATTAGTTTTAAACCATCGATTATTTGACGATAAAGAAATGCTTTTTCTAATTTAACTTACGCTGGAAATATTTTAACTTAACAATTATATTATATTATTAATATTTTTTATATAAAACAATTATAACAATAAGACGTACGTTATCAGTCCGGTTTCTCAAACACTTTACATTGTTTTGCCTTCCCAATTAAACCTACAAAACGATGATAACTTTACGATTCTCTGGTAAATTACCCTTTTATTTAAGTTGTCGAAAAATTTTACTCGTCAAAATATTAGTTATTGTTTATCGTATGACAAAAGCATAAAACGCTTAGCGCCTCGGTGAGATGGTATTCGTTATGCTATTTCGTTTCAGTTTGTAAGAACGTCCACGTTTAAAATAGCACATGCAGGGAGGGCCGCGAGCAGGCTACCATCATCCTCCCCAAAATATTAGTATTGTAATTTTAAACATTTATTTCTGGTAAAACATCAATGTCGATAGTTTTTAAATTAAAAGAGCCGAGCTTATTTAAAATTATTCATAAATTCATACTATGAATTTATAAATTCTGTACGAAATAAAAGGGTAATCAATTTAGTTTTTAAGTAGAATATTTTTGTCGCCAACACTTAAAGTGATTTTTCTGTTCTCGAAAATCTCTTCGTGCACATCAACTACTACAATCAGACTGTAAATTTAATGTACACTGTACTTAGAAGTTTGTTATATATGCAAAATATGCTTTTGTTTTTCACTAAAAAAAAACCCGCAAAAAAGCAAATTACGTTATAGTTGTTCGGCAAAAAATGTCGGTTGAATATGATTTCGTTCCCTCTTTTGTATTTATTTTATTATGTAATATAATATAATTGTAAGTATATATTATTTTATATTTATATAAAACTTCGAAACGACATAATAATAATATCATATAACACGAGGTCACGATAAAGGATAATATATTATTGTATGCTGCAGTTTCAATCGAGTATTTTTTAATAATAAATGTTATAAAAAAAATCAATGAAAAAATAAAAGTGTACTTGTTATTTGTTTCTAATTATTAAATCGCGAATAAGTAACATTATTGCGTGTAAAATATTGGACCACCGTCGTCGGCTCATGGCTGAACCATGTACAATAAAAATATTGAAAATAATTTTTAGTTTGCATTAATGAGACGATATCGCCCCATTCGCAAATTCGATTAAACGCCACAGTCCTCTGTATAATACGCCCACCCCGAGGATGAGTAATCTCTTTACGCTCGATACCGTGTTCACTTAAAATAGTAACCTGTCGGATATTTCGATAAAATTATGTAAATTTGTTTGTCTCTCGTTTCATCAAAAAATATATATATTTATTCATTTATTTTTTTAGTATAATCTGCGCGTATAGAAATCCGCGCCGCCGCCGCCGCCGTCAGCTCTGATATTGACACGTGTGGCGCGCGCGGACTTTAAAAAACTCATATTTCAGTGGAATTCGTGTGCGCCGCACCGGACCGGCGCATTTTTAATTCCCACGCGCACACTCGTACAACATTTTCGCCGCGAGTTTATTGCGACCGAGACCCATTTAAAACGGACTGAATAATAATCAGAACAGAATAATGGAAAATGCCAACGGCGCGGCAGACTGGCGACAGTAATTGAAGGTTCCGACTTCTGATGAATTAATTGGGATCGAGAAACGTTTCAAGAGCATAATCCACGAGCAAAAAAATTATTCGTAATTAAATTTTCTTTTATTCCATTTAAAAACTAAAGCCTTATAGTATGCGTCACGCAGTCCGTTGCCGCGTACGTAATATTTTCAGTTGAACATCGCTTTTTTAAATATGAAAGAAAGAAAAGTTTGAACTGATAAAAATTAAAAATTAATTTTTTTGTACTGGTAAAACAAACAGTTAATTTTCTACGTAACGCTCGCGTTAAAAAAATAAACAACAACAAAGTATAACATAATCTTTATACGTACTCGTATAATAATTCTTCTGTACGACACTGAATTTACTATTCCTAAACGGCTGGACCGATTTCGATGACATTCTTTCGCGTGTATTCGAGTGGTTTAGATTCGCGCGATTAGTTTGACACTGTCTTGATCTAAAACTGGTTATTCGGTATTTTCGAGATGAAAATAGTATTTAATTTTTTTTTACTAATTTTTTTCTACCTCGGTAACGTAGATCGGAAACTAAAAAAAAAAAAAAATCTTATAATATTCCATCCTAATCCGACAGAACACACGGCGGCGTTCTGTAACGCAAGACCGTCCGGGGAAATCGGTCCGGACCAAGACCGAGAACTATTAAATGTAAATGTAGACTATACGAGAGAGTCGTATACTCGTATAATATACTCTTCTCATACCGGACAAAACTCTTCGCGGGCGAATAATTTAGCCAGTACATAATATCAGACACGTCTGTGCTTTTCTTTATGGAAACAATAAAATGTAAATTTAATCATTTCCGACGTGCGAGTGTCTCGAGTCATAATACATTTCAAAACTATATACTAGACGTTTTAGAATAGTGTTATTTTAGATTATGGTTTTGACACTTGAGAGAATTTTAGAAACAACACACTTTTGGACAAAGAAAAAAAATCTAATACAAGTTTTACTCCGGGAAATTTGACTAAAACAAAAAAAAAAAAACTGTTAGATAATATACGAGTATATTATGTGTTAAATGCGAGTGATAATCACGAGTAATATTTATTTATTTTTTGTCAAAAACGCATCGGTTTAATTATTATGAAAAAATAAAGAACATACCTCGCAGTATTTTTTAGCTATTCGACCTGGTCATTAATTTTGCAAAAGTTATTGGAATAGAAAACGTTTAAACTTTTTAATATTCATAACATTTAGAAACGCAGCACGATTCTAAATCATAAGAAATACACGTCGTAAATAATAATTAGATAAATAATCCTTCGGTTTTAGTTTTCGAACGTAATACCGCGAAAACTATAAGTTTTAAATTTTGTTTACTATTATTACTGCTTTTTTTTTTTAGCAATAGTGTGATTTAAAAAAAATAAATATTCTGTTGAATATAGATTCAATCGACCGGAAATTAAATAAAGGTTACTTTGGATAGTGTGTCAAAATTGCAAAATTCTCATTACCTTGCGATAAAATAAAATAAAAAAAAAAAAACCGCACAATTTATGGTTATAACCTATATTGCACTATAAGCTCCGTTCGGAATTGTTTTTAGAATTCGATGATTAATCGTTTTCAGATTTAAAAAGACAACACGCCGACCAAGTGACCTATCCCAAATGCAATTTCCACGCGGCTGGAGCGAGATAAGCAAGACAAGTGGCCAACAGTGAAATTATTAATGTCCCGCGATATCCCGGCCTTTTTTTTTTTTTACGTTCGACTTTTAAATTTAATTTCGATAAGCAGACATTTAATTACATAACGAAAAGTTCATTACGTTCTTTGTGTTGTTTTATATATTATTTTAAATGACCAGCTTTTTTTTTCCGGTGACTATTTCCTCGCATTAAACTAACAGAGACACTCGATACGTGATATCCTTAAAAAATATATACAAATACCTAAGCGTATATAAATAAGGTATGTGCTCTTGTTATTCAAACACTAGTTAGTATACCTCTATTTTAGGGAAAAATAATGAAACCCTATACTAATTTTGCGTAAGAAGCATACTTACAAAAGCACGTTTATACATATACGAGGTATATATACATATGGATGATATTAGTTAATTAAACTTTTTAAATATTGGCTTACTGGTTTACGCGGTCGTCGTAATTCGTCTGGAAAACGAATTTATTTCTTCCGCGTTGTCACGGAAGCGTATCGAAACGAATATGAAATAATATGAAATCGCGTCGATACGTTTTACATATTTTGATAAATGTGTGTGTGTTCCGGGGGGGTTTTATCGCCGTCCGTTATTAGTGAATGTTTATTTGCCACGTTTTGTATTTTATCCGTGTCAGCTAAACGATACGACATTGACATAAAACCGCGTATATATTAGTATATCGGATAACAATTATTATTACGAATGATTATTGTCGTTTGTGCGAAGTGCCGTTAACTACTGTTGCCAACAATACTTAATTAGTTTTAAAAAACACAGTCGAGCATCAAAACAACGTGTCCAGAACACATTGATCTGCGGTAGAGATTTAGAATTAATATTAATAAAACAATAATTATTTTGAAATAATCAAATAGGCGCGGGGAATAAAAAAACAGAGCGACTGCCTACGAATAAGTCGTCGAAAAAAATACCAAAAATAATAAACAGGAAATATTATTACTCACTTTTGTGTGTGTGTGTGTGTGTGTTTGTACAATTTTTATCGCATTCTTTTTATACCCGCAGTATACCTTGACGAGTACTAAAATCGGCAATTTGTCCGCTTTTGTATTACACTTCTTCTTTTTTTTTTTTTTTCACAAAGCCGTTTGACAACACACGTCTGTTAATTACGAATATAATTCGTGCGCGAATAAAACGATGATTAAAACTCGCCGTTTTTGACGAGTTGCCAGAGTTTCGGAGCATTAAGCCTGAACGGAAAAAAAAAACGAACATAATCGTTAAGTCTGTCAATGTTTAAAAAAAAAAAAAATACTGACAATAATAGTCGAATGTTATTTATACTTACATATTATTATTTTTAACAAGCAGCTAAAACTTGTTGTATATAATCGACGTGGAGCTTTTCTCCTCCCGCGCGTGTACGTACGGGGAAAAAACTTTTCGCTCCAAACGGATTTATAATAGAATATATACATACGTACACGTATAATGTATATATAAAAACAATTTTTTTTTTTTCCGCCATATTTCTCTTATACCACTACAATCCATCGACATAAATTTGAATGCGAACCGTCAAGTTAATCTGTGATTTATTCCCTCGGCCATGAGAGAGCGCGTGGTGCGCGCGTATACCCCGGGGAATCTGTACTCCTCTACATTAATCCTCTCCGCTCTCCCCGCCGTGACATGACGCAGCCCCTGAAATTGAACTTCTCACCCCCTTCAGTTTTGTTGTTGTTGGTTATTTTTTTTTTATTTTTTTTTTTACACTAAGCCGCCGCTCTCCCTCTCCTATCGCAGCAAGGGTCGTTGCAGCCGCCATATGGGGCCCGAGCACGTTCTTCGCGGGACTCATGTTTAACACGTTTTCAAAAAACCATTATTTTCCGCAGGATCTCTAATTAAATGGTCGGCGGACGAACAGGTGCAATTGGTGTGGTTCCGGATAGCTCGACAGCATGCCCACTGGATCGCAGAGTTGGCCAGAGTAAGACGTTTCCCTAATTCTAAACGTACGCACTGAAACCCATAAAAACCCTGCTGCACCCGCAATAGTTGAACGCAACGCTCGAATTACTCGTACTTTATTCCGCGTACGTTAGAACGCCTACAATTCCCAACACCAAAGACCAAGTATTATTTGGTTCATAAGGTTACAAAAAAATAAATAAATATATTAACCATTTATACACATTATACATACGCATGGACGCTATTAATTCGAAACGCGGTGGTCGTTGTAACGAATAAAAACATTCGATAAACTCATAACGCCAATTTCGGCTTACTAATATAATAGTTTTAATCATTATTAAAGTTTTTATATTTTATAGACGACGAAAAAAAAACAAAACTGCCCCGTCTTTTATTATAAATCTATTTGGGAGTTTAATACGGTTAAATTCTATAGTATGTTATCTACTGAGACCCTTTTAATAATTTATAATCGTTCATTCATGAAAAACTTTAATAAAAGACCATGCCTAACAACTTTTGAGAATACTGTATGAGTAGAATTAAAATTTACTTTGCTGGTAAACTTAAAGTTAAGGATAAAATTACTTTTACAACTCTTGGCTTCGCGAACAAAGTAAACTATTCTCTTCGTTGATTACTTATTAAGTAATAAATAGTTGTATACTATTATTAAACTTATTTTATAAATTAAAAAAAATAATTGTATTTATTAAAGTGTTAAAATGATTATATAACATAATGATTATAAATGTATTATATACCTGAGTATTTTGTAATTCGCTTTAATAATTTTTTTTTGCAACAAATTATATACTCGTATCATTTTCTTTCATACCTTACGGATAAGAATAAGATTCTTCGGTTAGAATTTTTTCATCTCGATAAAATTGTTATTAAAAATTGTTGTTATTGTTTTGTGTAGGTACGTACATATAAGATTTATGCAAACCCGTAGGCTGTAATATTGTAATATTTCTTTTAGATTTCGAAATTAAATGCAAATAAAAAAATGAAAACAAAGGCCGACGACGCCAATGACAAAATTAATTATTACCACGGATACAAAGTGATATTATACCGCAGGTACTACACCTAATAACGAAAACGAAATCGAGTGATATTGACGAGATTAATTTGTGACCGAGAAAAGAGAAAAACTCGTCGTGAATTACAATAATAATTGTATTATACACGTTTTCGCGATCATAAACAACTATTGTATCTGAATGTGTCTGTGAAAAAAAAATAAAAATAATAAATAAATAAATAAATAATAATAAGCAAAATCCTATATGGGTACAACGCGTCATTTTATATTGAAAAGGTAATACTTCTAAAACTTGTTGGGCTTTGTGTTTTGACATATTTCTAAGTCCTACATAACATATTACGTTTCGGTTGGCTTTTAGGATTTCCAACCAGCACGTGTGTATAATAAAATATATTGTGTTTGGTTCCAGAACAATTTCCTGTTTCACAGAACATCGCCGGACGGTAACGAACTGTGGATGTACAAACGTTTAAGGGGTGAAAACACAACGGTGGATTGCCCTCATACTTACACGGGCGCGGGAGGTCTGGTGATACGCGACGATCATTTGTTAGTCGTCAAAGAGCATCGCATTCCGTTTTGGAAATTGCCCGGAGGTTATGTAAATCCTGGTAAGCGTTTCGTACTTTTATAAGGTTTTCGTTTTCGTTTTTCTGTGCGTCTGTTATTCGCTATAGTACGCGTTTACATATTTATGAGGTAATCCGTGTAATTAAAAATAACAAAACACAAAAAAAAAATGTTAATTGTCCGGCACTAAAAAATTAGCGGGTGAAAGTACGTAATGAAATGAAATGAAGCTGATTTTTTCGTTATGAATAAGGAAAAAAGAGAATCTAATACCTATTTCATAACCGGTCGTTAAAACAATAGTCGTCTCTCGTCGATTCCGCGTTGTTTGAAATGACTTATTTATTTAAAAATATGTGTAAATCTATTCGAGTCGCCACGATTAAAAATTAATTAGAAAAATGGTCATCGAACGCGATTTCAATTCAAGCAAGCTGAAAAAAAATGAAATTCGACGCAAATAAAACAATACCGAGCTTGGATTTTATGACCTTTCGTGTACTACGCGTATATATTATAATACGTAACGTGTGACATGCAAAACGATAGATATCACACAATACAATATTACGGACGACCGGTGTATAATATTAGATATCGGCTGTCCGTTATTATTATTTCCAGTAATGATCGGTTGTACGCGGTTTTTGTTTTTTTTTTTTCCATAAAAACGCCCGCGATATTTTTAAACTACACCAGTAATTTTTACACGCATGCTAATATTTACAGCGCAACAACGACGGTAATAATCCGCACATTTCTATTTCCGTCCGATAACGTCAAAGTAACACGCGAACGTGTGCGCGATATTATTACGGATGATTATGTCGTTCATACGATCGTTGTTGTCTATTTATCCAACGCGATACATACGTATAAAAATATTATATTACGTGCGCCTTAAAATATTTATTATGTACGTCATATTATATAGAACAGTGTGTAGGTGTCGTATGTGTGCTCGCGAAATGTCAAACACGCGCGGTTTGAAATTAATTAAAATAATCCTATATTATATTTTGTTGTACGGGGACATACACGGTGGATTTGATGTCCACACGCGGCGCGGTATGATTATGATTTTTCTCTTTGTTTTTTAAGGTGAAACAATCGGTGACGCGGCTGTTAGAGAAGTGTTCGAAGAGACGGGCATCAGAGCTGAATTCGCGTCTTTAGTGGCTTTTAGGCACGTTTTGAACGGGAGTTTCGATTGTGCCGATATGTATTTCGTCACGAACTTGCGACCGTTAACTTTCGACATTGTGATCGATCAAGAGATATTAGACGCCAAATGGATGAAGGTAATTTCGAATTGTTTTACCTTCGACGGGGATGATGTGCTCTAGAGAGAGAGAGAGAGAGAGAAAAACGATGTCATTAAGCTGTTTCTCCCTTACAGATTTATGACACTTTTTAATAACCCTCTCTCGGTCCCTTCCGGCAATTGAATTACCTAATCTCACTGATGCTAATCTATCAAATTAACACTTTCCATCGGCTCGTTATCTCTAACTTTTAGATTGCTTCGATGGGGATTATCCCTTTATGTTGAATACCAACTAAAAAAAAAAAGAGAAGGAATTGTCCCGAAAGTCGATATTTCAAGAGATGTAAGTTTTAAGGGGAACGACGCGGATAGGTACTTTAAATGAATATTCCAGTAAAATTTTAACGGACGTAAAACTTTTTATAATAAAATAAAAACAAACACCGTAAAATCGTTTTCTCAAGCGCGGTTCTTTTGAATCGAAACGCCTATATATTGTATAGGTAATCCGATCGAAATTAATTCAATCGCATTTCAACACAGATAAATTTTATTTTCAATTAAATGCGAGCGTTAACGAACGATTTTTAATCGAAAAACTATAAATCGTTTTTAAATAAAAATTCCATTTTCATCTTACACAATACTGCATAATAATCAGTAATCATAAATTGTATTAATTTTACCGTCGTCGTTGTGCCCCGCTCGTCGTGTCCGTAGCTCGCGATCATGCTCGAGGAATGCTGTTGAACAAAATGCCGAATTATCGACGTAACTTTATCGACTCGTTCGATATTCCAAGTTCCGTCCTTTACGCCTGGATAATACACTGCAAATAATTTATAACGTGGTTGTAATATCTACGGATGTGGTTTGACATATTATTGGATATTTCAATAATAATACCTAGTTAATCTCGTATTATAGCTCCGCGGATGTGGTTTGACGTATTTCATATATTTATAGTGTGAATAATCTTACACATTATAAGTTGAAATATATTATAATATGTGTCACATTGTTGTGTTACTATAATACGATATTATATCTCTATTGTATAGTCGCGCAATCGTATATTATACTACCTACCTAATTGAAACTCAATATCCTTTGAATAATTTTCGAATTTTTTTCAAACTGCCACGTTCCGATAGCAGTAGAGTTTCATTTTATTCTCGGAAATTACGTAGTAGTTATTATCGATAATGTTAAAAACCGTTCCGTTATGCGTTTATATATTATAATCCATAGCCAGAGTTCGATTTAAACACTCGCGTGTATAAATAAATGATAAATATCAAAGGTTGTGTGCGATGGTTTGCAATTCGAGAGTATAACATAATAATTATAATACGTATGTTATATTTGTATATTTAATTTATCACTGTAGCGAATCGCACTCTCAATGATACGAGTAGGTATTTATCGGAATATGCGCGTTACGCATTTATTGTATTTTACTGTAATATCGAGTATGTATATTTAAACATCGTTATTATTCACGTTACATTAGCATTAATCAGAACTGGATACGATCGACATAACGCGAAAGCTGTTTTCAGGTAGGAATTTATTCTGAAAAATACCTACTGGATATTTATTATAATATATAGGCGCCGATTGAATTGAAGTATTTTAGTGTAAACTACAAATTATGTAATTATAGATAATATGTAAAATGTAACCTTATGAATAATAGTTTTATTTTCCAAATCGTATAATATTTACTCGATAAACCGTATTTCGATTAAAGTATTTTGTAATCGCGTAACTCAAACGTTACACGGACGTTTCACCCATCGCGCGCGATCGTTACGATTCGTCCATGGCGATTTTTGTACGTTTGCCCGAATTCGTTACCAAATCTGTTTCGTCCTATTAGTCAATCAGTCGTGTCAAAGTATCTAGAACATTGCCCGCCGTAATAGATCAGTGTCGTCGACAACGGGTTAAGAAAGTCGCGCTTAAAATGTCTAAAAATATAATAATTACTCGCAAACCGTATGTAGATAATATCTCGGCGTGTTGTTTTTTTTTTTTTTTTCAGTTTGAAGACTTTATGACGAGTCCAGACGTCGGCGAACACGGTCGTTTTTTCGTTAAAACGTTCTTGGAAAATTCTAAAACCGGCGTCACTATGAAACAGAACAAGATGATTCATCAATTGACCAAAAAAGAATTTATCAGTTACACGCCGTGTGTAACGACGAGCGACACGGACGCGGACAATGAAAAGCACTAGTGAAATTGCAATTGTTTACCTTAGATATTTTTTCAATATTTGTTCAATGTCGTTTTTTTTATTGTACGACGGCGTACTCGTCGACTTTTCGAAGATACTGCTGTACGAGTTACGCGGTGTATTGTTATTGTATTTCGTTGTATAGTTCTACATACGTGTATGTTCTATTTTAATCGGGTGTAAATAAAATCTTAAATTTCACGACCGAAAAGAAAATCGGCGGTTCGTTGCGATTTCATTTCGTCGACACAAACTACAATAAAGAACGAAAACAAAAAGTTACGTCTATATAGTGGTGTATTTATTTTTTTTTTTTTAATTACTACCCATTTGATTATGAAATAATAATCATTATCATACCGACCTGATTTATGTGAGTATGGCTACGTTTTGATTGCTAACAAATCACCTTTGTACCTCTCTATACGTCACGTCGTCGTCGTCGGGCTGGCTGTAATAAATATCCAATTACTTTTGCTTTTATATGGTTTTCGCGTTATACGACACAGTTTGCGCGAGACGTGTCCGCAAATTCTAAAGCACATTCGCGTTGGACACGATGCGTTTTATCAGATCGTATCAGACCGTCCGAATAGTACGACATGCGAATATCAAAGAACAAATTGACAGGTCAACGAGGATTCGCGCGTTTAAATAACAGTATTATTTTAGGCGCGTGATTATGTCATATTATTGTCTAAAACGCGGTAATACTATGCTCGAAATTTTGAAGCCATATCATAATATTATTATGAACAATTTCAATGAACTTGTGTTCATTTCCAATGCCATTCGATTATTGGTTATGTGTTATGTTTATTAGTGATTTATAATATTATGTATTTACAATACAATATAATATGAATTATTTCTATAGAGTTAAAATTCACTTTAATTAAGTGAATTAACGGCCGATAGTGCAGTATTTACACAATTTATTATTTCACGTTTGACGATGTAAGTATGCCTGATGACGGATTGAATACGAGAGTCTGAGATACGAGTAAGTAAACACGATAACGAGAAACCGTTTCTGCACGATAACATTTGACCGAGCGGAATCGACCGCGACTTGTATTAGAAAAAAAATAAAAATGTTTTACACGTCGTTTTCAGTTCGTTACGCGGCGGCGTTCGTTAATTAAATATTAACGCGATAACAAAAAAAAAAAAAAAATGTAAGTAATAATAATATCATCATCGTCGTGCGAGTTTATGAATCGCATCGTTTATACCCGTCGCATGATAAAATGAAAAATATTTATATTTCATGTATAACAGGTGTATGGTTCTGAGACGTAACGATTTTGTAATACTTAAAACAACAGATTGTCTATAGTTTGTTTTAAAATGCGCGTTTTTCTTTTTTCGTTTATTACACGTGTTCTACGAAATTCGCTCTCTCGTTAATTTTCAACGCCGCCGCTTTCGCCCGACGACGGCGGCGGCGGCGGCTTGTTGAATCCCAAAACTATGCCGGCAGAAAACGCATAGAACGATAAAACGATATTTTCCTCTCGCCGGCCAAGGCGCGAGTCGTCGTCAATTAGAAAAAATTGTGCGCCGAGACATTGTTTGTGAAAAATCAGTCGCTACAAAATAATACGTCCTTGTGTGTACGGTTTTATATATATATTTTTTTTTTCCCACCGCGTACATTTCTCCCGAGCGGTATTCAAATTTAAATTCTCTTTACCCCCGACTACCTACTTTTGTTTTATTCAAACGAATGCTTTTATCATTTTTAGGTTTTTACATAAAATGTAATTTTGCTGATTTCACTAATGTTTCCGTTCGAAAATACTTTAATATTCCTAATGTACGAACACGCTTTATTATTACGTGTATCGTTGCAATTCATAGATGCATATTATGTGTATATAGTATTCACACACACACACACCTGACGTATATATTATTATTAATTATTACGCGCGTTCGATAAAAATATAAACGCGCGTAATATATTCCACATACTATATTATAGAGGCGGAGAGGAGTAGTAATAACGATGAGAATTATACAATTAAATTACGCGGTATGTTATTATTTATGACACACGGAGGAATACTCTTGGGTTTTTATTTTTTAAACGTTCGACGTATTTTTTTATTTTATTTTTTTTTTTACTCAATAACCGGCACGTTTCGAGCGATTATATTATACGCGAGTACGGAACGTTTCTTATTCGCGCATTACGCGCGTACTCGATCGTAAAACGCGGCGAGTACACACACACACACCGCTAATAATAATGTATAATCGCGCGGAAAAATTAATAAATAATATGTGTACCTTTAGGTTTATCGGCGAGCGTAGGTGTGTCTATTATAATGTGTTCCGTAAGCACCGGATCTCGAGGTGGTTTCTGTTCAGAGCCCGTCCGTTTCGATTATTATTTCGAATGCAACGCAGTGCCCAAGTGTGCGGCGTGCGTGCGTATACACGAGCGTTTCGGAAGTATTTCGGAAACAATGGTTTTGATGCGTCACAATCACTTCACTATTAACAATAACAGTAATGGTTATGATATTCGCCCGTTAACGTGTCCGAGGTGTACGGCGATTATTGCAGAAACATTATAACGGCGAAATAAACGCCCGCGCATTATCTTAAAGAGGTTCTTCCTGCGAGTACATTTTATATAATATGTATATCTCTACGAGACTATCGCGCTCTTCCGTTCGGTATTGATTTATATATATATATTTTAATATAATAATACGGTTTTTCGTTTTATCGCCCCCGCCCCCCCCCCCCGAGAATAAGAGGACGACGCGCCTCGCGCAGAAAAGGTTTATGGATTTCAATAAACATTTATTACCTACGTACGTAAATACACACCGTTTGAGTGTACATTTATTTATACTGAGGTATTTGCCTCGAATTAAACGATTTCGCCCGTACGGAATGACGAGCCTCGTAAAAACGTCCGTTTCGATAGATTAAACGACATGCACGCGCCCCAGCGTTCTCTACAAATAATAAACGCGTGTAGTCCTCCCCGCCCGGGCGGGGGCCTGTTGAATTTTTTCGCGTACATTTTTCGCGTTCATTTTTCTCCGCGCTAAAATAATACGTATAATATATTATCGTTTCGACCGAGACCGCGGGGAGTATAATACGCGTACTATATTTAGTCTGTCTGTTTTTTTTTTTTCGTCGGAAACAGGTACGCGCTATATGAATATTTATTTCGTCGTTTGCACCTCGGATGTTCAAACAATAATCATTATTATCATATGGTTTGCGTTGACCTTCTGTGCAAACGACGAAACCTTATACGCGACTCCGGCGCGCGCGTGTAAGCTGTATTGTATTATCAGACTCGAAACACTAGACGCCCGACGACGGTTCCCGAGCCGATTTAAAAACCACTATTTTCAATCGCGACAAATTGTATTATAACGAATTACGTATTTTCTCCGGCGCAAATTGGAATCGATTCCGTTACGCGAATTTATTACATCAACGTTTCGCATTGGACGTTTTCGTAAATAAGCCGTCAAAGAGAGCTACGCGCGCGTCTTTTCATTTTCAGTACGCTATTATATTATAATATATAGCACACGCTCGCCGCGCCGCCGCCGTTACCGGTCGGTGAAAAAATATTATAAGCCGGTTCGTGTAAAACAGAACCGAGCCGACCGCGAGTGTGTGTACGTTTATATTTGTCAATTAAAATTAATAACGTCAATTTGTACGAATAACGAGGGCAATAATAATAATATCCGAGTAGGTATGTCGAAATTGTAGGAATAATGAATTAATCATACACGCAGCGGCTATTATATTGTATTCGTATTAAACACATCCGGACGTTTACAATCTTCAAGAATGCGGCGTCGTCGTTACGTCGTCGTGTATTATTTGAGAACAAACTACAAAATGTTAAAATACCGAACTAAAACGCGATCGAGTTGTTTTTTTTATATACATATATATATAATGTCACACATAACACTAGCCCCGGTGTTTCGAGTAAATATTATTTAAATGCATAGTAATCCGACGGTTTTTATGTTCTTATTTACTCGGGTATGTAAACGACTTTTTCTCGCTCGAACCATACACAAAAACACGATGTTATATCCGGTTGTGACGAATATAGAAGATTTATAGACTAAATATGATTTACAGTCGGTACAATAAGAACTTGTAAACTAGAAAATATTGTCAAATCGATTTTATATCAATCCGGCTATTACGCTTTTGATGAAATTACGTTTCGAATAAATTAAATTGATAATATTCCGAAGGAATATGACATACGTTCGAGCGATCGCGACTATTATTATAAATTATATAATCGTCCAGACCAATAATCGATACTTAAGTCGTATGTCAAGAGAGTGCAACAGTGTTGCTTTTGACGAAATTAAACTTCGCTGTTTGAGTTTAGGTTTCGGATTATAAATAATCGATATTATATAAAAATTTTAAATTTAATATTTAACTAACTGTTCTATATTATTATTATTATTATTATTCATTCTATATATTCTATAATTACTGTAATTCTCTATGTTAATATAATATCACATATGTACACTTTTAAAATAAATAAAAATAAGATATGATAATTATCGCAAACTAACCGTCGTTACTATTTTACGCTCTAAAACGATCTAAATTTTCAAAATTAAACAACTACTCACGTGAAAATATTTCGACGATTTTGAACATTGAGTCGACGGACATTTTCGTTATATGGTAGGTATAGTATGCGCGACGAATTAATCTCTTCGTATGGATAAGTGTAAATGCCGATATCGTTTTTAGGCGTGCCTCCTAGCTTCCTCCAGATGAGACTTGAATATTTTATGCCATAACATAATAATCTAAACACAATAGACTCTTAGTGCAATAATTTACAAATACATAACTGCATTAGTCGTCGGTTCTTAAAATATCATCATTATTTGGTCTGTATGTACTCGCACTAACTAAATTATTTAGTTACGACACTACTTGGAAGTTAATAATCATAGTATCCACTCCGCCATAAAAGTTAATGTTAATTGCACTAAATGTTTAATAATTCCCTACCGCCGTGAATTATTCATTCATTAATATTCCGCGGCTACTAGTCGTCACTCGTAAAAACTGTGACGCGGTCAGTTTATAATTATTAACGATATCTTAAATTATTTTTTGACAGTTCTCAAGACGCGTACTTACAATTTTATTATAATATATATATATATTTTATGCAGCGGTGTTCCCGTCGGGCACGATGCGTACACTGCGAATGTCCCAAAGGTATACTCTCGAGATTTTAATGGAAAATCATGGGTACCTATATTGCTCTAGAGTAATTCACGAACGAAAAACATAAAAAAATTGTTGAAAATCGACTGCGGTTTTTTATTATTATTGTTTTTATCATTTTAGTCGGTTTTTTTAACAGGCCAAATATGATACAAACGGTTTTAATTTCGGCACGTTTTCCGTATGAATATTAATTTTATATTCCCATATTCCCTTTTACTATCTTAGAAAGTATCAAATGTTCGTTTTCGAAGTAGTTTTAAATTTATCGATTAAAATATACTACCTACATATTATGTATTATTATCTTTAAAACGTAAAAACCAATAGCAACATAAGAAAAAAAAGAAAGAAAAAAGGGAATCCGTATTGATTTTGTGTAAATGTAATTACATAATAATTATTTTTTTTGTTTTCCATCAAGATGTACTCATTCTTAAAATGTGTTTAGACCCGAAGTGGATATGAAATAAATCTTTATTTAACAGTGGATCATTTGATTGTTTATTTAGTATAAGTGGGGTGGGGAAATGTGAATGAATACATTAACAAATAAATATAATATATATTGCTGTGAATAAGTCGAAGCTATCACAATATTTAATTATTGATATTTTTATTTCTATAAGTATTTTAATAAATTATAGTTTTACCTTGGGTTAGAGGTTTGTAAATTATTAAAAAGTATAAATATTTTACAATTTATATTAACCAGAGTATAAAAATAATGAATAAAATATTATGCATATATATATCTACTCGAGAAGAGTAGTTTTGAAATTCAAGTTGAATCATAAATTTGAATTAAAATTATCTTTAAAGATATTTTTAATGATGAATTCAGAAAATTCTAGTAATATACTAAAAGTTAACGATTGGCATTAATACAATTGGCTTTTGAAAACTTTTGGCTAGAATATTCTTATGCAATGCTATATATACAGAACGTCAGAACGCATAAATATATATTTATATACTTAAGTAGGTCATTAATTAATTTAGACATGTTTAAATGTAGTTTGGAACTTGTTACGTTACTCCGCGTTATATAGAATATAATATTAAGTAGGTATACTCACAAACAAATTGTATCTGGAATTATTTTTGTGAAAAACAAAAAATTGTACGTGCGCTCAATTTTCACGAATAAAATGTGTAAAAATCCCACAGGTAAGATACTGCTGCCGGTGGAATCACTGGCTCCGATTAGTCCTTTGTTCGGTCATAGGGTTTTTACTTTGTTCCGTCGTCGCGATCCTCGTAAAAGTTCCTGTGGAATTATCGTTATGAAATCGAAAGCAAACACTATTTACATGAAAAAAAAAACATATTAACCCCTTTACAGCATAAAGTCCGCACGAGACGATGCAAGTAACGACTACGCATTAAAACGGCCCAACAAAATCATGCCTCCAAAGAGGATTTGAGTTTTGAAAAATAATTACGAAAAAGAAAACGATACAACTTATGGCACACGGTAAATTTGTCAGTGTTGTTCGATAAAATCGAATTTTTTATTTTTACTACTGAAAAAATCGAAAAATAACCCGTTTTAAGTACCCGTCTGTGTGTTCACTTTGTTTCCGGAAACATTTGCCACATTTGTAACTTTTAGAGCACTCCTTGAACCCAAAAAAAAAGCGTCTTCATACGTAACAAACTAAGTGAAAATAGCGATCATTGTTATTTATTTATTTCGTATGGCGTAGCGATCATTGTATAAAACCAATATACTCTTCGCTTCACTCGGAATTTTGAAAATAAATAACTCGAATGTACTAGTAAAATTAAAGATTTCTTTTATTTACCTAATGATTTTGAATCTCAAACAGTTTTTATCATTAAAATTATCGATAAACTATCATTTTTTTGATACACCGTACCAATAAATAGATCGATCCTAAATATTATTATATAACTACCTATTGATCGATGTGGATCACACACACATTTGTATTTAGAATCGTAAAATTTCCAACAAAACAGATAACTATCGTCGTCCTCCTCACCCAGATATTTCGAACTGCCGCCGAAGGTTAAATTTAAATCTATTACACCGTCTTGTACCTACTGCAAACCCATCCGGACGTTTTATACGGCGCGAGATATTGATGACCTCTCGTGGCCGAGAACGAGACGCCAACAATAATTCTCGTTGGCGATATGGTCCATTGTGTCCTATGATTTTCGTACGTGTTCCGGTCACGGGTAGCGTTCGTTTTATTCGAATATCAGACCAACACGTGAACGATTTTGAAACACCAGTAGGTGATTAACCTACACAACTCTATAGTTGTATCTGCTAAGTTTTGTCGCACAAAAGCTATATATATATATATACGTATATGTGTAAGTATGTACGTGTGTGAGTATGTATACGTGTGCAGTATTTTTCGGCGTGAAATTGCATTATAGGACGGGGCAAGTGTGTGGTGGTGGCCGGGTGTTGAAGCAATAACTTTAGAAAATAACATTATTTTCTCGCACGGCAAAATATGACTGAAACTCGGAAATAACTTTTAAAACAAAAGTTACAAGTATACAGTTGTTCGGTTCTGTACATACTTTTGGAAACTCAAAATGTTGTATATTGTATATTGAACGATTGTTATCTGGGGAAATAACGATCGGATGGACTTTTGGTGAAAATAGTATTACTTCACGAAAACGTTTCGAACATCATTTCGTTTAGTATATAATATATATATATATAATACCTACAGAAGAACCTTTTACCAGAATGTATATATATATATATACAATATATGTCTTTGAAGAGTCTGCAGGGAACCCAGGTGAGATTTGGTGGACGTGATACTACACGAAGATAAATAAGTTTAAATGCGTTACTTTACTTATACCTATATATATATATTATTAAATGTTAAGAGTAAACTCGGAACATATTCGATTACTACAATAGGTTTGACTGTTTAGAGGTACGCGCCCAAAGACTAAAGTCGAAAAGACGATTCGTTTAATAAAAACTGAAACGCTTGCTCCGTGTTACAATGGTACATTTTAATATTTTTCTACTTTTAATTTCGAATGTGCATAATTTATTATTTGTGATAACATGTATTTGCTTGCGCTGCGTGCTTTTAATATAACCTGCGCATTAACCGTAAATATGGAAAACGAAAATTATGTACCAGCCGTGTACGTTCTCGTATTTACCGCGGTTGCGCAGGGCACTTAATACTCCCCTAACTCGACCCAACATTAACCCCCCCCCCTCCAACTGAAAATAATTTTATATTACGTTTTGCCGAATATCATTGCTTGTGGTATATGATTTGGAAAAAAAAAATTAGGTTGTGAAAAAAAAAAACCAAATACTACGTGTTCCAGAACCATTTGAATTTTAATTCTACGGGGCACGCCAATACGAGACGTTATAATGTGTACCTACGTAAATGAATGCTAAATGTTAATTACCCAATACATGAAAAATCTACGCGTATCGATGGATCGAGAATTCGTACAGCCTACTAGATTAAAATGTAAACGGCATGAATTTTTTTTCTCCAAATACGTCGTCGTCGATAGTTTTACAATATGTTAACTTCTCGGAATACAATAAGTATACATAATCTCACAGAAAATGATTTATGACGAATCTAAAGGAACATAAATATGAAATGTGCGCGCACGACTGTTATTATTATTATTATTATTATTATATACTTTAATCACAATCGTTATTGTATTTTAAATAACCGAGTATAAATGTTTCGTAATTCATAGAATATAGAATGGTAATTATACTACAATCACTGAATAATCTGATTAAAGTTAGATAGTATATACGTCGAGTCCCCCCGATTATGTTTTCATTATTCAATAGATTAAGAAAATAAATACGCGTATACATCTATACACGGTTTATATAAGTTATAATATTATTGTTGTTGTCGTTTTGCTAAGACTAATAAATTATTTTGAAATTGAACTTAATTCCATCGAGTACCTACCTACCTACCTACCTACCTAGGTAATAATAAGAGCAAATGTATTTATTAAATTTAAATTAGTCGAAACCACGATCAGCGCAGGAATTATAATGACATACATACCTAAGCGTTTAATGTATTCGAGACAATAAAGCATAATAATAATAATTGTGGTAAATATAAATTTATTATTCTCGTTGCATAATATTCTAATTTCATCAGAGTTAGATTATTTTAATCAATTTATTAGGCCGATACGATTGATTCCCCGAGAGCATTGTTTATTAACGCTGGATATTTCTTAAGTTGTCCTCAATTAAAAAGTAATATATAAATATTATTAAAAAGAAATTTCGTTTTAGTAATTATAATAAAATATACGCAACGGTAACGTTGTATTTGAGTTCTAAATAATTATTATGCGTTGAAACGGTCTGAGCTCGGTAAAAATAATAGACTCATAAATTGTCTAAAACGCAGGTAAATATTTGCGTTATATTAGTATAATAATTGTACTCGTTCATCACAATGAACGTAAAGTATGTTTGGGACAGTTGTAGGGAGAGGAAATATAACACAAAGTGTACTTTACCCTCATCATTTCTGTCATAATCCGTACTCGCTGTCAAGAAACCTGCTTGATAAACAGATTTAAGATCACCAAAAGAAAGTTACTCTTAATATTTGACTTTAAGTTTTTACGATGGTAAAAATTAAAAAAGGTGAGATACAAGGCCGGGATGAAACACAAAAGTCGGGTACCTAGTTGATATGTATAGGCGAATTTTTATTTCGTTAAAATTTGAAATTCAAAGATGAAAAATGAAAGGGACTCATTTCAGGCTCTTTCTATCCAATTAAAATTATTTTATTGATATTTTATTAAGAAAGAAAATAATTTCGGAAAGCTCGAAAATTTCAAACATCTGTAAATAGCACCACAAACAATTAAAAACCTTTTGAACATTATACAATTTTTAAAGAGTGAAAGTGAAGTATTCCATAAAAATTTCATGTCTTTACGGCTATTTATTTTTTTTTCAATCAAAAGAAATTAATGTTGCTCGTATCGAGTAAATTAAATATATTTGTATATTTTTAAACCTAAAAATCGTCGATCGACTAATTTCGACGGTGGGAGAAAATTTTAAACCTCTCCTTTGTAATAAAATATTACAATGTGTCGCGCAAATACATATTAGTGTTTTCGACAACGGCGAATAGTGAAGTGGTGACAGTTGACAAATGACAACATTCATTTTATAAACGATTAGTTTATATAACGATTGATGATGACGGTGTTCCAATTAAAATTCAAAATCTAACAATATTTCAGAATCGTCTCCATAACAGTACCTACCCGTCTCGATCAGTCGCGATACGTATAATTTTAAATAACGTTGAAATAATAGGTGGGGTAAATCACGCGAGTACACCGGGTACATATTTTATATTAACCTATATTGATTCCAAAATATATGTCTGCGATGGATTTTTATTGTTTCGTTAACAGTAAGCGTTTTTATATAATGCGAAGGATCGCCACCCCCAGCCACCGTCACATTAATAACCGGACCGCATAAAATCATTGGGATTTGTTTATTTTTTCTGTAATTATGTATTTTAGTCGTGCTCGTTAGGTCGTAAAAGTATACCAATAGGATTAACAATCTATACTGATACGATTAACAATTAAAACCCAAATGCCGGCCGATGTCGAACGGTAAAGTAAACTTAAAGATTTTAAACATTCAAAGTTAATCGTCGGCCCTAATGTATGCGTTTTTAAATGGATTTTACGTTTTCCTAGTGCGGGGGCAAAAATTAGCAACGTTCCCCGTGGGTATCGATTGTAGACACTAGCATATTGTGATTAAACCTTTGTGCGGATTATCATAAGCCGGTGAATTGAAACTATATACATGCGAGATCGTAAATTTCGGTCTCGACAAGCTTCTACCTCGTTAAATTCCGTCTAAATATTCATGGCGATATATATAAAAAAAAAAAAACAACACCGAAACTTACTCAGTGTTGGGGAAAAAATAATGGTTCTTATACTTCAAAAATCCCCTCAAACATTCTCGCTGGATAGTCGTTCACCAAAGTATACTCTATAAATATTCTGAAATTTAAAAACGTGTGATTTAGTTATTATTATTACATAATGTATACGATTTTATACAACACCGAGACCCGACGTGAATTCCGATTTCCTTTCGATTTAATTCTAGGCTTTATTTTTAAGAAAAGTCCACACTTTTAAAACTACTTTTCATTTAATCCCTTTTTTAACGGAATTTCATACCCATTATGTTAACCCTACTTGCCTACCTACCTACTCTTCTTTCGGAATAAGATAGATTACAGAGCATTTATACAGATTTTATAATTACGTGTGATTAAACTAAAATGAACACTACGGGCTCCCAAATGAGAAATTCCTTATATTTGATTACAACAACATCAAGTATGGCATAAAATTATCGAACGGCTATAAATAAAACGCCTTGAGATAAAATATATTTGAAAACCTATAAAAGCTTCTACAATTTTAACGATTAATGTTTTGTCGTTAAAGGTTTGATAAAATAATGGAAAAAAACCTTTTAATAATTATATTTTACAACGCTTCTATAGCTCGGTGATCGATTTGGATTTATACATCTTCTATAAATCCCCATCACAATGTATTTTCTTCTCTAATTGGGTAATTTTTTATTATTATTTATCCGATAAAGTTTTCTCTTAAATTTTCTCTAAACTAAAATAATTCGTTTTAAATTATATGAATTAATAGCTACGTTTAACAATTTTTAAACTCTTAGTCGAGGCAACAGAAATGGCTGCTGTCTTTACGATAATGTGATTTTTTTTTTCCCTTCGGAAAATCCTTTAAGAAGGAGTAAAGTACTCCAAAAGTTTTATAAAACATGTTTATCGATTTAAAATTGAACACAGATGGTAGGTAATGTGGATTATTTAAGGTTAAAACAATCGAGAAAATTTGATAAAGAAAAAAGAAAAGAAAATGCCAAGATTTTCATTGTTTGAAAGTTTCGAAAAACAATTAATTTTCCATTAGATTTAAAACGAAACGAATTTATTACATTTGCCATATTTTTATAAAAACTAAAAATATATACATGAATTCCGTTTCAAAATCAATAATATAGATTGGCAATAGAGTAGCTGTTTAAATGTGTACTTAAGTTTTTAAACTTTTTAAGTGATAATATTTCCCAACATTACATAGCTTTTATTACATTTATTTTGTACTTAGTTTTTTTACTTGGTTTTTTTTTTACATAGTCTTTATTACTTTTTTTTTTTTCCTAAAGAATTTTATACATTGTTCTTGCTTACCGTATAGAAATGTCCTATAATGTTTGTGTTCTATGTAGGCTTGGGTATAATTCATCTGTCATTTGTTAGGTTTGGGCTTGTTGTGATGTTTTCCTGGTTGAATTAAATCTGTGCGATTTATCCTTCGACGACTTGTGCATCATCCACTGTTCAACATCTAGTTATTAGATATTCGACGGTGATGTAACAAGATGTGTATTGTGTTGTTTGAATTCCAGATTTCTGAATTAATTTTATTTTTGGAATGTTGAGGTTTCTTATCAGCTTCTTATGAAATGAAAACTGCTACGTTATAATCGAGAAGAGCTTTCTGAACCGCTGTCGGTTCTGTTCATCTACAGCTGTTGCTGTAGATTCGTGCGTGTTTCTCAATCGGTCGGGTTGCGTAAGCAACTCGTCTGTTATTGGTCGTAGGGCGAGCAGCTTGGCTTTCATTGGCCGTGTTGTACCCACGCAGTATTGCACTGACTCGTACTTTCCCGGTTTTGCGCAAGCACACCTACAGTTATTCGTTTTATTACCTATTACTATTGTGACATAATTATGAATTCATAACGAACCATCATTATATAATTAAGCACCTATTATATAATAACGATTTTTATACGTTTCTGGTGCAAAAATCACGATTAATTTTTCTCCTCAATTTTTAGTGAATATAGCCCCCCCCCCGCATCACAAAAAAAAGAAAAGAGTCCCCCCCCTCAACATTTTCCCCACTTTAACCATTGGATAACGGTAACACATATTGCATCCCCAATAAAATAAAAAATAAATACAAATGAACTTAGCTAATTTAACATTTCTTAATCTACGGGTACACTAGCGAGTAGTAAAAATATATTTATCACTACTTACATTACTAACTAAATAACCATCCAAATAAACTCATACACAGACAAATAAACTGATAACTGATAGTTACTTGTATACCTGCTACTTCCTAGTTCCTACATATACAAGTACATTGCACATAATTTACCGAATTATATATAACATGACACATGAAACATAGTACCTACGTACCTACGTAACAAAATAAATTGTCAGTTGTTTTTCTTACGTTATATTTTATTTCGTTTTATTATGAACATTTTATTATATTTAAACATTAAAAAATAGTATGAATTTTAGTTTATAATGTTTATAAATATATTGAGTAATGATTATTGACAATCGAGCATGGTTATCTATAGTATCTAATGCCGTACTCTAAAAGTCGATATAAACATAATAACCACCTAAAGTAATTTTATTATAAATATTTTTCAAATAACTGATTGACGAAACGAGCAGCGCTACCTGTTGAGACATCGTTAAACTAAATAAATTGATTGCCATTTTCCCCATACCCATGGTCTATCTGTAGTATATATTTTATATATATGTTATAGATAAGTATAAATTACTATAGATAATCTAAAACAAATGTAAGCAAATAAATAACGCATCAAACATAACATTAAATTCAATCGTGTATGTTATGCTAAATGCAATATTACGTAATATATTAAAACATTTATTATATGTTATATAATTTAACTGTCTATTTTAATAAAGGTACAACAATAATAATAATCCAGTTCATAGGTTATTTTCAACGAGGCTTATTGATAATATGATTTTATCATAAACTTGAATCGTGGATTTCAATACCGGGTAAAAAATGAACATCGGTACATTATTGCATAGAACGTATAGGTACTTTATTATTTCCCATGCGTATGGATATGACTAATATTTACTAAATAATTCAACTGACCCACTGGCTTAACACTGATTAAATACAAATATTATTTAATCAATAGCCGAACAACAGTTTGAAAGCTATCGAATTTGTAATTATTGTTCGATTCAAAGAGCAATAATCGCGTTGAAACAAAAAAAAAAATGAATGCGTGTTGTTCATTGATAACATTTAATCTTCGATCAAACGTATAATTTAATAAAGCACCGAGATAAATTATTCTGCATAGATCGGTGTTGCTATTTAAACATGAATGGTATAGATAGGTACATCCAAACAGTTTTTAATTACTGTTTTTTTCTTTATGATTATTATTAATATCATTTCAAAGACAACCAATATAAATCATACGATTAAACCTAAATAGTTTATTACTAAAACTGGCTACCATTACTTTCATAACTCATTTGGGAACAATGAAATTCGTATTTTTTTCCACCTAATTTCCACATTTGGCAGAGATTCAACAAAATTTACTCCGTTCTAATGGACGAACACACTCCCCTTGTTATATAATATATATATTGTTATTATTGTTAAATGTATTGTGAAAAAAAATAAGTGTAAAAAAAATGTTTATCTATCGTCCGCACTTTACGATTGTACGCAAACCCATTTACTTGCCGTGTTAATATAATGTTTTAAGAAATTAGGTACCAACTCAAATAGAAATTCGAAAAACGTGTTGCTATAATATTTCATGCAGGAAGATGGGTAAGTCTGATTTGTCTAAGACCGGTTTTCTTGTTAAAGCTCCGACTACATAATAGTTAATACCATACTTGTTCTTCTTTGTCTGATAACCACGGACACATTGTGATTATATATAATAGATTATATTGTTATTATTTGTTAAGTATATGGTGCGCCTATGATAACGAAGTGGTTAAGTTGTATGAAATTTCTGAGGGAACGGTAAATTATAAATTGCTAGTTATCAACTTTGTGTACCAGAATCGTGTGAAGTGTAATTATTAACACAGCAAAGGTTACTAACCTTCAAAACGAAAACAAATCAGTTGTAACCTGTAATATTATAATATTAGACAATAGCTATTTATATGTATACACAGGTCATATATTGAGTTGGTGCAACATAATACTTGTCTATGTTCTAGACTTGAACCAATAACCGTTTAGTAACACAGATAAAAAAACATAAAGTAACATTTGTTATACCTTTTGTTGTTTTTTTTTTTTTTATTATTGTCCATAAGTCATTTTTAACTATAGACATTGCTCGGAGACAAATCAATAGTATATCAGTTTATCGAATATAAATAATGAAACAATAAAAACTTTATTATTATATTCGTCGGAAAACGTCGAATAAGACGTTATTTCCAATGAAATAATAATTTTCCAATTATCGGTTTAATCTTTTACATTTACGCATCTATAAAAATTTTCATAGAAATGTTCGCCTAAAAGAGCAAAATTTACTATAACCTTTTATATTTTACATAAAGGGCAAAAAGGAGAATATATACCTTTATGAGTATAGTTTAATTCAAACTAAAAACCGTAGAAACATATTTCAAAAGTTTTTATTTTTATGGCTCTAAGCCTTTCTGAATAATCCTTTATGAAATACAATGAGGTAAATTTCTAATAAAGGTAAAGTTTAAAATACGATTAAGACATTCGCTTAAAGCCGTATATGAATATGAATAACTTGGTTTTCAAATTCATACTGTTAAAAAAACAATACCGGTATGTTCTTAACGGAATTACTTTTTCCATATATATATACAGTGGTATTACAATTGCATTGCAATGGTTGTACCATAATATGGAACATATTCAAAGTGTCGACCCTAAAAATTAATTAAAACTTTTTCAACGTGATTGCTTTTCTAGTTAACAGTTTACAACACATTACTTATATCTTCGTATTGTAAATTGTCCTCTTCAAATAGATATTACTAGTTACTACATATTATATAAGGTAAGTACTAGGTACCTATCAAAACACAGTAACTTAAATTGAATCAGATTTAAATATTCGTCTGGACTATAAAAATCTACCTGTGTCATGATCATCATTAACTAAATATCTGAATACTATTATAAACACTATGGCAGTATAAATGGAATGCAATAGTTTTTTATACCTCAAATTTCGCGTAAAAGTAAATAATATAATTTTCACTTAATTTTTATTCACAAATAATACATAGTGTATGTCAAACATTAAAAACATTTTATCGATTACATTTTTTTGGTTATTAATTTGTTATCAATTATACATTGATCCACCCATTACTTTTTATATTATAAAACTATACTAAATATTAACGGAGGATATGAATTTAATATAAATTAGTAACAAATAATATCACTACATATTATTATTATTTATAATAAAACTATAAATATATTATTTATTATGTAATAAATTTGATATTTCATAATAGTTAGTACCTCCTACTTGATAGATGTATCGATTAAGCCACGCGAGACGAGTAGTACTAATTTAATATAACAAATCACATCGATACCATCTCTCTTGTAAATTTTTAAAACACTAATAGTGAGAATATTATCGAAAAAAATGTTAGACAAACGTTTCACTGGGGTTTTTTTTTTTTTTTTACTATCAAACGATTTAAAATAAGTATAAATTTTGACGTAACCTCTTGACTTACGATGTCCTTCGTACTCTACCTACGGATACACGTAATCAGCGTAAAAGAACAATACTGTAGAAGTTCTCATATTATAGGCACCGTAAAGATATTTTGAAAAAACTTACGATCTTATTATTAATACAGCGCTATTAAATAAAAGCATATTAAACTGAATAATTTCCCTTTATAATTTATTATACACCTGCATTAAAAATAATCTGAGCCAATAAACTACTGTTGTTGAAACCTTATTTGAAATTAAAAAAAAAAAAAAATCCCCCAAGAAATTCAATTAGAAAAGAAGTTTTATATTCTTCACTGCACAACTTTGTAAAGTAAATTAAACCCTGACCCACGGGACTAGTATTACATAATAGTTGAATTGACCTTTAACCAGAATATCGCGTAGGTACCTACTCTTTCATTATACTGTATCACATATAATATATAATACTACCCATGTATACTACGCGGCGTGAACTTTTTGATTTTAAAAGGTAATTCTAAATTTTATTTGAAGTATCGTATACGTTTACATCGTACGAATAACGACTGTTGTTTTTCAAATAATAACCGATTGATTAATTCGTATAAAAATAACCGAACTGCCTGTCGACGATAGAAAAAATAAAACATTTTTTTTATTTTTAAAACAATATACCTACTAATCATTAAATTATATCTGTAGATCTGAATGATTTACAAAGCTTTTCTTTTTTTTAATATCGAATTGTACCAAAATGTCTCGTTAATTTGTGTTTATAAGTGCTATCAACTGAAAAATATCATACATATATACGAGTATATATATATATATATTTATGTAACTCACAATATTGTAACATACTGTGATGGAACTAATCGCCATTTTTTATGATTTCAAGTACTTCTTACCTATAGATAATCTAGTATAGCGATAAAGTTACATTGTACGTTCACAATAGAGAAAATAAATTTCTAATAATTAAAGAATAAAAATTATTGTATAGACGACGCTTATATTTTTCGTTCGTTTAGTTCCATAAAACTTTTTATTTCCAGTCATAGCACACTTTTTTTTTTTGTAATTGAGTAGGTACTTGTCAGCTACAAAATATCAATATATATATATTTACTCATTCTATTCTATTGTGTATTATTTATTGGTTTCAATGGGTGCTAAAATGTATACTCCATTTATTAAAACAATAAAATGCTTTTAGTCGAAACACCTACTCAACGTATAGTACACCGTCGCGACGGTTACGTTTTTTTTTTCGTAAATCGTAATAGAATACAAATACCTAAGATTTATTAAATTATTAAATGTGTGTGGATAAATATTATTATATTAATATTAATAAATAAAACATCGTTTAACGTTGAATTCGCTAGTTTGAGCAAATGCAAATGCGTTAATTTTCGGATGCGAATATGCCAATAGGCACTTTAGTGTTCAAGAGTAGTAAATAGTAATATAAGTAGGCACTAGAAAGTACTATGGAAGACCAGATTTTACTCAAATTTCAGAATCATTTTTCGCGTGCGATTATTTATCAATACATTCGAATTTCAAAACGCCTACGTCGCCCCAAATGATTTAACTATACTGCGTATCACCTTTTTTTTTCGTCGAGTTTAATACCTATATACGAGTATATATAAATATATATAAATAATAACCAAAAATACATTTTCCACGTGTGCAAATGTACGAACGTCGAGGGCAATTCGAGAGTGTAAGTGTGTGAGTATTTGGTTGTGCAAGTTTGTGGGTGTGCAGATGCGTGCGAGTCTAAAAATACTTAAATTAATGCCATAAATTAAGATTGTAAAACGCTTGAGGTCGGGAACCTAAATAAAAGTTACACTTTTTTTCTTCACAATGGGATAATAGTAAAATATATAAAATGTTCACGTATAGAAAATCCATTACGACAATCTAATGCACGAGGGCGCCGACGTTGTTTTTCACAATAATTAAACGATCGGCGACGGTGATAAATGCGTTTCTATTGTGTTTTCGACCTTTTTGAAATTTAATTGCTTAGGATTATAATCATTGCGGAGGAGTCTTAGGCACCGCTGGCTTTATATAGGTAGGTACGCGTAAATAATATACATACTCATTACTCATTAGTCATTACTCATAACGACATAAGATAATGTCATTAAAAATTCGGACGTTTTCCAACGATTAAATAGATTATTAAATAGTATGGTACAAATCCGAATGGTTTATTTATCAAACAACACCCGTCTATAGGTACGTATTGTATACGTCTACACGCCAGATACACGCGCAGTACAATATTGAATATAGGCCAACTGAACATTGATGTCAGATGCGATATCACCCACATTATAATAATGTTAAACCGTAGAAACCTTGGTGTACTATTACTATACGGTATACACGTATACCACCTACTGTATGGTTGTTACTTATATAATATACGTATTAGAATTATTATTATCCGCGATACACTCCGATTGAGTGCTGTGAATGTAAACGTTTTAAAGATTACAGCTAGATGAATAATATCGCGTTTACAATATTGTTATTGTTGTTGTACTTATAAACGCGGGAACGCGTGACACATGTGTTCCGGATAACTATAAATATATAAACCTATCCTATCTACCTGCCTGCCTACTACAAACCAGCCGCCAGCAACCCTACAACGACCTCCGCGAGACACATCTGCAGTGCAGCGAGCAATACAGCCTGTGCGCAGTCACAAACTGTTATATAGTACTTAAAAGTGACATGTGTACAGTAGGGCAAGAGGTAGAATTCAGATCCTTTTAGATTCCAGCTGAGTGAGGGAACTATTGGTCTTACTTTTACAATAATGTGTTTTTTTTTTTTTGTTTTTTGTTCGAAATACGGAACTTTTTACGTTGCAAAAAACTATAAAATGTTCATTCAACTCTTTCACGTGTGTTGAAAATTGAACACTGCAGGTTATAGATACTTAAGATGATGTTTTTTGAATTTCCAGTATGCTTTTCAGCAGTATCACCGAAAACCGCGGAAAAAATATGTAAGCAAATTCTCCAATTGTTTTCAAATCCTTGAGCGTTTTTCGATAATCGAGCACCATTCAGAATTATTTTCAAATGAAAAAGACATCGTTAAATTGAAATTTTAACAATAAGTTTACAGATTTTTTCGAGTTTTTATAAAATTTGAATTTAAGCTGCTTATTATAAGGTCTACGTTTTATAATATTCTGTGTGAAACAAGGAATCTATTTTTTCACTAAAGAATCTATTGATTTTACTATGATGTTTTTTTTTATAGTGTCCATAGATACAAAATAGAAATCACTTACACACACACACACACACATCATGGTAAAACAAATAGCTTTCTCGTTTTACTCAAAATCTTGAACGAAACAGTGACTTGAACTTCATCCAGAGAAATCGAATTAACTAATTTTAAGCTTGGAAGAATTTAAACACCTCCCAACACTATCTAAGTTCATATATTTTATATTTATTATCTATACATATATATATATATACATACACTTGGACGTTGGACTAAAGGTCCGGCAGTCGCAGCACTGTCTATGTGTTTGCAAGTCACGCTGCTCATCGCGCGCACTGCGGTGTTTGTGCGTCACGCCGCTCGGCCTTAAACATGTAATGCCAATAATGACGAATGCCAATGCGTACACGCATACACCATACAAAATACGTATGGCGTTATAGTACTATACGAATTGCAAGCTGACCCGTCAGTAACCGAGTACTGTATAGACACGGCAATGGTTGTTACTGGGATTGCTGCTGTGTCACGCCCTTCCCCCGTGGTTATCGCGATGGTAGTTTTTAAATTTTCTTGGGCATGAAAAGGTTTTGCGTAGGACAAAATGTAAGGATGGAGCCTTCGAAACGAATATAATTGAACGCCTTTAACTACTGACTGACTCATACTGTTCCCTTTTGCAGTAGTGTTACGTACGTATACGGACAAAAAAAAAACCAACGGTGACGATTACGCTATCCTATACGTAATCTAATAATCGTCACGTCTTGTTGTGTCGCCCGAGTCGGAGAGAATAAAAATAAAAATGTCGACCAGATAAAGACGGTCGCGATGACTACCGGTGCCTACTGTACACGCGACGTCGCGCCGCCGTCGGCTATGGCACGTACGCGCGCGCCTTTGAAAGACGCTTTTTCGCCATCACCGATTTCCACATGGCGACGACATGGCGACGTGCTCGTCCATCCGAATACGGACAATTAGCGGATGGCGACGGGGAAAAAAGGGTGGCTTTGTCCCCAGGTGTCTTGGAGTTGTCGGTACGGCAAAGCCATGGAAAAACATGTGTTCGCGACTCGCCAAACTCATATGATTTAAACACGTAGGTAGGTATGCCGTGCGCGTCGCGGACGTTCTCTTTTTTTCCTAACTCCGTCGAGTCGTCTTGGACTTAAGCCATGTACGGGCTCCAACATCCTTTCACTAGAGAAAACGAAAAAAGAAAGAAAGAAAAACACTTAAACCGCCCTTCTATGTCTATGAGGCGCGGACGCAACAGCTATAGGAGGGACGCGAGGAGACTACACCGTCATTACATACGGTGTACGCGTATACGGACGGGAATTCCGTGACGCGAAAAATTGATCTCGATTCTACTCCTAGACTCGGGTAGAGTTCATGCCCGTGGATCCAGGAAAAGTTGGTGCGGGTAGGATTCGATGACGGTCGCGAATTCGAAGCGAATTTGGACCAACACTGCAGCTGTTGGCAGCGACTAAATGCTAAATTAATTGGTGTATCTAGAGACTGATATGGCATACGATGTAGGTATATTATTACGCGTACAGCGGGAGACCGTTGTCGATTCCGTGTCAAATCCGGTTGCCGGTCACGGCGGTCGAAATTTATTACCTTGACGACATTTATTATTATAAATTTATGACCGAAAATCAATACGACCGCGGGTAGCACAACAATGGTGACACAGTGATTCGTTTACTGTGAATACTGTATTCCGATTCAGATTTTACCCGAATTAAACAATAAGTTTATTGAAGTATATCTATCGTTCTATCACACAATATTACATAACAATAATGTGCCAGTAAATATTGAGTATCATAATGCAGATAATGTACTAAAGTAAAAATTTCATAATGTGAGTAATTATAACTAATTATAACTTCTATACCTATAACATGTTTTATCTCGAACACACCGTTTCTCTACATTATATTGTCGTTAGTTATTACCTAAATAAGTGTCATTATTGGCATAGTACCTATATAATATATAATATATTTTTATTTTTTTATAATTTATAATATATAGACAAGTACAACGCCAGCTATTATGTCTATTGAAACACATTACTGTAAATAAATTTGTCTTCGTCACACACGCGTAACGAAGAGTTCACTCTGTCTCCTGCGAGTTCTAAGAATAATATTTTGGGGACATAAGAATAAGACAAAAAAAAACTTAACAACCGTGACAACCTAGGTTTCGATGACAAGAAATTTATGAACTCAAATGCAACACGTAGATAGGTAGGAATTATATATATATATATATATAGACAATTTATACAGTGACACACTTGTCTAACTCCACAGGCCACAACTCATAGTAGATAAGAGTTTACCTATTATTATTATTATTAATATAATTGTTATTATTATTATTAATATTATTTCTATTGTTATTATAACTATGTATTATTATATGCGTCCATCATTATATTATATACAAACATTTCAAACTGAACTACACTATCTATGTAAAAGCTATAGAAAATACGCACTTCTGCGTTCAGTATACCTCTCGTGTTAAATACTTCTGAAGAAAATGAGCGTATTATATATTATGTATATGAGCTAAATTGTCATTATCGTTTGTTTGTTTATACGTATGTGTCGTTGGACCACACACTCTAAAAATTATAATCCGTTCAAGATCAATAGTTATTGAAATCCCGATTTTCATGGCCGGGAATAATGAATTTACAACTGTATACATAATTTAATATTTAAACCATAATATATAAATATGTACAATCATGATAACATTAACGTATATACGTTAATTTAATGAAAAATGTACACACACACACACACATATCTAAAAGATGTACCACGAAAATGTTACCGTTTTACATTCGAAAATATAAAATATTCGTGACATACTGTGAACAAAATGTTTATATTTTTGTACTTCACAATATGTAAGTAATGTTAAATAACTACCTACTATTAAAATTTCAAAGAGCTAGGAATAGCCGTCATCAGAAAATCAAATTTAAAAGTATATATGTAATGTATATATAGCGTTTAACAGTAACACGAAATCTAAAGTTGGGGGCTGACTTACCCTTAGGGTTTTGTTCAAGAAAATGTATAGTTTTTTTAAATAAAAAATCACCGAATACAAATCTTAATAACACGGCGGAAATTGTTATAATTTATTATTTGTACTATACAATATATACTATATACTGTTTATTATTCATAATACATAATAATACGACACAACACATTTTTGAAAATTACTTTTTGTAAATTACTTTGTCAATGTAATAGTACCTAGCAGCTATAATGATGATTATTTACCAATGAAAAACAACGTCAACTCGAAAATACTAATTTTTAGATTCTTCTACACATATTTGGAGATGCATTCCGAACATTCAAAATACATGTGCGTGATCATTTTAATTTGTCTTAATTTGACATAATACTTTAAAAATGTAATTGCCTGTTTATACATCTAGTCAGTATTTATTCCTATAGCACGTTATAACATAATAAAAGTAATAAGAGTTTATTTATTTTCCTTTGAAATTTAAAATAATATTAAATTATAGATTTATACTACGCTTCAATAATTATTATCGCATCTCAGTAATAAAATATTAAAACAAATCATTTCTATTAATTACAAATTATTATGAATCGCCTACCTTTTTTATAATGATTTTGCTTCAGGATAAACATTTTAATTATGAACAATAAAAATGGTCGATCGACATCATAGTTAAAACTTTTTATTGGAGAAAAAAGACAACTATAAGAAAAGTTGTATTATTTTTATATAGGTACTTAATATTTTTATTTATTGTAATATGTAAACACAAAATAAATTTGTAAAAAAGTGGTTTGATGTCTTTAGTAACCCTATTATTTACATATTTTTATAGAGAAGAAAAATTATATCTATATCCAAAATGTAAATAAATATGATGAAATACTTGAAAAAAATAGCTCTACATTACAAGGTTCGTTGTAAAAAGTTGAAGCTTTAGCCCACCCTCTTCAAACTTAGAGACCTGTTATAACAAGTATAAAATAAAATGTATAAGAAAAACAATTTACGAAGCAAAAAAAAAAAAACTCAATGAAAAAACAAAAATCTAACTTCACCTTTATTATAATTTCAAAGAACTTCAAATTCTAGGACCTAAAAATTGATTATAAATTTGTAAGTCCACTAAGAACGGAGTATCCCTGTAAATATTAGATAAATTTCCAATTTAAAAAATTAAAACGTTATTCTGCATATTTACTAAAATATATCGACCTTTAACAGGGTAACCAAACAATAGAATATTTTAAATTTGGTATTATCTATACATATTTTATAAGTAACAAAGAAATAATATTACAAATGAATTGAATAAAATCAAACGTTTTCAAAGCTTATTTATGTTCATAGTTCCGTTAAAACAAAATACAACAAAAAAATACAAGGTAATTTAATTGCGTGACATTGCACACACACACACACATATATATTTATATATATATATAGATATATTTATTTTATTAGATAGTCATGAATCAAGATCTATCTCATTGTGTACGCGGAACAAAACCAACGGGTCGATAAACGTAAGACTAGATGAAAGAAAAATATAATACTACCTATATACGCATCATGGTATAAATACATCAAATCCCGGATTATAATATCATTATACAGTGTGCGTGCAGAGTATATATTATTATACATGCACAATGCACGTACCTACATGTATATATGCGTATAGTGTTTCTCGGGGCCGATGACAATATTGTTGAGTTTGTGTGTACACATCACAACACCATAATTTAGGGAGGTTATTTGGAGTCAAACCAATCAAATCTGCCCCAAAATGTATATTCAAAATTTATTTTCATAATTTATAATGCACACGCCCATTCGCCGTTCGTTAACTGAATTTCGAACTCAATATAGCTGTATAGGTACTATGAATAGCTTTTGGAATTTTATTTAATTACATAACGCATATAGGCCTTAAAATGTTAATTCACATTTGTTTTAAACTGGTTTCCTTAATAAGTATATATTATATAGTAAAATAAATCTACTCGTTCTTTTTTATGTACTTCAAAATATAACATTAACTTTTTCTATTTCATATTCAATGCGCATACACACTAGGCTACCTGAATACGAAAAGATCGAACAAAAATAATAGTGAGTTGTCCGTATTTTAAGAACCCCTCTTTTTTTTCTTGTATTTTCTTGTAGATAAATTCATCATAAGTATAATTGAATTAAAACATTTTCTTATATTTTTCAAGTAGAATTAATAAGATTTGAAAAAAAAATTATTACTAAAACAAACCTCTTCGCAACAACTTTTGAGTTTAAATGTTATCTATGTGTACATCGAAGAGGATTTTCATGGTATTCTATCAAATCGTAACATACCTATAGTCTATTCGCATTATTCATTACTAAACATCGGAAGGAAAAACTAAATTTACCAAGCTCATATTTGTACGTTTTATTAAAAAAAATTAACCTGTGAGCTGTGATAGTTTAAACCGACCATTGGGTGTAACTGTGTATGTGTCTAACACAGCAAGTATATCGTTTGATTTTTAAACTTGTGGTTTGTTTGTGGGATGACAATTCGTCGCCAAAATATCCCAGGTTAGTCACCCCTCTGGAAGCTACGTCGAACGCAGCATAACCGCACACAGCGGGATTCACAAATACAGCTAACTACAACACCACTAAATATTAAATATATATATTTGTATACTGTTACTAATAAAATTTTAAAAATCATTATCAAGTTTTAAAATAATTAAAAGTGAAATTAAATCAATTTTAATAAATATGAACGATACAATTGAAAGATGGTCAAATTGTTTTTCTAAAAATTATCTCAACTATTATGTAATTATAACTATGGCCGATAATATTAATAATTTATTTTCAACTAAAATGTTAAAAAAGCACACAATAATGTACATTTTTATTGTTACCTAATGAAATATCTGATAAAATTATAATTCAATTAAATTTTTATATAGCTAGGTACTTAGCTTTAATGGTGAAAAGTAATTAACGTGTTATAATGTACCTATATTATACTATCTCTATTGTTACTAACCTGTGTTAAAATTTAAATTTAGCTACATCCCAGGGGGAATGCTTTTCCCCAAGGATATGTATTCACAAATCACAACTCACTTCTCTCGTAAAAAATATGAATCAAAATTAATTTGAATTAATCAAATATTTATCGTAAACAATTAAATACGAGTCAGAAACTAAAACTTCAACAAATGAATAAAATATGATGCGATAGCACATGTTTTATTCATTTTAATCTATGTTTTATTAAACGATTAGGTAAGTACAACTCTCATGAAAATAAATAACAACTTTTGTGCCAATATGTTTTTATCAAATTATTACTATTACACAATTTTATCATTGATTAAAATACACTTAAAGATTTTACTAATACATATATGTTTCAGGGTAGTGAGAAGATAAACATAAATTTCCATAAAAATATAGCATCATATTTTTAAATTTGTATTTCCTATTTTGTCTTCAATTGGCAAAATTGTATATAACCTATGAAAATTAAGCAGTAAAATTAAAAGCCAATGAATAATAAATTACTCTTTTATATTATATAAATTAATATTTGTGTTAAATTTTTATATTTATAGTAATTGAATACAATTTTAATAGTTAAGTTTTTAGAATTTTGAGAGTATCTATAGTAAAATCATTAATAAAATTAATTTTTCAATAAAATATCGAATATTGGACTATATAATATTATTATACTCGCATATCATAACGAAAGTTGAATAATTTATAAAATGAATAACAGTTAAAGACTAATTATTTTCAAATATAAGGATAGATACTAGATAGGTATATGACTACTTATGGTTTGAAAATTTAATAAAAGAATCGGATTACATTTTACTTTTGTATAAGCGTGTTAGCCATAAATTTCACGGTTTTTCTTTAGTCTTCCATCTTAATAGAGACTGTCGAAGAACTTGCATTTTACTTAAAAAGTATTCACAAACAAAAGAAAACATCATTACAAAACCAATAGTTTACTCACATTTGTTATAACTTACATCCTAAAATGTAGTTATATTTTATAAAACTTTAAAAAAGAATTCCTAAGTACACTTTTCAGTCGATACTAATATATCATATTATATACTCGTAATATACGCACATTGAATTCGCAATTTCACTATTTATGGCCTGACTTAACTTGACTAAATGTCTGAATTTAACACAATAATTAATGTATAACATCTCAACTTATACTGAGAACATTACAAATTCGAAATCTGTTTTCAACGTCACCAAAACATACTTTAACAAACCGATATGAACGTATATATACCTAAGCAATCGGGTGTTATTTAGGAAACTGAAAATTGCTCCTGGCGGCAAGATAACCAAACTTTTAAAGGTAATTTAAAATAATTTAAAAGTCAATAGACTTCATTAGAATGTTGGATTATATCTATGCAACGGATATTAAGATAATACATCATTTTTATTTTTCGGTAAAATAGACCTACATGACTATTATTTATTATTTCAATTTCTTTTGCATTTAACAAAAACTTTATTTAATTTTTTTTTTTCGTTAGCGCTTTACATCATAAAAAAAATGGTTTACAAAAATATAAATTCTTAATATATTATTTATGTATCACTTTAATATTTCGAATATACTAGACATCGAGACACGCCATATATTCTGTGATCCAATATTGGACGTACTTGTATTATACCAATACATATACACCTAAATAATATAACCTATAAAAAGTATGCGATAGAGTACGTTATAATAATACAACACGTCGTGAATAATGCACCGAAAAATCATTATTCAGTATTGACTATTATATTTAGTATTAACCATTATTTTCTAGTATATTATTGCATTATGTATACGGGGTCTTAACATATTATATATTATTTCGGGGCATGAGCAATTCCCGCCGCCGCCGGTTCGGAGAGAGCCCACGGGTGTATAATATGTTATTTATACTACGGTTACGCCTTGCGCGACACAGCGAACCGAGCCGGCGGCGGGACGAAACGACGTTTTGACCGCCGAAAGGTTTTGACGCGATTACATCGATAGAGGTGAAACGTGAGAATTCGCATGCAGCGTTATCGGGGCCCAGACCGTCGGCCCCTCGCCAAAACGTGGAGACGGCGCACCTCTGTTCCCGGAACGACGCTGCGGCGGCGTGGCGGTCGTGAGGGAGCGGTGGGTAGTCTCACGGCAAAAACGCATTCGAAAACGACGCACAAACGTTATAGGAAACTCGCGCGAAACGTTTATACGGGGCGATTGTAAACTCGGCCGGAGGAAAAAAGTGTTCAAAAGTTATATTGTGAATTCGGCCTCGATTTTTTTATGTAAAAATTATTGATATGTTGGCAGGTTCGACTAGGCTCGAAAAAAAAACATTCCCTGATATTTTCATATCTAATTAATAATGAACTTATATTTTTGAGAATAATTTTACATTATCAAGAGGAGACAACGAGAGTTGCCTGATTCCATTAATATTTTGCGAAAAATTATTTCGTTTATTTTTTCATTTTCATTTGATTATTATGTATAAAAATTCGTCTTATAGCATAAAATACGTTTTTTCGTTATTAGTTTATCGGTAAAAATTATCGGGCCGAGTTTACAATCGACCTTTTCTATTGCTTGCTATTGTTGGGCAGAGTTTGAAATAACAAAAAATAATCGTGGGCCGAATTTACTCATTTATATGGATGGGAAGCTACGCGCGATGTAAACTATGAGGTGACGAAATAATTTTTTTACAATAGTTTATTATTTATTGTGTCTCGCGCCGATGATGTTCGTGAGATAATACTACATTATGTTACGGTAAAAGTGCAGTACAACTGAAGTTTGACCCATTATTCTCGTTAAATGTCCGAATTTCGGTCTTTTACCATTCGATCTTGATAAATGCTAACAATTAACAATTTAGTAATAATATTAGGTACGGCGAAACACTAAATACTCTATTCCCTATTGTATTTCTGACTTTAATGAGGTTATTGTTTTTGATGTTATTTATGCAGTACCGATAAACCCATTACTAGATTTGCATGTTCATCACTACATCAGATTTAGCTAAATCATTATTGATGTTCAAATTAATGATGAATTTATTTTGTTCGTCGTTCTGCATAAATTACGAGCTCGGGTCCATTGTGTCATTTATAGAGATTTGTGTAGACTTGCAAACTTTTCGGGTTTTTGCATTTTTGTCGTGGGTAGGTGAGTGGAAGAGTGAAATGTATAAAACGACGATTCAAGGGAGAAGAAAATTTCGCTCTACTGATGTAGGACATTAGCTGTAAATATAGTCTAACTCCAGCCGTTCGCGACGTATTACCTATCTACTAAACATACGAATGACGCAATACCAATTACATTTAATATACTAAGCCAGTGTATACATCAAACTCGTGTATGCATAGTGCGTACCTATACGTGCGTAATTTACAGGTAGGAGGTGGTATCTACCCCCAACCCCGCATACAATATACAAGTAGTATAATATACCGACTGCTGGAGGGGGGGATTCAGTGACCCGTAAAGCTTTTGTCGTATGTTTCACGACGAAAAAAACATGAATTTCCAACAGAAATGAACCCCGCCAACGTTACGTGAAACGGCTGTATGTGCGTTATATTGTTATTATTATTATTATTATTATTATGGGAAAAACTTAAAAACGTGGACTTTGATCGTTACGTTTTATTATAAGTAATACTACCGTGTTGCTATGTACCGCGTGGGTGATGTGTTATTAAATGGGCACACGCCACACATATAACAGAAATTGTAATATTCAATAATATGACTTATCGTGTTAACGTATTGCAATATAATACTATTGGTTTATTTCGTTAATAATGAACAACAACGAAAACGACGATAATAATTACAATAACGAAACGATAACTTACTAATAGAATAAATACAACTATTATGTATTATTATTATAATAAACCGGAAAGTGAAGTTGTTTTCTATTATTTATTATTAACGCTATAATTTTTTTTTTGTCCAGTGAAACCTTATTTCTTTTGAACTTCGATGATATTTTATACCCGTGGAGATAGAAAAAACGTCACGTCTATCGTAGCGTAACACTTAAAAAGTTAATTATATAGTTTTTACAATAAGTTTAAATTTATATTTATTTTATGTATAACTAACTAAAACTAACGATTACACTATATTTTTTGTTCCACAATTCATTATGTCTACACTGTCTACAGCGAAATATGCATTTAAAACAAAACAAATAAATAAATAAAATTGAATTATAACGAACGTATACTACCTACGCGTTTCTTTTTTTCTCATTGCAAAATTGTGTACGTAACCCGAGATTCTACTATAGGTATACGAGTCATGACGGTGAGCCAACTGAAAGACAGACGCGCCAACATGAAAACAGTATAAAATAACAAACTTTGTACCTAACTTAAACTTACTGCCCATGTCCTATACTACCTACTATTTATACGTACAACTTGTAATCCAATTCTGAGGTTTGGAATCGGTAGAACAACCGATTACAGTCCCAGGGTGATAGTATAGTAGTACGATTCGAATAATAATAATATATCCTATATCCACACAAAAGACAAACTCAGAAAGGTGCCTATATAATATATTATAATACCTCTTAAACATAATAATCCCATATAATATATATATACCTATATAATATATATACATACATACGATATAGGAAAGAACGGACGTATGTTGTAGGTACCTACATTTGGACTTGGCAGCGAAATAAACATATCGATAAAATACGGTTGGTGTTTAGATGTATATAAATACATCCATACGTAGCTACGCGTAGGTTCGAAGGTATATATACAAGGAAGTACCTGCTTGTTTTATGTCCGGCTCAAAAGCCACTCGTACACATTTTATTCCGCTGAGCGAACAATAGCCGTAATAATAATATCATGGACAAATGCCAAGCCAGCACGGGTATTTCGTGACAAGTGATAAAACAAATAATTCTTCTGAGACCACGAAAAAAGTTGAAAAGAATGGGGGTTTTGTTTTGTCTGCGCGAACATTCTGGAAGACGATCAGATTTGAACAACCCCAGTACCATAGGCGCAAACATTTAGAATTTAGGGTCTAAGCTCATTAGGTTAAGACTTCAATCTACTTGTTATAAAATATAATTAATTATTAATATTATTTTCAAATTTCTAAATTTTTCGCAATAGTGCAATAATGCAGCGTATACTTTTTATATATAAGCCAAAATAAATCAAATAAAATACCTACTAATTTAGATTTCTGATAAAATTCAATAATAAATATAAACGTGTTATTTTTATTTAACATTCTTATTTTTTTCAAAAGTACACAAACATTACCCAGAATTATAAGTTAAAATATTAAACATTTTTAGATGTTATAAAATTATATATTATTAAAAAAGTTATAGTCATTTTGTAGAAAAATATTAATTTAATTGTAAATTATTCTGAATGAAGTTTGGGGAGTAAAGCTCCAAATAGGATCTAAATCCTAATCTACGCCTATGATTAATCCCTTGCTTACAAGTTACAAGTCATATGTTTTTCCTTTACCTATAAGTCACCACTCCAGTAAAAATAAAATTCGCCTCTAAAAGAAACGTCAAACACATTATATCGGCGCATAACTTTTCCCAATTATTATTGACTGTTGAGTACACATATACATCTTATATACGCATTGCCAATTAGTAGTGCCACTTGCGAAAGCGCAGCGTTTTTTCCTGTCATGCGCCGTGTGAAACATTGGCCACATTAACAATGGTGCGAAATCGATTTACAAACTTGGCGTTGTTGTGAGTATACTATAGAAAGTGATTTATCCAATAACTTAAATGGCGATATAATAATGTTCTTCCACGCAGTTTTTTCTCCGAAGAGAGTGGAAAACGAAGTTAAATTTACGATCTTTTAATAGTATAGATTTTATGAATGTGTGTCAAAGTGAATAAATATTTTTATTAAAGAATAGAACCTATTGAATTATTGTAAGGTTTAAATAACTATAATAATTTGAGTGCCCATTGATAATTATTTTTAATGGTTATGACTGACTGTCACATATTACAAATAATGATTAATGTAATCGTACAAATTCATAAACTAACCATTTTTTTTTTTTTTTTGTGAAGTCCATTTAACACTGTTTAACAATACCTACATGAAACCTACAACAGTTTTAAAAACGTACTGTTTTTTGTGAATAAATGTTTTCAAACAATGAGTATTGTTGAGTTTCATACTCGCAAGTGTTATTTAATATTAGGTAGGTACTCGTAGGAGTGCATGAGGGTGTTACCCCTCAGTTACTAACGTTCACATAATACGATGGTGAGGCTTACCCACCCACTCAAGATTTTAGGGACATTTTACACTGTTACACGAACATAAAATGTAAAACCATTATTATTTTTAATTTTAATTCTCTATCGTGTGAAATTGTGAACGTAATTTGACAAAAATCGATTTCGTTCTAACCCCATCGTAGAAAATTACAAATATCTACATATTGAATACACTAGATTGTTTTTAATTAATTTAAATACTTAATATATTAAATAATTATATTTTTTATTCATTTATGAGTTTCTATTTATCTATGACAATTGTTTTGTTTTTTATTTTTTACTTTATAAAATAATACTAATTTATAGTAGATAATATGTTTATATTACCTGTCAAATTTTACTAAAGTGCAATGTGCAAGTCTGGATTAAATAAATATAGGCTGGGTTAGATAATATTAAGCATTGACTGTAAAAATTACAATGTAATTAGTAATTACTAATTATAAATGTATCTTTGGTTACATTGAATAGTAAATGAATAGGTATCTATTTTAAAATATAAGTACCAATTATATTGGTGATTAATTATTTTTTACTTCATATTATTAGGTTTTAATATGCATAATAATTATCCAACCGACAGAATACATTTCGAAGGGAATATTAAGAGCATTCATATTATTAAAAGACGTATTTTATCATATGGACACCTTATAGACCAGATATTATTGTTTTTCACCTGAAAAACGACTAGATTTGCTACTCAATAATGTTTTTGAATGAACACTATTGTATAATAGTATATGTATATTATTGTAAAAACATAAATTATAGGGCCCTCCCTTCAAAACGACACTAGGGCCCAATTTAGCCCAGTCGCGCCACTGGACGAACAGCATACATTTTTACTGGTGTGGACCCAAGATACGTATAACATGTAGTTCCATCCGCCGCGGATGTTATTTAAGTTGTGCCAAATCCGCATTACCAGCACCATAACGAACGACTTTGCGATTCAGCACGCGCGATAGGAGACGATCGGATAAATAAACATATGACGTTAAGAGTGTGCGTACCTAATATAGACGACTTGGCGACGAATACGACGCGCGTAATGGATTTTATCCGTTCTCGTTATTAATATTACTCGGCGCCGAAATGAAACTCATTTCCGAAAATCGTATTGACGACAACGCGCAATTTATCAGTTCCAACGCGCGTTGTATAACAGTGGTTTAATAATAATATACAATAACAATAAGTTCTTCATAACGCGTCGGTGGGTCGTACTTATTTATTACATCGATATAATATTATCACTAACCTCGGGCCGTCGTCGAATCCATTGACGACCGTTTTCATACGGCGGGTCCGAAACATTTCTCAACGTATTTCGTGCTGGTACACTCGAATAAAAACACCACGGAACGATTATTCACTACTCGCGCGAACCACGATATTACCATAATTAGATTGTTTTTGGCGGACGGTAAAATTCACAAGCCGTTTTGGCGAACGACGGCGGCGCGACGGCGCACCGCGAACGCGACCGAGACGGAAAATACGATAAACATCGATGGTACGGTAGTATTTTAACGACGAAATAATTTGGTTGCGACCGCCGTGAGACGTGCGATTATTCGTCGATAAATACTATTACCATCGCCGCGAAACGAAATTTTGAAACCGAGAAACGAGACAATGGCGGTCGGCATAGAATTCTCGAAACACGGACCCGTTCGGATTTACGCGCGAACCGACGAAGACTGAAGGGGCAACGGAAAGGAAATCCCCTCGTCGTCGGCCGTTAAAACGGTTGAAACGAACAAGCCAATGAGAATTATTCACGAATTCATGGAAAGTGATTTGTTTTTTTAACGGTCGTTTCTTTAAACGACCTCCGGACACACGACCGCGACCGCGGTATCCAGAGTTCCATCACGGCGGCCACGCGACCACACGGCCACGGCTGCGGAACATTCACGTGCCGCGCGTTACACCGTTCGCGTGATTCGCGCCGCCTGCAGTGCTGTGATAACTCGGCGTTTTTACCGAAACAGGTTTTCGAATAAAACAAGCTCACCCCGGAATCATCGCCCCTAATGCCTTCCTGAATTGCCAGGTCTGAATACTGATGGTTTAATAATATACAATAACAATAAGTTCTTCGTAACGCGTCGGTGGGTCGAACTTATTTATTACATCGATATAATATTATCACTAACCTCGGGCCGTCGTCGAATCCATTGACGACCGTTTTCATACGGCGGGTCCGAAACATTTCACAACGTTATTTCGTGCTGGTACACTCGAATAAAAACACCACGGAACGATTATTCACTACTCGCGCGAACCACGATATTACCATAATTCGATTGTTTTTGGCGGACGGTAAAATTCACAAGCCGTTTTGGCGAACGGCGGCGGCGCGACGGCGCACCGCGAACGCGACCGAGACGGAAAATACGATAAACATCGATGGTACGGTAGTATTTTAGCGACGAAATAATTTGGTTGCGCCCACGCGACCGCCGCGAGACGTGCGATTATTCGTCGATAAATACTATTACCATCGCCGCGAAAGGAAATTGTTGAAACCGTGAAACGAGATTCGATGGCGGACGGCATGAAATCCTCGAAACACGGACCCATTCGGACAAACCCCATACATACGCGCGAACCGACGAAGACTGAAACAAAGGGAAGAAAATCCCAGCCTCCCCGCGTCGGCCAAGACGAACAGCCAATGACAAGTTACGAGAATTCATGGAAAGTCAATTTTTTTGTAACGGTCGTTTTCCGAAAATCATTACCTTGGTATCCGGAGTTCCGTCCGCGGCGCGCTACCGCGGCCACGCGGCCACGGCGGCGGCGGAACGTTCACACTACACACGCGGGTGTTATATTCGAAACGGAAAAATTCAAAGTGCCGCGCGGTATGCCGTTCGCGTGATTCGCGCCGCCTGCAGTATTGTGATTTCGCAGCTCAACTTCAAAACCAACAGACTTTATAAAACGCGTTTAATTTATTATGCATCGTTTACACGTGACAATGTTTTTGAATGAACACTTTAGTATAATAGTAAATGTATATTATTGTAAAAAACATAAATTAAAGGGCCCTCCCTTCAAAACGACACTAGGGCCCAATTTAGCCCAGCCGCGCCACTGGACGAACAGCATACATTTTTATTAGTGTGAACCCAAGATACGTATAACATGTAGTTCCATCCACCGTGGATGTTATTTAAGCTGTGCCAAATCCGCATTACCAACACTATAATAAACAACTTTGCTATTCAGCTCGAGCGATAGGAGACGATCGGATAAATAAACATATTATGACTATAAGAGTGTGCGTACCTAATATAGACGACTTGACAAACGCGACGGGCCTAATGGATTTTATACGTTCTCGGTATTAATATTACTCGGCGCCGAAATGAAACTCATTTCCAAAAATTGTATTGACGACAACGCGCAATTTATCGGTTCCAACGCGCGTTGTACAACAGCGGTTTAATATAATAATATATAATAATAATAACTTTTGCAAAACGCGTCGGTGGGTCGTACTTATTTATTACATCGATATAATATTATAATATATTATCACTAACCTCGGGCCGTCGTCGACTGCATTGACGACCGTTTTCATTCGGCGGGTCCGAAACATTTCACAACGTATTTCGTGCTGGTACACTCGAATAAAAACACCACTACGCGGACGAACACGCCGGAACAATTATTTCACTACTAGCGCGAACTACGATATTACTATGATACGTTTGTTTCTGGCGGACGGTAAAATTCACAAGCCATTTTGGCGAACGGCGGCGATACGATACGAACGACGACGACGACGTCAAAAACGCACACTCGAAGCCTTTACCGGCTTGGATTAGACGTCGTCCGAGCCTCGACGGAATCGTTGAAAATCCGAAGGCGACGGCCATTACACTAGCGTAATGAATCGCGCACCGGACGCGACGGCGGCGGCGATACGATACGAAACGACGACGACGTCAAAAAACGCACACTCGAAGCCTTTACCGGCTTGGATTAGACGTCGTCCGAGCCTCGACGGAATCGTTGAAAATCCGAAGGCGACGGCCATTACACTAGCGTAATGAATCGCGCACCGGACGCGACGGCGGCGGCAATACGATACGAAACGACGACGACGTCAAAAAACGCACACTCGAAGCCTTTACCGGCTTGGATTAGACGTCGTCGTCCGAGCCTCAACGGAATCGTTAAAAATCCGAAGGCGAGACACGGCCATTACACTCGGGTAATAGATCGCACACTGGACGCGACGGCGGCGATACGATAGGAAAATTACGGTGAACACCGAATATCGATAGTACGGTAGTATTTAAGCGACGAAATAATTTGGTTTTACCCACGCGACCGCCGTGCGACGTGCGATTATTCGTCGATAATTACTATTACCATCTCCGTGAAACGAGTTTATGGCGGTCGGCATAAATTCCTCGGAAACACGGACCCATTCGGAGAAACCCATACATACGCGCGAACCGACGAAGACTGAAACAAAGGGAAGAAAATCCCAGCCTTCCCGCGTCGGCCGACACGAACAGCCAATGACAAGTTACGAGAATTCATGGAAAGTCAATTTTTTTGTAACGGTCGTTTTCCGAAAACCATTACCTTGGTATCCGGAGTTCCGTGCGCGGTGCGCTACCGCGGCCACGCGGCCACACGGCCACGGCGGCGGCGGAACGTTCACACTACACGCGCGGGTGTTATATTCGAAACCGAATAATTCAAAGTGCCGCGCGGTACGCCGTTCGCGTGATTCGCGCCGCATGCAGTGCTGTGATTTCGCAGCTCAACTTCAAAACCAACAGACTTTATAAAATGCGTTTGGTTTCCTATGCTTCGTTTACACGTGACGTGCGCTCGGCCGAGCACTAATAAAGACCGATTCGGCGTCTACGCGCATTCTATTCACTCGCTAGCTCGTTTTACTCGTCCGATTACCGGGTTCCTCCTCGAGTTTACACAGTGCTCGGCCGATTATACCCTATACTAAACGTACCTTTATAATAATCCAACTCTAATGTCCGCAAATAATAAAAGTTCTTAATATTATAATAGTAAGAACGTATCCCAACTGTAAGCAATCTGAGTATGTTTGCCAAGTATCAATTTTACACAATTTCAGCAGAAGACCATACAAAACATTGTTGCAAAAATATTCCGTTCTTGATTTGAGACCAATGATTAGTATTTATAGAACATCATAGTCTTGACATTGACTTTCAAATAACAACTAAATAATAAAATGCCAAACATTGATAAAACTTTTGACTTTTAACACTTGAGTGAAAACAAAATAACGATTAACAGAAATGGTGTCTTAATTTCATGGAATTTTATCGTCTGAGTGACAAACAATTGTAAATAATTTTCTCATGAAAAAGACAAAAAAAATGTGTTTGAAAAGGACCCACCTTGATGAATAATCACTGAAAAGACATTAAATAGCACAGAGGCTTTCTTCTGTACCATATTAATATTTCTTCTAATAACATACAAGTTCTAAGATTATGTTATGTATTGTGTATATTTTATTTCTGTGATAAATACTTGTACAAATACTATTGTACCTAAACTTTAGGTTATAGTAAAAAGTATATTGTATCCGCCTTATTTGTGCGCTGGGTTTATTATAAACTTGAACAGAAACTCTTGAAACTTATAAATTATTAGTTTAGTAATTTAATATTAATAATATTATGATGTTACAAGTGTAGCGTTGAACGTTTCTTTGTAATTACATTGTATTTTATGATTTATTAAAATTTAATTAGAGGTAAGTAGGAAGTGTTCATCATCGCCACTATTATGCTTTTAAATTTAAAATTAGATACCTAATATATATGATATAAAATAAAACGTTCACGGACAATTTACATCTTAATACACAATTAAACAACATTTATATTTTTAAATTTATTAATTTTCATATCTACTTGTTTCTTTATTAGTTTTTAATTGCTATTTCAAAATAGTTTTTAAACTCTAAAATGGGATTTGACATCATTTTATAGAATTTTACATTATATCACCCTATTTAGATAATGAAGTATGACCTGGACACTTGGGTGTACTTGTAGTTTTAAATTATAATTTCTTCCTCTTGCCCTGAATTAAAAGTTCAGAAGCATTAAATGTGAATATAATAATTATAAATAATTTTAAATAAAGTCAAATGAAATAAACTTACAAAATACAGTTCACATTTTTCCAATGTCTGTTGCTTGTTTATCACTTGACTTTTTTTTTTTCAATTATTCTAAACAAAAATACACTTGCAAGATGTTTCAAAAACCTTGATGTAAATTTGAAGTTTAAAATAAATTATATAGAATAAAAGTATAACTGATTAAATATGTCTGACAAATCGAGTACTTGTATAACCAAGAATGTATAAGCATAATACGGTACACAATAATATAATGTATATCTAGAGGCATCTCAACTATTTTACATCTTTGACAATAATTAAAATACTTTGTTTTTTCTTGATTCTAGATTAAAATTATTAAACAAATTAGTTTCTTTAATTTACTATATCTACTTATCTCACAAAAAAGTTATTTTTCTTAATCCTCTGTTACTGGCATCGAATATTATTTCAGAGTTACATGCACGAGGTTATTTTGATCTCACAAACAATTTTAATTTACAAATTTTTACATCAATATTTTTAGTTATTACAATGTGTTTTTCAGTATTATATATATTATTAAATATTAAGATTTTAAGAAAACTTTATTTTTTACATTAGGGACATAAAATAAAAACGATAAAATTTGACATGTCAATAATTATTACATCACTAGTAAATATATAAGTATATAACTTACTACATATTATTTATGTTTAACTTAATTCAAATACCAAGGTCTTAAAATATTATATGTAATCATCTAATACGAGAAGTTTTAATTGTATTGTCATAGGTAAACAAATTTATAAAATATGTGTAAAAATAAAATAGCCCTGTTAACAAGTGCGTATTTACATGCAGGATTAAGTAACTACCAACCAATCTAACGAGTTGATAAGGATTTTAAAAAAAAATTTCAACTTGTAATTGAATCTACTTAAGCTTGACTTTCCCATATTTTCATTTTCATTTTTTTTTTTACCCTATTCTACAAAAATTGAAAATATAATTAATTTTACAGTTACTTTTAGTAATAAAATCAAAAATATTATTGCCATATACTTTTCATTTGAAATTCAATAATTGTATTAATTCTTTAAATAATTGTGTCTTTTGCCTTATTTATAAATTTTAACATTTAAGATACTACGGTAATTAAAATTTTAGTTATTGTTTCATTAAATAGTTTATAATTAAATTAAATGTTGTATTTTCTTTAATCTTTAACATTGACATACATTTTCAAACACAAATATAAAATAGTAATAAACATGTTTATTGATTAAAATTTAAGTTCCAATTAAATATTAAAATAATACAAACATTTAAATAGGTGTCAAATGGCTAAAATGTTACAACATAATCAATGTAATTTGACACAAAAATTAAAATGTTAATAAATTTCAATTACTTAATTTCTTCTTTTTAATTGCTTTATTCACTTGCTTCTGTAAAAATATAAATCAATTTAAATTATTTTTTTTTAAACATTTAACCATAATTTAAGTAAAAATCATAGACACACTTACATTTTTAACTTTAAGTGACTTGTTTCCATTAATGTTTTCTTTTGAAATTGTATTCTTTACCACATTGATCTGTTTAGGTTCTTCATTTTTTTGCTTTTGATTCTTTTTTGACTAATTAAACATTTATTAAATATTAAATATTAATACAGAAACAAATACAAAAACGATTTTCTTTTTGAACATTTAACACAAATAAAATTAAAAAAATCATAGACACACTTACATTTTTAACTTGAAGAGACTTGTTTCCATTAATGTTTTCTTTAATGTTATTCTTTACCTTATTGATTTGATTAGGTTCTTCATTTTTTGGTTTTTGGTTCTTTTTTGACTAATCAAACATTTATTAAATATAAAATATTAATAAATAAACAAATACAGAAACAAATACAAAAACGATTTTCTTTTTGAACATTTAACACAAATAAAATTAAAAAAATCATAGACACACTTACATTTTTAACTTTAAGAGACTTGTTTCCATTAATGTTTTCTTTTGGAATGTTATTCTTTACCTCATTGGTTTGATCAGGTTCTTCATTTTTTTGCTTTTGTTTCTTTTTTGACTAATTAAACAGTTATTAAACATGTAATATTAATAAAATATAAATAAACAAATAATTAAATATATCTTATAAACTATAATTACTTGTAATTTTTTTGTCTGTTCAAATTCCATTAAATATTCAGCTTCAGCATCATCACCATCTTCACTTTCAGTATTGGCTTCATCAGATTCTGAACCATCATTTTCATGTGATTCATTCTTACTTTCTTTATCAACTGTAGAATCTGATTGCTGTAATTTATGATATTTTATAATTAATATACATTTTAAAATGTAATTCAATTAAGGTTAAGATATTATTATGAATATAAAAAACCTCATCTTCTTCATTATCCTCATCAGCATCAGATTCATCACTGGCTTTACGTTTAATTTTTTTGTTTGGAACTTTAGCATTATCATCATCATCATCAAAATCGGATTCTTCTGCAGATCCCTAAAAATAATAAATAATTAAATCTGCAAAAGTATTTAAGTAAAAGAAGATTATGAACTCACTGATAAAATTGTAACATCTCCATTGGGTTTGACCAACACACGTTTTCCAAACAATTCACCTTCAACTTCTTTATCTTTAGAATAAAGTAGAGATTTAGTGTACGGTCCTTTAACTTCATTTCTGGAAACTAAATTATAAATTGTTAGATATAATCGTTTATAGAATCCGTAATAGATACTAACTCATTGAATAATATATAGGCAAAGATATAGATGTCGGACTTTTTAATAATAAACATCTGATATTTTTCAAACCACCTGGATAATTAATTTCTAAATAATTGAAAGTTGCCATAATATTTTCGGCAACCTGTTTCGGCGTTTGCTGCATATGACCAACCTACAAAAATATGAATTAACAATTTTAAACTTATTTGATAAATTCAAAGTTCAAGCACAAAATAAATAAAATTAGTTGCAAACACATTAATTATTTTTTTATCATGATAGCAGTAAACTTAAAATAGGTTTTTTAATAATTCCAATCAATAGCGATGGTAATAGAGAAAAGTAAAATTAATTTCTATAGGTTTTTAAAAATGTACCATAGAACTATGTAACCTTTCATAAGCCATTTCAACATTGCAACTAAGCAATTTTATAAACCTTGCTTTCCACTTCAATCTCTATGATTTTAAAGTTGTATTTAATTTGAAAATTATAAAAATAAATAAATATTTCGAAAGTAGATATTGTAATACAACTCATATTTTAGTAAAATATTGAATAAATCCCTTAAAATTACTAATATAGTATCTAGTTATCTACTCTTACAATAATTACTAAATATAATTTCTTGAACATTCACTTATTAAATGTCAATTTAATTTATTAGTTCTTATATTCATAATATTAATGTACAGAGGGGGTTGTGCTATGTGGACTCCTCCCTCCTTAGATACACCACTATTTAAGAGCATATAAATATTTATAAAAACTATGTTCAGATTTATAGATGACTTATCACAGATATTTTATTATTTGATAATAAAATAGACATAAATAACAATAAACATTCTCAGTTAATCACATACTTGAACAGTTTTTGTAGAACCTTTGTAATCAAGGAAAAAAGACGTCTTGTGCAACTTTGATTCTATTTCAGCTTTTAAGTGTTTTTTAGTCAGTTTAACAGTAATTGGAAGTCTGAAAAATAATTAATTAGTAATCAATTTATTTTAATTACTTAAAACAATAAAGTAAACTTTTAACTCACTTCCTTTTAATATAAAATTCTTTTCCTAGTTTTTTAACCATAAAAGCGTTGATTTTCTGATCAATTAAAAATATATCATGAGAATGACATAAATTTCTTCTAGCTTCGTATTCATTAAATTCCACACGGATTTGTCTGGCAGGTAAAATCTAATTAAAAATAAAATAATTAAAAACTATTCACAATTACATGGTTTCAAGCTTGAAATGTAACAGTATTAGTTAAGCGTTACACACTAGTTGTACCAAAGTTAATACTATTACCTTCTAAATATATAATCATGTCAAAAATCATATTTAATTAATTTGTGAACCTTACAGATCAAATATATTTATATCTACAAATAATTAATTGTACCTATACAAATACATTTAAATAACACTGTCCAAATAAATCAATGCACATATAGCATGAATAATTAATAATTGCATTTTTGTTTTAAGTTAAAATGGTAAGTAATACACATTACTATCATATCAATTTACTTACAGTTTTAATATTTTTAATGCCATTTTCTGCAAGTAAATCTTTATAATGATGATAGGTTTTCTCGTGATCAACATTACGACCGCGTATAAGATCTGGGACAATAAGACATATATCGGTTGTATCGGTAACCAGCGAATTTGGTAATGCTCTAAGATAAATATTATACATAAATTAGATATTTAAATAATAGAAAAACAATTATTAGTCAGCTTACATTCTCAAAACTTGTTTTGGACCAACTCCCATCTTAACGGCTGTAACTACTAAATGTATTGGTGTAGCATCATCCCATAACTCATTTTTAGGTAAAGTTGAACCTTCTTTTATTAATGTAAAAAGACCTTGTACGGCTGCTTCAACCTGTAAATTAGTAAATTGTTTATAATATGAACATAATAATAATAATTTACTAAAAACTTTACTTTGTTAATGTCAAGTTTAGGATTACTCTCATCTGTTTTGACTTCTGTCATAGAAGATTCAAGTGCTTTCGATTTTAATGACATTTTTAATGCTTTATCAGTTGATTTTTTCAGTTTCTTCTGTTTAGGCTCCACAACAGGCTTCTTAGACATTTGCTTAACATCAACTGAGTTTTTTGGTACCTTGATGTCATCATCTTTATTTGTTTCCTTTGAAGATTTAGCGGCCTTTTTTTTAGCAGGTTTTGGTTCCTTCGAGCATGTAATACCAGTAAAATCATTTCCAGATTTCAATTCTTCAAACGCATCAGTAATTTTCACTATATTCTTCATAACACCGTCAGTAGGTTTTGAAAACTTTTTCTTTTTTATAGAACCAGAAGATAATTTTTTATGAAAATTCTTTTTAGGCACATCAGTTTTGACTTTCATTTTGAAATTATTAATTTATATATTGTATCACACTTGGTAAATAATAAATAATTCTAAAGAGCAGAAATACAGAAAAAGTTACACGAGTAACACCGTGGTACCGACAGTACCGTACGGAAAAAAGAACACGTGCTATCCACAAACAAAACAAACTCAATTCTTATCAAAATCTTTCTTATCATTGATCAATGGTTAAGACAGTGTGCCATTATAGCCACAACTAAATTTACTTTACTCAAATACTTTGGTATCCTTGTTGACTTATTTTTTTGGTGTCTTCGAACAGTTCAATAATTTAAATTGAATATTTTAATAATAAAATCTGAAATTCTAAAATATAGCTGATCAAACATATACATGTACCGTGCCATATACTGTCATGGCCTTAATAAGTCTAATATTGAAATTTAATTAGTAATAAATCTTCATTTTTTTTTTTTTTTTTTAATTCAATTTAGCAATCATAATTTATTTCATAAAAAGGACACTAGAAAGTAGTTATTTTCTATGTTTTAAAAATAAGATGCTAGAGGGGAAAACAATAAGCATCACAGATAAATGTTGAACTCTACTGAAAAACTGAAATGACTTAATAACAAATCAAATTTTCAAATATCTTTATGAAAAACAATTATTATACTGCTTGCTTTCATTTACAACTAATTATGTATGGTGTATTTAACCTAAGGAAATATTTATTCCATATTTCCCAACATAGAAATCCTCCATGATTACATTATGATGTCAATGACTATTGCTGTCATTTGTTACTGCAGTAGTAATCCATCGGACACAGATAGGTAACTTGAAAAAGTTTCCAAGCTACTTAAGAAAGTCGCATCCACATAAATACATAAATACATCTATACAAATATAACTATTCGATTTCAAATGGTTTATAAATAGTTAATTATAGTCTGTATCTCATTAAACTATGTATACTAACTTCTCATAAGGAATTAGATCATAAGAATTTCAAGTTGTTTTTTTAAATCTGTTTAAGGAGGAATACAAATCGACTAGAAGTGCTTAATATGACACCAGACTATTAAATTGAACTCAAACAAAAAATTAATATCTATTGAAAGAATACCATTATGGCCCACCCAGTATAAACTGGAAAACTAATGAGAGGAAAAATGACCCATCTGAGTCCTTTCATTTCCAATTAATTAAATTTGTGTTACATGAAACTCGGTCCTGATTTACTGAACCGAAAATACATATTGCTAAACTAATAAAAATTATGTAAATAATATATAACCCTTGTTTAGGTAGGTATACACTGACACAAATAATACAACAATATTGTACAATGGGCGTAGTAATCAAATTCAAGGTAATACAATTAATTTTTATAAATTTAACCTTAGAACTATCAAGGTTCAGTTGTCGATTTACATTTAAAGTTTAAGGCGACTGATATGTAATACACAGTGTCAACTCTGAATAAAGTTCATTTTTATTTATTAAACACATTTAAATAAACATTTCGTAAATAAATAAGAAAAATGGATTATTAATTATATCAATACACAGCTAAATATTTTATATATGTTATCACTGAAGTCTCAAATGTTACATTAAACAAAATAATGTTGCACAAAAACCAAATAAAATTCATTGCAAATCTTAAAAATTATATGGTAATTAAATATTATTCATGTGCATGGCAGGTTGTATAGTACAATAGAAAATAAATTAATAATAATATAACAAAAAACAATAATTAGTAATAGGTAATTTTCTTATTTATAAATGTATTAATATTTTCACCTTAGATACTATAATATATTGAATAGGTAAAACATGTTATTGATGCAGAAATTCAGAACCATAGGTGAATAACAAACAGAATACATATTTCTATTTTATTTTCATTATTATTATTCTTTTTTTTTCTTTTTTTTTTTTGCAATACAAAAATAGCTTAATTTATGAAAATAAGATACATATAAATAATTTATTTAAGTGATTTTTTTTTTCTGTTAAGCATTGCAATGAAGCTTTTGACTTTAATGACATATAATTTGTATTTTGATTGCGGTAGCTTGCAATAAACTAAATATTATTAATTATTTATCTAATATAGTATACCTTATCCGTGACATTTTAGAAATGCCAATGAATAATGAAAATGAAATACAAAATTTAATGATTAGATTAGATTGGGCGGATTATAAGTGCAGTTGTCATGATTACTACTTATATTCATATCAAACATACATTTTAAATTTTGTATTCAAATACATTTTATTTACTAAAAAACACTAACATTATCACAATTTTTCTTGGTAAAAAATTCCTGGAAGGTAACTTATAAATATTTTCCTTAAAATATTTGTAATAACATTAACAATAAAATATCATAAGAGTTAACAGATAAACAGAACAAAAGTGTTCAATATATTTTGATTTAAAAAAATGCCAATAAACATGAGTGATTGATCTTTTAATTATTGTATTCATGTATAAGTATAAAAGAAATAAAGTACTTATTTAAAAAAAAAACCCCCCATCAAGAAAATCATAAGAAAAAATAAATAGAAAATAATAGAAAACTCAAAGAAATTATTTGAAAACAATTTTTTTAATAATAAGAGTGATAATAAAAAAGGATTGAGAATCTCTAATTTTTAATACATTTAAAGCCAAAAAAAAAAATGTTATTATGTTTATTCTTATTGTGACGTTTTTTAGAAAATGTTTAGTAAATAATAATTAATTTCTTTTGGCACAAAAAACAGTCTTATGTAAACAAAAATAGTTATTAACAAAGATTTAAAAACAGATGCGCTCAAAGGGTATTACATACACAATATTTATGTAACATTATAGGTTACAGCCCAATTATTATATTTAACATAAATGTATTGTTTTTTTATTACATACATATCATTTCTCATTTATTTAAGTAATACTACACATTTAATATTTATGCAAATTGAAAATTATTATTACACTTATATAAATTAATGTCAACTCATAAATTATAATTTACTCTAACTTGTTTTTTATAATCACTCTTATTATTATTTAAAAAAATTATAGGTTGATAATGTTAGTATGAGAGTATAAAAAATTAGATAAAAAAACCATTTGCTTAATAAACTGTTATAAAATACTAATTTATTTTTATAAAATTAGGTTCCTAATATTTGTTTAAATACTTTCAATATATCTTTTATTAAATATCAAATATCTTATGCTGGCTTTAAAATTATTTCAACTTTGTTTTAAAATTCAGAACGTGAGAATAAATCATCATTTACATTAAAATTGTACTAATGAAATCATTGAACATTTGTTTCAAATTTTAATAATTCTTTCTGAACTCTCTTAAACAAATTGAGTTGAAAAGTCAAGTTAGCCAATAAATAATAATATAGAATATACTTTAAATTTAAATTTGAGCGAATCATAAAGTGGCTATATTTTGATTAGGACATTGCAGTTTTTTGATTGATCGGTTAAATATTTAAATTATATTTGGTCAATTGTGTTAGAGGTCAGTCATTTAAAATAATATATACGCATAGGATAACAGTGGAAGACTTCAAAAGTTATGACATAAATCCAAATATGAGCTAAGTCACAATTGTGTTTTCCTCAACTTAAAAATGGACCGGCAAACTAAAGAAGTTCATATATTACATATATAACATTACAATAAATTTAACTGTAGTCTGTAGGTACTACAAACCACAGTCAAATGAAGACCCGAATTTTCATTATTAAAAACCATTTTAACATTACTTGTTTATGATAAACACTATTTAAAGATATGTAGCATGTGAATCGGACTAAAATTATCCAGAAATGTTGGTTGATTATATTTTTGGTCCCAAAAATACTTTAGGTACTTAAAAAAAGTATATTTTAATAATATACATGCTATTTGCAAGATGTGTACTGTTTTAAACGTCGTTTTATAAGCCATGTGCAGTTTTTAAATATTAATAAATTAAAATTATAGATACTTGATTAGCTAACAAAAAAATAATTTCAAACAATAGTCACTGAATAGTTTCTAACTTTAAAATATCCTTTGAAGTATTCAAACATGCGTATGTTTCTTTGTTATAATCGAACCTATAGCAAAGTTTTAAATCACAGACTCATAATGTCAAATACGTTTCCATGAGAAACTATGGAAGACATTCTTCCTACGATTGTTTTCATGGACACAAACGTGAAAATTAAAATAAATAACATCTAACTCTTAACATTTTATCCTACAAAACGACAATGTATGTGTTACATTGATACCGTACAAACCTGTAGACAATATTGTGGTATGTGTGTGAGTGTAAGTGTGAGTATGTGTATGTTAAGCGGATAAGCAGGACTTTTGAATTTTTCACGCTTAATGTACATAATGTTATCATGCCCTATGCAGTTAAAAGCATTCCTGGTGTTGATGGAGTGGACCTCCTCTGTCGTCTTTTAATAACCCATGGTAACAAACAGCATCGAACAATGGCCATGAGAATGCCAATCAGGGTGGTGATGAGGCCAGAAAATATCAACAGGAATTTGTACTGCGATGCGTCTGCTCCCGGCTTCAACTGGACAAGACCAACTATCAGAAGTATAGCCCCAATCAATATGGTCACGACAGCTATGTGCAACACCGATACCTGTGCAAACAAATCCATAGAAAATTTAAGAAACACAGTTATGCAGGTTGATCAAAGACAATTTTTAGAATTTGGATACGAATACCTTTTATCATTCAGATCGACGAAAATCAGTATTTCATGCAGTTTTTTAACCCTGGTGAACATAAATAAAATAAAAAAAAAATTGCAAAAATAAATAAATAAAGCGAAAATAATAATAATAATAATAATAATAGTAATAATAATCATAATCATAATAATAATAATAACGACTAATCAAATAATATTACAATGACGGAATAAACTTGTTGAAATAAATGATATATTTTGTTTGAAATAAAGTAACTGTATAACATACTTGGATAAAACTCAAAAACATTAATTTACTATACATTCATTCACATGCATTTATGGTACATTGTAATATACTTACGCACGTCTTATGTTTTAAAATGTTATTTTGTTAATAATAAATAAAATATTATGTATTACCTATTTATATTTTATCATCGTAATACCAGGTTTACGATTGTGCACAAGGCGGTTGCTATAAAAAGGACATACACATTGCAATATTATACTCTAAATATGGGTACCTAAATGCCTACACATACATAGTTGTACGATTAGAAAAATTATAACTCTACATAGTCCAGGAGACTCTTGAAAATTCCAGCGACACACCCTGTACACAATCGAAAAAACAGCACATTTCGCTCTCAAATAATATAATTTTTATAAAATATGTACGACAGTAGAACGTAATGGTGTAATATGAACTGACAGAGTGGGGGTGATGCATATTTCATATACCTAAGATCGGACGGTAAAAATATAAATGTAGAGTTGGTGACGGAAACCAATTGAATAAAAAAAAAAAAAAAAAATGGACAAAACTGGCACCATAAGGACGGTAGTCGGCTTACTTTTGAGCAGACATAGATATCTGGCAGTGAGTTTTGGACATACGGCGGAGACGTGATTGGAGTGCCAGTCTGGGAGTGTGGAGACTGCAGTGTTAGGAGACTCGGTCTTCGATTTCCCGTTGTGTTCGAAGAACCTTCTCGGTCACCGATGTTCAGATTATTCACGCATACCACTTTTTTCTCCTGCCTCCGCCGCTCGTGGCGGACGGCCACAGCAGGCATCGCTCCAATCATGGTTATCTCGTCTGTATTTTGTATAAACCGAGTGATTAATTAAAGAAAAAAAAAAAACGATATTATGTAATCAATTTGTATCCTAAAAACGTGCCAGGAACGATAACGACAGTCTGAAATGAGAGTTTATTGCTTCCGTATGTGCGTTCAATATACAGCAGTAAATTACCTCGACGAATCCTATTATAGTATTATCATTATGCGTAACAGTGTGTCTATCATGGTATACAATTTCAATATTAATCCTACATGTGACTCAATGAATCCTAACTTGGGTACTCGTGAACAAAACAACCCACATTAGCTAGGGCACAAGTCATTTGATTTTTAGCTCCTAATGAACTATCAACATTTTAACTGTATAGTAATTAGTATTCAACTTCATCGTTCGCGCTATAAATATTATGTGCATATCAATGTATTTCCTTATAATAATAGACAATAACAAGTATATTTTACAGTTAAGATACTTGAAATAAATGTACAGTATATTAACTGTACATAGAAGTACGTACACACATTTTTGTACCTGCTTATTTCTTATGTTAATATTTTTATATCGACAGCCATTGGATTGGTTAGATACATACTTTATTTAATTAAAACAAATAAATCAATAAAATTTCATAATTTAAAAAATGATTATCTTCTTTAAATTAAATTACTAAGTACATACATCACAAACGTTAAGAATTGACAATATAATTAATGTTAAATTTTATTAGCCGAATTTTGAGGTGTATTATAAAAACAAAAAGATATCAACAACTATTATTCTTACAAATTTTGTAGCGTTACAATTGACTTGTAAAACTATGAAAATTTGAGACTGATAACTTCACATTGTGTTGAACAAAAAGTGTTTATAACATATAAACAAATCGACAGTAAAATTATTATTTATCCGTATGAATAATTAATAATTTATTAACCCTCAGAATAGTAATGATTTTCAATTTATTAATAAAATTATAAAAAGCAATATCTATTGATATGTTGCGTAAATAAAATAGGAATTAACATTTTCTCAAGATTTCGAGTCTCATAAAGTTAAGTAGTCTCATAAAGGTTTACATAAAAAATAAAATCTTTAAAAAAAAAAAAAAGAATAAATCATAATTATTATGACAGACCAAAACTAACTGCCATTAAGTCTAAATTATATTAAATTTTCTGATAAAATAAATTAATACTTTACTAAAGCACACTTGGTGTTGAAATAAAACTATTTCAAATATCCGAATCGTGGCAAGTAAAAGTACTTAAATAATACATTATATAATATAAGCTATGCAGACTGAAAGTAAACGGTCTCAAATAAAAAGTTGGTTCATATATGTTTTGTTGATTGTTAATATAAGAACTATACATGATTGAATTTATTTTAACAATGGCAAATAAGAATAAATAAACAACATTCGATTAAAAAAGTTTATTCCGTAGTTTGAAATATTAAAATGTTAATAATACTTGTTTTAATTTAAATATGTAAAGCAATTATAATAAATATAGTAATTTTAAATATATATTTGCTACTCGAATAATTAGCCGTAATGATAATTGATAGGTACAATAAGTTATATAAATTCAATATTCAATATATATAATCATTAATTAGATATATAAACACAAAAATCACAGTGCAAGTATTTTTATACAAGTCAAGAACATGGCTCGAACCAATAATTAGTTATCAACACGAGGGTCAATTTTCTAAACATAAACGGAATCAATTCAATATTTTGGAGCATTAAACACTTAGAAACCATAGTTAATTAATTGCAAGTCGATAAAATAATAAGATAGCGTTGCTTTAAATTAATAATTAATAATTTTGATCCCCAATGTTCAATTTTGAATGTTATGTAAAATAGAAATGTGTTGAGCAAGAATTAAAAATATAATGATTGCAATAAATAATTTGTATAAACTAATATAAAACATAAATTAATATTCTCAGTCTTCCAAAAAAAATTCCACATGAAATATTTAACGTACATATAAAATTAGCTCCATAGTAGTAGTATTATGATAGGATGAAAAGTTCAATGTTCAATTTATCTAATAAATTATTAAATTATTCTAACAAACAAAACAAAAACAATAACTAATCAACTAACTAAACATTATTTTCCAAATAATAATCAACAAATATTAAAATTATAATCATAATTAGTTTCTAATATATGATTTTGCAGTAAGGGCCGATATAAAGTAAGGAATACAATAATAAAGGAATAATAATATTTTAAATGAATACATATTATAAGCAAAACAATGTTTATGATATCTCAAAATATAATAAATCAATTTAAGTTTTACAGTATACTAAACATGTTGTGCACTTATAGTTAATTAACAATATTTAAACACAAAACTACAAAAGTTAACTAAATAGTATAAAAATATCAAATTACAAGTATAAAATATATAAATAAATATGAATTAAGGAAGTCAATGTATACATTCATTCATGAACAGGCAAATCAAATAAGTCAAAATATTTTAAAAGTTTTAAATGTGAATTAAATTTTTTTTTTTTTTATATATATATTATATTTTTAAGTATAATATATATGACATTATTCTTGTAATCATAATCATTGAATATATTTGCTAAAACTTACTATGCCTCTGTTGTATCATAACACCTTGTTACCAATAATTCCCTGTTATATGCATTATGTATGTTGCCTGAATTCTGTCTCTCTATATCAGTATGATTATATCGATCAATAGCTCTGTATTCTGAACCAGATGCTTCTTCTTCAGCTATCTGATCAAGATCAGAACCTGGAGAATTTTGCTGTTCACTTTGACCCTGTTGTTGTCGAGCTCTGTGTTGTTGTTTTGTATGCATAGCACCAGTCTCGGCATCTGGTACCAGTCTTCTACCCGATCTTGTTCTGGTCAGTTGGCGTTCCACATAAGCCGCTAAATCTGATTCTGCTTTGCGGTTAATGAAATGATTCAACACAAGCAAAAAAATGCCAATCAAACTTGAACTGATACCAGTTATTACAAGTTCGTTAACCCAATTTTTCGAACCCCATGAAACATAATCATCAGGTATAATGCCAGAACCAATTAAGAATAGACCTAGAACTAAAAAGACTACGCCAACATGAAGCATGCCAATGCTAGAAGCAACCTTAGTGTCGAGCATTTTAGGTGGTCTCTTTCTTCTTCTACGTCCCTGGGATAGGCTGTTTACTGAACCGTTGTATTCTGTTGGGCTCGTTACTGTAGATTTAGAACCATGAATGCCGCTTTCAATTGATTGAGAGCTAAGACGACGTCTTTCCATGTGCCGTTTAAGTTCGGCTCGTCGTTTACGTTGTCGGCGAATCGCCAAAGCCGATTGTAACCCAAAACTATGCATTCTAAAAGAAGAAGAAAAAATAAAACTGATCAAAAATGATTTACAATAATACCTAATCAAAGTTGTTAACTATTTATGAAGGATTAAGTGAAAAATAGCTTACTTGTAGTATAAACAAAACTTTCTGAGGTAATCAAATGAAAATAAAATGTATTGATAATGTATATTAATGTCGTATGACACTTCGCTACATCAATTATTTAAATATTGTTAAAAACACGTAATGACACAACAATTTGTAAATTTAAAATTAATTTTGCGAACAATATATATCAACATAACATTCATAACGAACAAATGTGTTCAACAGACAAGATAATGCGTAAACATAGTAAACAACGTAAGAGCTGCATGGAAAAATCAAGGGTAGTAGCAGGTAGAGTGGAGAATAGTATTGATCTACAGTAGTCACAGTAAAAACCGTTCGTTGCTATAGAAACCCTACATAGAGCTTGCGATTTATTCTATACTGATGACGATTTATTTATTTTAATTCGAATATATTTTAATTTTAAATATATACGAAACAATGTTAGAAAAAATAATCATACTTTAAAGTAAAAATAATTTACACATTATTATTGTTAAACAAATCGTTCACAACATTGGGAGGGGGCGGGAGGCGGGGGGCGGCGTCGGCGGAGGCGCAGTGCCTGCGATATAAATATAACCATAAAAAACGTTCAGCAAAAAAACTCTCACGGCTTTAATTTTCAATATTTTTGAAATAAGATTTTGTTCATTATAAAAAGGACAAATTTTCGTAGAGACCTAAGAACATAAAAAAAAAATTACTAATTAACATATATTATATAAGATGAACTAATAGGAAGTTAAAATATTCAGAAAAAAATGCCTCAATGCAACAAAGTAATTTTATAGAAAACAATACAATTTAATCAAAATTTTAAATTCGTAGCACCCCTGGGCAAAACTTATTTAAATTTCAAATTAAAAAACTAATTTTGGAAATGATTAAAATTGCAACTATTACTTGTTACTACTGGGAAGTTTTTCCTGCAAAGTACTTATTGTATAAGAAATTAACGAAGTTTTACATTACGTAAATATACTGTGCTTATTATATTGCCGATATTTTGCTCCTTAAAAGAAAGTTGTACCTGACTCTTATCTGAATACTGGAATCGTAACGAATTTCGTGAAATTCATTCATTAATCCAAAAAATTTAATATCTATAAAGAATACAAATGAGATCGTTAATGATTACCAATATATTGACAAATTAGTCAATCAATTTTGGTAGTTTTGTTAAAAATATATCAAAATATAATAAAGGGTATATAGAATATAGGGTGCAGTGATTTATCGGTGTCTTCTGCACAACAGAGAGAGCTCTGAGCAGTCACATACGCAGAGGTCTATTTTCAAGCATTTTTAACAAAATATTGTTTTATTTTAACGGAAATGACTGAGATGATAATGAGCAACAGTTGACGATTTCAAGTGACGGAGATAACAATTCCAATCATTTTTAATATGGTATACAGTGTATTGTGTAATATTATCAATTGATACAAGACTCAACATAATTGGTGAGTGGTTTGTATTTACAAAAAAAATATAACTGATTCTGTACATTGTACATATTATTCTATTGACAATAATAAAATTTAGAATTTTTAAATGATGAATAAAAATAATTTAGCCAAGTATGAAAATATATTTTTCGGGGGGATTTGGGGGGCGCGCGCCCCCTTAGACCCAGGCCTGCAACCTTATACCCTTGAGCTTGAATTAGGTTTCCATAATTATTATACTTAGTATTTTCTAGAGCTTCATTTCCTTGCTGCTTTATGTAACTACCAGCAACTTGTAAATTAAAACAATTATATTTCATAAAAATTCGCCCCATAAAAATACTTAAATTATTTTGTTTTTCTTTTACGGAAACCTTTATAGTTTACCCTTTATTGTACTGTATAATGTTGCATATATTGATATAGATTACATTGTTATAAACTAAAGAAAGAATATTATTAGCTTCAAATTCAATATATTTCAATTTGTAATAAGTATATAACTAATAGGTATATGTAACTTATTTTGAAAATAAGTTACGGTAAAAAAATATTTATCACTTATGCTTATTGTACTACTATTATAAACAGATTGTATAATATTCTAAATAAAATCAAAAAAAAAAAAATTACGGTAAAAAGAAACTTGTTCAAAAAAGTGTATAATAGTGGGTTTAAGTTTATGACCTACATTAAATACTAATATTAATAATTTTAATAGTTTAAGTTCTTTTAAAGTGTATATTAAATATTTTGATCTACGTAGTAAGTATTTTATTTAAATTTGATTCCATATAATAATGTATATTGAACATACTATAAATGTACATAGTAAAAATGTTATAGTTCATTATTTTGTTAATTTAGAAATTTAGATGCAAAATACCTATTTTCAAAAATTAAATTTAAATCAATAACAAATTATTGCACGTATAGATTTTAATGCATAAAAACCCTTGCCTCAACAAAAGCATTGTTGCAATATTTTAATTTATTGTTTTGTAAAACATACTTACCAATTTTATTATATTAATAAAGTTTACAAAATAAATAATTATCTGAACATTTGAGTATAAATTAAATTGTATTTAAGATTTATTTAAAAACTAAAAATTAGATCCAACAGTATTCATTTTATTTTCAATGAACATTGGACAATACATGCATACTTTTATTTTTAATACTCTTTTTGATAATTATTATTATTGTAGGGTTCACCAATTCCATTGGGTATTATACTATGATAAGATCGAAAAAAAAATATCATAGATCATAAAATATTTTAATTAGTACTTTAAACTTGATACCTTAATTATATTATTTATTTAAGTAATTAATTTGTGAAAAAAATTACACTTTTAGATACATTTTGATGATATTAAAATACTAAAATTGAATACTACAAAAACTAGGGTGTAATTACAAAATTGTTTTAAGTGAATTCTATAATCATTGTTTATTTTGTAAATAAATTATACTATTATTATTTGGACTTAAAAGGGATGTACCTACTTAATACACTCAGAATAAAAAGTATATGTTTAGTGCTTATATTTTACTTCCAAAAATTAAATTATTAATATACACAATACATTAATTACAGTTGAATTCATATGAAAAATGAAGCACACAAATTGGAAATAAAAAATATTAGTAAAATAATTTTATGAGGTATTTATTACTTTATTTTATTCACTACATCAATAATCTAAAAAATTACTTCAGCTCTTTTTTTTCCTCTAATTAATATCTTAAATTTAAAAAAAAAAATGAGATCTAAAACTAACCATATCATACTAAATATTTATTTCCATATGTACAATCAAAAGTTAAAATTTTTTATTCTAATATTTTATGTATAACATATTATGTAATATTACAATTATTATAGGTAAAACTAGACGTTTACATTAGCTTAGACTAATCCTTCTCTAGAGTTCATTACTATTTAAAGATTAACATATCTACTACAAGTCTGTAACTCATTGGCCGTATGTATCACCGAGATGATAGTACTTATGCCACTAATAAAAATAAATTTTTTTATAAATTGTAATTATTTTAAATTTAATAATTTCTATATATATTAATGGTTTTGGTTTGAGTTTGTTGAGTAAATTCGGGCTTTAGACTAGGCCGTAGCCTAACTAACCCTAACTGTAGTTTTGCCTATGATTACAATAATATTATAAATTCACTTAAGATAATTGGATAACATGATCTAGTGGTGCAGTAAAGATTTAGAAACATATTTAAATTTTCTGTGAAGTTTAACAATCATTTTATTTTTCTAAATTCTACCAAAATAAATTAAATTTTTTCAAAAATTAAATACATATTTAACTATAGAAGTAAATCTCAAGTTTTACTATAATGAATTTGGTTTTCCAAATTCTTACTGCATTGCTATTATTTACTATCACTAAACATAAAATACATTTCAATTTCTCCAACACAAGCGTAAGCTTACAGGAGAAAGATAAATAAATTTAATGTACTATTTTATTTATTCAATAAATCAAAAATTACTTTATAATACATGTAATAAAAGAATTCAAACATAGTTATCAATCCCTTTTATTATACTTTACAATTTAAATTAACCAGATAAGTTTCTAAAATTTTAGAAAAATATTACTTAGAATGATTTTAAAGAATTAAGGAGTTTTGATTATTTAGACATAATTTTAGAAAAAATTTAACTAAATTGTTTTCTTATGGATAAAGGACACCTACGTTTTGAATACGTTATATTATTGTTATAAAATAACGTCCATTAGAGTAATTTTTTAATGTAATAATTGTAATGCTTATTTAGATAAGTTAATATGACTCAGTGAACCCAATGACTGTATCTTATCTAAAACTATAAACAAACTAGCTTTATTACTTGTGAATTCTTTATAAATTGATGACTATATTTTTAAAACTACTCAAATTAGCAATGACTAAATATTATTTCTTTTTTCTAATTTATTACATTTCTTTATTTACCTATCTTTCAAATTAATAGTAGTGTTGAAAAAATATACTATAAAATACATTTTTATATAAAAAAACGTCTAACCCTGAATAAAAATCATTTCAAGATTTAAACTAAAGATAATAAATATTAAAATACATGAAATTGGAAAGTACTACATTTAGTTCTAGTAAACAAAATAATTATTTAAATAACTAGGGTGACCAGGAAACTTAGTCACCCTATTGTACATCCCTTCCATAGTAACCAGAATGTTTGTACTTCATAATTTATATACAAAAAATATGAACATATATTATTGTCTAATCAATGTAGTATGGTTATTAAAGTACAGCCCCTAAAATATTTAAACCTTAGGAACTGTAAAAATACTAAAATACATATTATTTATTCTCATCATAAATTAAAACTATACCTTTCAAAATTGATTGATATAGTGCATTAATGGCTAATAATTTCTATAAATACATGTAATGCAAATATAGTATAAACTATAGATATTAAAATAACTATGAGAAATATATTACACAATATAATTATAAATAAATTATAAATACTCAAAAGTCTATTCTTAATAATTATTTCACAGCAGTATTTATTGACATATTGTGTGAAAAATGAATAGTATTTGAATATCATAGACTTTTTAGAACCGTTTAAACATTGTATAATTATTTCATCGATGATGACATTTACCTTTACAAATTACCTAGTGCATTTTGTTTTTTTTTTTCAAACTATTAACATTAAACTGACTAGAGCTATTGACTACAGACTACCTAATAATAATTATAATTGTTTCCAAAGTATAAACACAATACTATACAGCTGCAATATTGAAATTTAAAATACAAAAACCAAAAAAATATCTAGGTACCTAATCCAAAAATCTAATGTCTGCACGCCCTATGGGCATTGTAAATATATACTTGTATGTAACCCGAAAGTATAAAATACTCTACCTAATGTCGTTGTACATACAAAACGGAACTACATTTCAAATTCTAATCTTCAAATTCTATGAGTAAGGACGACGGCCAGAGAAAATGGCGTCCAACACAATAATATAATACAGAGGCTGTCGAGAGAAGGCATTAAATTCATAAACTTACGTAGTTTGGTGTTCCGATAAGAGCCTCCTTGCAACAAGTACTGAAGTTGCAATCCTGGCTTGTGTTTAACGGTATTCATACACCCTGAGCAGAGAAACAAAGAAAAAAAATAAACGTCAGTACACCGCGGCCAATGTTGTCGTTGTTGTTGTTGTTGTTATTATTCGTCGAGGACGTTCCCGGACGAGAGGGAAAGTCCTCGGCCGAACCGGGGATGCTGACCGTTTCCTTTGATCTGACGTGAAAGCAACGAGACGACCGCGTCCAATTAGCTCGAGCGGATGATGTCCGGCACCGCAGTGGACCATTTAAACGTTTTCATCGTTCCACGATCGGACCATCTCGGGGAATCCCAGGCGACGGGATCGCAGACGGAATGCCGTGCGTGACGGGCGCATCGGACACGGCGGACGAGAGACGCGGATTTATAGTATATTTTATCTATAAATTAATTATCACTGCATATTATATAATATATTATAATATTATTTATAAAATAATAGGCTCGACAATAATAATATTGTTATTATTATTATTATTATTATTATTATTATTATTGTGGTCGTGTGGGGGGCCCGCGATGATAATCAAAAATTCCGCTCACGATAACTCCATACACACGTACACCCGCGGACGTATAAATTATCCCCGTCAGCCGCCGCCGGTGACGTCACAGCGAACTACGGCGAAACGGAAGTGACCGCTGTGCCGTGTGCGTGTGTGCGTCACGTTATATACACGCCGTCCCGTGCGTCTGTGTGTGTGATACGCGAGAGTGTTATGCGCTGAACGTGTTATCACTTATCACGGAGAATGCCTTTTATTTTTCAAATATTCACACACAAAAGACGTATTATCATGTTTTGATTTTTCAACATTGCTGCTGACAATAATTATTATCGATTCGTCGTTCATTCATCATCATCATCATAGCGTCTTTAGTGATCTAAACGTCGCGTTATAGTGTAAATCCGGTCGACCGGAGGAAATAGGCTCGTTTTTTTTTTTTTTTATCGTCCGAGCTATAGTCCGTAGTGTTCGCGTGTTTCCAGTCGTCTCTGTTCGATTGTTTTCTCATTCCCGTCGTTGTGTAACCTACTTGCGCGAGACAATATTCGCTTCTAATTGTGTCTCGTGTGCGCCCGTGTTCGTTATTGTGTGTGGCTCATTCGTCGTGTCGTCGTTATTTGGCTCGCGGATCGCATTTCGATCAGTCGAACGAGGGCTGCTGTTGTTTTTAGCCTCAGCCTTTTCTTCCTCCGGTACCCGCGTCTCTCGGAAACCGCAAGAATATGGTCAATTTCGTGCTGCTTGTGTTCCGGGTATGAAGTGTTCGGCGGAGGACATCTAAGATGAATGTCCCATACATGAGTGACACATTCAACATTAACGGTACGTGTGCCCATATCATTTCATAGCGATACGATCACCCCAGGTCTTTGGCAAGACCTAATGTTTGAAGACTGATGAGTCGAATGATATTCATTGGGTTTTTTAAATTGTTTTGAGTTAAACTTTGTTGATCTGATGATGCAATGTAACTAACACTGTGTGTATAATGACACACTTGTCACACTTTTTGTAGTTCAAAAAAGTAAAGTATGCACTACAAAGTGGGTAGGAATCACATCATTTTCTGTTTTTGCAGCATTTCATTTGATATTATCTTTGTATTTATAATCTTTAATTTATACTGTATACAACCTATTATGTTGTTTTTTTTTCTATTATTTTCTTGATCTAGATTTAATCAAATGCTTCTATTGACAAAATTATTTGGCATTTATAAGTTTATTATTATATAATTACAGATAATAGAAATTATCGTAATATTTTCTCCCAAAGTCTTATTATCTTAAACAATCAGTTATATGCCTGTATAATAATAAATACACATCTTTCATAACAAAAATGTAAAGACATTAGATATAGTATTTTTTTAACATTATATTATCAAATAAACTGGATGATTGAATATTAATCTACATTTACACAAATAATTAAAGGTACTTCTAACTTAATTATTTGTTGATTTTGTTTTACAAAAAATTTTTATTGAAATTATTACGTAGATAATTTATTGATTGTTTTGCAGTTTTCTAAAATGTCCTTGTCTAGTAATTACTTAGATTAATTTAATTATTAAACATCCTATTTAAGACAATTATGATAAAAAATATAAATGTTATAAATTATATATGTGAACATAAACTCATTGTTAGTTCCATAAATATATTATAATTTAATTAGCACGGATTATCTAATAAGAATACTTACAATATATTAAGATCAAATATTGATTTTTTTTACCTTTAAATTTTGTTTTAAATCTATGAATACTATTATTTAATATTTTTTTTATTTCATTTACGATATATGTACATATAATATGCAAACAAATCATTAAGCAGAATATGTGTTAGATTAGCAAATAATTTTTAAATTCTACTACAAAAATACATCAACTGAAATCAATAGTTTGTATATTAATACACTATAATAATATAATAAACTATAAGTTTTAAACTTAAAATAATTTAATACTTACCAAATAATTAAGAAAAATTAGTTATAAATGTTCATGATACTTATATAATAATATATAAACTTTTATTTTTTTTTTAGAATTATCAACTGAACAACAAAAGTTGTTAATTGAAATTAGACGCCGTAAAGCAGAGTTATTACTTGAAATTCAGGTTAGTATTCAATTTTATATATTATGTTTTTCATAAGTTTTGATCAATTATTTTAACCTTGAGATGAGATTTGTTAAATAAATCTCTACTTATCTATTTAAAAATATAATCTGGTTTTATATTTATAAGTTGTTATGATTTAATTACTGAACTATAAAAAAATATACTAATTTAAATGATAAATTATTTTTAACACATTTATTAATACCTAAATGAAGAATATTTAAATTATTTATTTGATAAAATGTATGTAGTTCATATAAAATTTGGTATTAATATTATAATATAATACATGGTTTTTTCTCTAGATACTATTAAAAGTATTAATTTATAGCAACATAAACTTGATCTTCTGTACATCAAACTTAATAACAAATGAATAATGAAAAATTTGAAATTACTTTTTTAGTATAAAATTAGTATACATACCTATTTTAAAATATATAATCAATTTTAAAATGTTATCAACATTTTCATTAAAAGTCAACTCAAAACTAATTGATTATTTTGAAAAAGAAATATAGAAAACGTAAAATCATTGAAATAATAAATAATAAATATCTAGTAGTTTTTATTAGTACTTGTACTTTAAATGAATGCATACATTTTTATCATTAATCAAATTTACTAAATAGGTACTTAAACTTGTTAGATAAACTTGCCAAACAACTCTGTTATTGAAAATTCTAGTCTATACACAATACACTATATAATATAATAGATTATGTTATTTACTACGTATCATGTATGTCATGTGCAAATATAATATTAAATGCTAATTTATTGAACATTCATCAAAACTATACATAAATATGTTATTTTTTATAAAATTTGAAGATTGATTTTATATTTTATAAATACTTATACTTTCATATTTTAATTACTTGAATTCTTAGTTTTCCAAGCATTTTTATTTCAAGCTTTTAATTTTTGTAATTGATTAAAATAACATTTAGATTCTAGTAATAAATGTATTGTTATAACGAAATTATACTATGCTCTATATAAATTGTATAATTTTTCCTTATGTATAATTTAATTATTGTGTCATATTTTTGCTTTTTAGCAATTGAAAGATGAGTTATCCGAAGTTGTTAGTGAAATGGAAAATATGGATTCCAACGACGATAGGTAATTTGTTTATTTGTTCATATTAAATTATTAATATGTTAAACTATATTGTTTAACAATGATTAATGTATTATTGTTACTCTTCATCATTGTTTTATTTTTTTAGCAAAAACCAAACTAAAGCTAAACAGATATCAATTGGTCGTAAAAAATTCAATATGGATCCAAAAAAAGGAATTGAATTTCTTGTTGAACATGGCTTACTAAATCACAATGAAGCTGATGTTGCTGCTTTTCTTTATAAAGGAGAAGGATTAAATAAAACTGCAATTGGCGACTATTTAGGAGAGCGAAATGATTTTAATGAAAGAGTTTTAAGAGAGTTTGTTTCACTGCATGATTTTACCGATCTCATATTGGTACAAGCACTAAGGTATAAAGACATTACTATGACAATATGTTATTGTAACAATGTATGTTATATTATGATAAATGCTTACTTACATACTAAAAGAAATTTTTGTTTTGATGGACATAAAATTATTGATACTTTTATTTAAAACCTTTATGTTTTTACATTTAATATTAATTCATTTTATTGTTTTTTATATACTTATCTAGTTTATTTGGGTTTTCTTTCACATCATTTAGTAAAATCTACTAAAAAAATAATTTATATATTTCTACTATAGTAACAACCACAATTTTTATTTTATTTTAATTTTCATTTCATTTTTTATCTTTATGTATATATATATATATATGTATTGATAGTCCCACGGGGTTTACTAGTTGCAATATGTTCTCTATTAATATAGATCATCAAATTCTATTTTTTTTCTGTCTAGTAATATAACTAAATATTACATTGTTAATTTTTAAAAACAATTCTTAATATTTTAGCAAAGATTTATTTTAACGTCAGAATAGAGGCTGCTGTGACTTTTAAACAGTAGTCACTACCTCTTGGTCCACTTGGTGGGAAAAATTATACCTCGGAACTGCGGAGTGCTTTTATTTGAACGGCCGTTCAGTTGTTTTCTCTCAGCGCCTGGACTATATACAATAAACTAAATTATTTTTATTTTTTTAGCAACATCCATGTCATTATTTAAATATTTAATCATAAACTAGGATATAATATTTATCAATAAACAATTTTACTCATAAAAATATGACTATTTATGTTTTAGGCAGTTTTTGTGGAGTTTTAGACTACCTGGTGAAGCACAGAAAATCGATAGAATGATGGAGTGTTTTGCTGAAAGATATTGTCAATTAAACCCAAACATTTTTACCAATACAGGTATAATTTTAATCTTGCCTTTTAATATTTCAAACTTTAAATGTAATGTTTTCGGTTTATTTAATTTTTAGATACTTGTTATGTTTTATCATTTGCTATTATAATGTTAAATACGAGCCTTCATAATCCTAGTGTAAAAGATAAACCATCTGTTGAACAATTTATACAAATGAATCGCGGGATCAATAATGGTGGAGATTTACCTCGAGAACTTTTGATTGTAAGTTATTGAGTAATTTAATTTAACTTTTATTGTTCCAAGTTTCTTATTATTTTTGTTTTTTTCTATAGAGTTTGTATGAAAGTATTAAAACAGAACCTTTTAAAATTCCTGAAGATGATGGAAATGACTTAATGCATACATTCTTCAATCCTGACAAAGAAGGATGGTTATGGAAACAAGGTAATTATATTGTTGAGTTTTAATTAAAATATATTAAACTTTTGTTTAATTTGTTTAAGGTGGACGTTACAAAAGCTGGAAACGTCGATGGTTCATATTAAATGATAATTGTTTGTACTATTTTGAATATACAACTGATAAAGAACCTCGAGGAATAATTCCTTTAGAAAATATCGAAGTACGAGAAGTATCTGATCGTCATAAACCTCACTGTTTTGAGCTGTATGCAGCTCCTGGAACTACAGACTTTATTAAAGCTTGTAAGACAGATAGCGAAGGAAAAGTAGTAGAAGGTGAGAAAAATAAAATGAGAACCTAACCTTTGTTGAAAAATAGCTTATCTTATTCGTTATTAAATTAAGTTAATAATGTATAACCTATTTTAATTGGTTGAATACTATTTTTAGGTAAACACACTGTCTATAGAATGTCAGCAGCTACAGCAGAAGAAAAAGACGAATGGACAAAATGCCTTAAGTATGTTATAAAAAGTTATTTATTTTAATGTATATAATAGCAATATTTTAATAAATTATAATAATTTTCAGACAAAGTATTAGTCATAATCCTTTCTATGACATGTTAGCTGCACGTAAAAAGAAAGCACAAAAAAGCAGTGTCCATGGTCGAAGCTAGCGTCATTTATTTCGCCGTTTGAAACAGTATATGGTAATTTAAAGTTATTTATTTAAGTTACTTGCTATCTATATTTTTACAGCACTATAACAGTGTAAAATATTAATATAATATTCCTATTTTAATGCAATTTGAAAATAAAAATTATTAATTTCAAATCCGAAGTAGCTTATATTTTCTATTTGATTGAATTATGAATAATTAACCTAGTAGTTTGTATTTTCTTCATGAGTATTCTTGATCTACATCTAAAATTAACAATTATTACTTGAAAAATAAATAATGATTTAATTATTTTATTGTAATTCAGATGATTCGAAGTATTCAGATAATAATTTTAAAATAATAATATTTATTTTGCCACAAAAATCAAACTTACTAGAAAAATTTAAAAATTGTTGTGGATTTTCAAAAATGTCTGGCCCCCCTATAAATTAAAAAAATAAATACTGCATGCCCTCTAGGTTGGAAAACGCTGTGTCAAATTAAGTTTATTTATGAGTTTAATTAAATGATTATCTTATTTACTATAGAAAATAGAAAATGTTTCAAAATATAGATAACACTTTAAGATAGATATAGATTTATAATGGCTACAATTGAATGTCTGATTCATGTAAAAAAAACATGTAAGAAAACTGTGTCTTAGAAACAGATCTCATTGAAGTCTAAAATAATTAATTAAAATAAATAATATAATATCAAATTTCTCAAACTTATATAGTAATACTTTCATTTATTATAGACTTGAGTGTATTTATAAACAAATAATTTTATTGAAATATAATAATTGTATATTAACTATTTATCATTGTATATAATTGTATTATGTGTATTAAATTTAGTTTTTATTTGCAGTGTAACTTGGTGTATTCATGTGGACACTCAAAATACTGGAAATCTTACAAAGATCAATCAAACAAAACTCTGAAGTAAAATGGTGATACTTTACCAATTTTTTTGTATCATTTGGATCAAAATGAAATTAGTGTGATTGAACAATAATCAATATCTTTTTATTGATTTGCACGTTATTTTATTATGAATGTAATTTTTTGGTATACCTCTTGGTGTTGTCAGATTTTTACTTTACTAGCTATCATAATTTTCATAACCTTTTGTTAGTTCAAATTTATTTTATTATACATCAGTTTACTGTCACAATTTTTATAGTTATTTTTATAATATATTATCTAGTCCCAAAATTTTACATAATTATTATTTTTAACTTTATGCATTGTTTTGGTGGAATTTTTTTGTAAATAATTTTAAAAATAAGTATTTTTGTTCATAAAATCAAATAAAAAAAACTAATTGAATCATTTGTGTTCTCAATACCTTATAAGTATAATCTAATAGATGTTTAATTAACTTTTCTTACTTTCAAGAAATTTTCAGTTTTAAGATTTATTTCAATTTGTAATGAATGCTGAGTATCAAAATATTAATGTAATTATTAATTTTATAATATACAGATAAGCCTCTCAATAAGAAAATTAGCTACAGAATTTAGCTTCAAACCTCCATGGAGTACAGCAGAAATGTCTTCTGCTTTCAATAGTGACAAAATTCCTTCATAGGTAAATACAATTTTGTAGTGAGTATTGACACCAATTTTAACGCTTATCTTTTCATGACAGAATAAGACTACTAGCATTTCATAGTGGTCAAATGAAATTTTCGATTAACAAATATTTAAATTTAATATTAATGGTCTCGAATCCTATATGATTAATCTCCCAGACCCCTTGACACTCAGTCCTCTCCTGAGCATAATTGTTCAAAATAAAATATTCCACTTTTTAATAACTTATGCCAATAATGATTTTATTTGAACAAATATTTTTATGGAACAAAATTGTATTGAAAATGTGTAAAGTTTAGCCTAATATCCCAACTTCTTTATGTACAATTTTAAATATAGGCTACAAAAATGTATTAGCAACGTTTTTTGGCCAAGAAAATAAGTAGGTATTCATACCAGTCCAGTTATTAAAATCCTTACGGCCTTGACATGTTAAATGTCAGCATTTTCATTAGACCCTGATTAAATGTATGTTTTATAAGAAAATCAGCTGAATAGTACATAATACTGGTAAATTTTTTAAAAGCTTAAGATGGCTTTAAAGTTTAAATATCAATAGGTACATAATTAAAGATATTTAAGAAATAAATAATAAAGAGTATTTATTTAATCATGGTACCTATATTATAGTCTAAAACGTAATCAATATATCATTTAAAGTTTAGACATCTAGTGATTTGTGATAGGTTAGGTATATATAGTATTTACTTTACCGAATACCAATCGTGACATACTAACCAATTGAAAATTAAACTTTATAATTATATCATATAAAAAATGTGTGCGTTAATATAATAATTAATAAACCGTTTGATTTGTTAGAAAATAAAAAATCAATTGGCGTGTAAGTCCATGATATCATTTTAAAGAATAGGTAATTACGTCATATTATATCAATACAGTAGCTAATCGGTACCATAAAAATGTATGGCACGCGCAAACGTTAATTATTAACCATCTTGCGTCTTTATTATACAGTTAAGTGGATGAAATATAGTTTCCAAACCTAGTCACGACAAATGCACAGTGGCAAAATGCAATATGCAATGCGTCCAATGTGATGAAAGTGTGAAACACTATTTTTTCGACCTATACTTTGACTGTGCAAGTGGGTGTTGATTTATATTTTGTTTACGTCGTCGGTGCATATTTTAAAAAATAAGACATAAGTATAAATATCCCGTTGACAGTGTAAATATAGATTTTATTCTATAGTTATAGGCAGTGACACGGCTACACTAAAACTATCATATTGGTACTTACTCAAATACAAAGTGACCCATTTCTTTTCAGACAGTCTCGTTTGAATTCTAATTCTTTGAGACAAGTTACTAAGCGAAATAGTATAAGCAATTTCTTTATTCAGCCGAAAAAACAAAAAAGTTTCGTTGTTATTAACAAACACGAGGAAACAAAATGTTCCAGTTGACCAATGTTTGACAGATTCCGTGTATCTAACAGAACCAGGTATTTACAATTGCCATTAGGCTATTAATTCAATTAATTTATCTATTGAACTATATCAATACGTTCAATTTCGGATAAGTATCAGGTGGCCTAAGTGCATCTATTAATCAAAGGACCCTTAAAATAAAGGTTTGATATACCTGGGTATATCAAATTTTCCCACCGGTATTCGGTATGTGTTTACGTACTGGTTTTTAACGGTATACCGGTATGTCGGTATTTATCAATAAATACCGCTCGTTCGGTAAATATCGCTCACTCGGTAAATAGTAAATACCGATCATACGGTAAATAGTAAATACCGATTAAACTGTAAATACCAAAAGACCGGTATACCGGTAAGTGTAAGGGCCGGTAGATCGAAATACCGGTATACCGAAAATGCCGCCAACTCTATCAATACATATTGAGCTTGATATATCATATGTTTGTAACTAAATTAAAGAAATTATACATTATATTTAGGCACTATTCAAATCCTTTTTTAAGTTTTTTTACTCTGCATGAAGTAGTAGGTACCTAGTATCTGACCTCCCGAACCTCCACTGGGTTCGGCCCTAAACCCAAGTATCTAAATACCTATTTAAACTTTTGTGAAAAATATTCTTTCTGTTTTCCAATCAGGTAATCAGATTGATTTTTTTGTTGCAGTCTGCAGATGAATTTTCCGACCGGAATGTCTCGTTGCAATAATAATACGTCTGATTATTATCGCGCGCTCCAGACTCGCGTACGCGCATTTACCAACATTTTACCCGCGCACGCACGGTAATAATAATAATAATAAAGTGCATATCGCGTTGCCCGCGTATTTATGTTTTGTTTCGTATATCACGCGTAGCCGTATAATAATGCGCGTCCGCTGTCGACGTTAATATATCGTAAACAAGCAATTAAACACAATATTATATTAATATTATACTAGCCGCAGCTCTCGTCGCTCACAACGATAACGTTCAATTTAAGACCGAATTCGCGTGGGACCATATTGTGTTCGGTTTCACATCTCTTTCTTCTCGACTCCTCAATGTCCAATCAACATGTCCCGGTTAAAATTACCGTGTAGTTAAAAATTCCTCGAGAAAGTGAAGCTCAGACATGACTGATCAAACTTAAAGTCGAGAAAGTGACCCTGAGGGACTCGAAATGGAGAAAAAAAACGTACATAATATTATGTAATTTCGATTCGACCGGCTGTACGTTTAGATTCTCGTCGCACATAATATGTCTCGACAGAAACACGAAAAGCGTCTGTATTTTATTACAGATCGGACGAATGAAACTCGTTAATTATAATATTCCGCGGCATAAAAAAGAGAAAAAAAAAACGAAAAACATAATATCGTCTCGGTTTTCCTGTCCGCGTCCGTATCATATCACATCCGCGTAGGCCACGTTATTATTTCACTACTGCAGTGCGCAATTCCGCGCGCGTAATCGTAATAAATAATAAATATTGTTGACCACGGCGCACTATATCAGTGCGGCGGCGACGTCGTTTCGCGCGTCTTTTCGTTATTAATTTTTTTCCTTTTTTTTTTTCCTCCCCCAACATCACGTTCTCTCCGCGATAATCACTCGCGCGTACGTAAAGTTTTCCCTTTTCACGCGGTCCGCCGTAACGATGGCGTGCTCGCGACGTGTCGTACACGCACCGGCCGACACGCCCTTTTCAGCGATAGAAAATCAATATATAGTAATATATACGGCCGTCCCCTCCCGTCTCGGATGCTCGGCCGACGCGTCGGACGAATAACGATGGAATGGCGGTGATGATAATACTTTTACACCTCTTTCCCGGTGACCACATCCGATTTCGGCGATGGACAATAACGCCCGCCATAATAATATAATAATGCATGTTGCACAAACAAAGTCAAATACGCTTATTGTGCGAAAAACAAACGAATCGATGGGCCATTGTCCAGTGGCTACCGTGTTTTTATTTCTATTGAAATCGGTAGCGTAGTCAGAGGGATGTTTCGGGTGTCGAAACATCCTCTACTCCTTAGTGGTGTTTACGCAATATATATATTTACCTATACTAGGTATATACTTCAGAGTTCTACAGGACATGTTGTCATATGGTTCTACTTGATTTTAAATTATTTAAAAAAAATACTGGCTACGCGACTAATTGTAATACAATTATACTATACCTATCTATATATAATGAATTTCTCAACATTTCATAACAATAAATAACACGTAATATATAAGGCTAAGTCTGGGACTAAATGTCAGTTCCAAAATGTATAAAAATTCATTTAATTTATAAAATGTAGATATAATATATGTATACAAAAGTTAGATAGGTAGGAACATAATATGTATTGTTTATTTTTGAGTTGTATGATTTGCACACCCTAAATAATAATTGAGAAGTTATTGATATGTTATTATTATTCTTTATATATTATTAGTTTTATTTAGAATACCTATTACCTGTAAAAAAAATTCTAAAAATATCTACAAGCGTCGAGTGAGCTTAGAAATGACATTTTCAACAGTCATGTGCAGGTATATCGATACCTAATGTAGGTTATTCAAATATTATTCTAATACCTACATAATATATAAATTACAATTAATTTTAAAGTAACATTGCGAAACTAAAAAATCCATGTAAATATTTATGTTGTATACATATGGCACAGTAGCGATTGGAAATATAGACATGCATTTCTAAAACAATCATTAGGTACTTTGAAAATCTTGGCTCATGGACATTTATTTATACATATATTTATTGATTTATTTTTTTAAAACCTATATTAACTAATTGGAAATATATTATATATTATGTAGTTGTATAAATTACAAAGTACTTATGTATATATATATATATATGCCTAAAACAATTCACTGTTTTAAATATATATAACTATAATATATATTTAACTATAATATATATTTAACTTATAACTTTAATATATATCACTATAAGTGATTGAAATAAATGATTTTCATGTCATAGATTTTGAGTCAGAGCGTTAAATATATTCATTTATATCGTGCGAAAGATAATTTTTACCAATAAATCAGTGTTGCAAAAATTGTATGCAATGCAGTTTAAAGTTTAATTGAAAATTATTTTTAAATAATTTTGCTGCTATTACGCAGTTTACAAAGTTTTATAATATTCTGAAATATCATAAAAACAGCTATAGTGGATTACAGTGCTTCAAAGTTCAAATTTTTATAGGTATTTGATATGATATAAAATATAAACATGTATATAATATAGCTCTCCAAATTATCAAATCCATAAATACTATGAAAACTTTTTGTGTGTTAAAAATGAGTTTTCTAAATGTTTCGGTGGTCAAATGATTGATGGATATTGAACATAAATAATAGACATGATAGTGAAAAGATCATTTTTCAATTTAATTACTATTATTACTTATATCACTTATTATTGATAAAATTTCGCTATACATACAAATATTAAAGTGTTTAGAAAAAAGTTTTAGGTTTATTTCTATACAATATGTTTGTGTAGGTACATAAATAAATATTATATAAATGTATAAGTGTATACTTTAATAATATAATATACAGTGGTCGAAATAGCAAATTAAATAGAGAATTAGATAGAGAATTAAATAGAAATTTAAAATTGTTAAACTAAATAAAATGATATAATAATTCCTCTAATGAATTGTTATACATATCAATCCATTTGAGTTTGATATAATTTTAGTAAACATAATAGTAATTGCCAATAAGCAAATTGTACATTACTATAGCAGACATTAATAATTATAAGATACAACAATAACTATACCTACGATATTATATCAGAAATATTACAGGTGTCAGGTCGTATTGAATAGGTAATAATAAGATATTTATTTCACATTAATTGCCTATTTGCCAACCAATAAATTGGTTAATAAAGGCGCCAATAAATCAATACCTAGTTGATTTTATAGTTAAATATTTATACGAACACATTTATTATATATTATATTATATAGGTAAGTGTAATTTGTTGGTTTATTACTCGCAGTCTTATGGGCAATATTGAATATTAGCTGAGTATCACACTATCACTAATATTTGCTATCTTAAATTTTAATGACGCTTAGTCATTTAGTCAATTGTATTGCCCAACTGTTAGTTGCGTATGTCAGCTATTTAATTTTTTTTTAATGTATAGAGAGATAAAAAAATGTTTACATTTCCATAAAACATTTTCAGGTCGGATGGCTATGCGAGTGCCAATATTTTTCGTACAAATTCATCGCGATTGGGGCTCATCATCTCGGTTTTTATTCGATAAATACCTTTAGCCTTCAGTACTCTTTACCCATAATAATACTTACATACATTGTATGCCCGTATAAACATAATATTGTACACACAGTAGAATTAAACACAGTTCCACCGACTACTCAACTCGGATGTTCTGGTTTATATTTTTTCAAATTTTTTATTTCAAAATATGAATTGTGTTGATATTTTGATGAGTTAGGTATATCGTTATTCTATTGTTATCTCGATTCTCGGACATAAAAAGTATATAATATGATTATCTACACGATGGCGTTAACATACAAGTAAATATTCGTTTCGTGTGGTAAAACAAAGTGGACAACAACCGTCACTATAGCTATGTAGTATGCGTTATTATTTTATTATTGTACACGAACGTTGCGCGTCGTATGTATACGCTTGTTTTTCGATCATGGCGTCCCCTACGCAAACACACCCGTTCCGCGTACAATACAGTGATGCCCAACCTTTTTTCGCCGGCTGTCCACAATTATTAACATTTTGCCTTCGAATGGACCAACTCAATTAAGCAAAACAAAAATCATATTATTGTACAACATAACTAACTGACTTGCAGTTCTGTAAATCGTAAATGATTACCTTTTAGTTTTTACTGTATTTCGTACAGATTTTACCATTTTTATTTTTTTAATCCACATGCAAAAACATAAATGCAAAAAGTACCTATAATGATGATGAAACATCAAGGTTTCAAATTTTTTTTGATTTTATTTATTCGAAAAAATTGATCCTACAAGACTCAAACAATTAGACTTTTCTCATAGATTTCATCACAAATTTCACAGTGTAAAATCAAAATTGTCAATATAAAATTATTATATAATATGTAAGATTATAATATTTCTAGGCAAGTTATTTAATTTTAGTAACTGTGATACATTACAATTACTTACATAGGTTATGTAGCTTATATAAATTTCAATTTACTTACTAAAAAAAGTAACTAAAAGTTACTTATTGTTATTGTCTTATTGGGTTTTATTAAGTTTCACCGTAAATAAAAAAGTAATAATCGTCGAGGTTGAAATTTTCACCGTTTTCCAAAAATAGTATAATTTTTAAGATTTGATTTTTTTTTTAACATTCATAGAAATTTCAAATTTTTGAATTTCTAATTTTTTTTTCTGGAAAAATGATATTTCCCTTCTTTTTTTTTTATAAAAATTCTTAATTATTTTTTTCTTATTTACTAAAATTATGGCCAATAAAATGACTATCTTATCTTATCTTTGAAATAAAAAACACATCAACAGTTTGTCACGATGATATTGACAACTCGGATCGAAACAAATTTTATAATTCGAAAATAATATCATAATTTATAATCAATAATACATTATACGGTTCGCAGGCAATACAAAGTTCTAAGAGAAGTGATTCATGGCCCGATCGACCACTGCGAGTAACTTAGACTTTAGAGAACGCAATTTTAACGAGTCACATCACCAACAACAAGTCTATTTGCGGTAATAACGTCGAGTTACGAGGTTACCGGGGAGGACCTTAACTCGTCAGGTGACTTTGGAGCTTTGATAATGTATTATCAATTTCGTCGCGACTCGAAATACCGAACGCGGGCCGCCGCACCGGGGATTGTGGGCCGCATGTGGCCCTCGAACGGGGCGGCCCGCGGGTTGGGCACCACTGGCGTACGGCTAGTGTTTATTGTGTCGCTTCTATTGTCAACGGCGCGTGCGTGCGCGAGCGTTTCGTCGTTTGTCTTTGTCGTACGCGGCGGCGTAAAAACGTAAAAATCGCGTACGACGAGGTGGGGGTTGAAAAAAAAGGTAAAAAAATCGAAAGTCGTTAGACGGCACGGCGACGGACGTTTCCCTCCCGTCCTCCCGCTCCGGCGCGCGGTGCTCGGCGTGTAGATGGCGCCACGGCCGCGCCCAAGGACGCTGCGCGCGCGCCGCCGTTTGTCTAACCTCCCTGGCGCGGACGGCGCGATGGCGTTGCGGGCGGACAAAGACGAGGGTAGCACCGCGGCGGTGCGACGGAGACGGACAAACACTACCGACGCCGTGCCCGCGGTGACGTCATTCCCCCTCGCCCGTCAAAATGGCCGCACAATCGATCGCGCCTCCACCGACGATCGCGTTTCTCCGTCTCAAACGTCCGCAAATAATGTACGGAAGCAGTGTCCGCGCCGGCAAAACGGGCGTTTAGAACGCGCTGGACGTCTCCGCACCGTTCACCGGCATCTCCGAAGGCATACGGTAAGCGAAATCGGCGGTTTCCCGCCGCACACCGATGGGCAGGGTTGTGAAGGGCTTTTTTCCCATCTACCCGCCGTCCACCGTTGGCCGTGTGGCGGCGCAACATTTTTCCCGTCTGCACACCCCTGCACTCTCCGGCGTCGCTGCCGCGCTCGCTTTCCCTGCGCGCCCGTCTCCCGACGGCTCACCCGTTCCGCGGCCCGGCCGCGGGTCCCGACCAACACGGCGGCGCGCGTTCGTTCGCGCCGCGCGAAAATGTCCGACGGCCGCCGCGCGCCATTTTGGTCCGTTGCTTGCACAAAGCGGCGCGGCGTCACGGCCGTTCCGCCGGATCTCGGGTCTCTCGTCTGCGGCTGTACTTTGTTACGCGCGCGTTACGTCCGACCCGTAACCGAGCGCTTCGGCTATCGAGATTTAAATTTTTTAAATTTGTTTTTTGAATTTTTCCCGCACAACGTACAACGGCCGGAGTTTTTGGCTCCAGATTTTTCGCCTTTGCTCGCTGGTCCCGCGTCCTTTTTACGCGCTCGTTTCCACAATGTCGATTAATTTCACGCACACGCACACACACTCGGCCGTTCGTAATGTAATATTATGTCTAACGCTCGAGTGTGTATGTGAGTGCCCCCGACTTAGGTCGTTTCAAGTCGCGATCATCGGTCATCTTTTGATATCTAACCGTTCAGCTCTCCTCTAACCATCGCGTCGTTTTTCATAGCGCTGACAACTCACCGTTCCGTTGTGTATTACTCGTGCCCAACGTATCGATGACCTCGCCGTGCTTTAAGCGTACCACTAGTACCGCATAGGTAATATTATTTCTGTATACTGTGATTCGGATGTAGCGATGAGTATCGAGTCTAAAGTTATAATAGTCTAAAGGTACTATTGCCCTTTGATATGGTCCACATTGAACTTGGTCTTTTGCATTCACTAGGTGGTCAGGAAATAATGATCATTTATGCTAAACTATGTACATTTCATTGGTTTACATGTTAATGGGATTATTATAGTATGTGTATGTATATAAATTGTTTATATTGTGAGTTAGGTAACACAATTACATTATTTCAATGTGAAATTCTTAAATGAATCTTGTTCCTTGAAATAAGTAGTACTTATTTTATTATTTTTATTTAAAGGTTCTATACAAAATCATTTTTATTAGGTACCTATTTCCAATATTTAATTACGTACCTAACATAATTTTTTTTGTTTAAATTTTTTTTCTAGTTATTATTATTTGAGTAAAATTTATTATTTAATTAGGTAGGTACTTATTCTATGTCGTATTCTATATCATCTAGTTCGTACTTGTTAATTTTATTTTGTGAAGAAAATTAATTTTCTTTTTAGGTACTCAGTTTAAAAATTTTATTTTTTTATTCATTATCCTATAAAATATGTGATAACCAATAAGTACCAAATTCAGTTATTACTGAAAATATTATTTAAATATTTTTTAATGTATAAATATTATTTCAAACTTATACTTACTAGGTGACTAAAATACTGATTGGGTATGTTTTAGAGAGCTAAACTATGATTCTATGCCAATTAGATATGTTTTTGTCGAGTACATTTTTCATACAGATTCATGTATAAGATCATTTTACATATTATGATATGTGCATTTATAAATTAGTACTTATAGGTATGGTGTAAGGTGTTATATACTATTTTATGTTAATCGTTTACTCTATATGAGCTATTTAGGTTTCATATATTATATTCTTATAAATTTTAAATTTCTTTATACAAGTATAATAACTTGTATTATATTATCACATGTGATTGATTGTTACATTAACAATACATACATTAGTGCTACATTGAATTTAAAGCTACATTAAAAGTGATATTCTGCAAATCTTATAACTATAGATACCATACAATAATAAAATTTGTTAGGATTAAATCTTATTGACAGATAATTTATGGAGATTTACTCTCAGAATAGGAACTTATTATTTTGAATACTATAGGATGTAGAATGAACTAATTTAAGGAACCATACAGCAGTACATAAATTCATAACAATTACAATTCTAGTAACATTTTTAATATGTATTTTGAAGGATGATAATAAGTACTTCTACATTCATTTGTATTAATTATTAATAATTTATGTTGGGTTTTTATCCTGAGTACTCATGTTAAATAGTACCTAATTAATTTATATTTTTAAATTTGATATTACTTTTTGTAATTTATTTGTATCATGTTTTTCAACACAGGTGAGTTGAGACCAGAGTATAGTTAACTTATGGAGTAATCTAAAATGTATATAGTGTATATACTTATTAGATTTTATTAGTTATATTTATATTAATGTGGCATCATGTATACCATTATAGTTTCAATTTAGGGTTTTTAAAATTTTCAAACATTTGTACATACCTATTTACTAAATGTTTTTTGAATTTAATAGGTATCTATTAATTTGGCAATTTATTTATTTTTTATATCATTTACTTTTCCTCCCACAATTTTATTCTTAATTCTCGTATACTGTTTAAATCTTGCAAGAATATAATAGTTTTTATGGTTATTTTTATTTTTTGTTTATCTTAAAGGTTTTTCAACTAATGATCTGTTTTGCTCAGATTAACATGACTGAAGTGCTGAAAGCTGAATTAAGGGTCCCAATGCCACCAGAAAATATGAGCATAAATAGAGATCGAAGCGGTGATCATCATCAAAATATGGATGGCCCACCACAGCCTGCACATGCTCATTTCACACCTCCAACATCAGTGTCAGATTTGGAGTTACTACAACATAGAGTCAATTGGGGTACGTTCAGTAAGTTAACCAAAAAAGTATTCAATAATTAATATTTTAATAGTTTTAACTACATTATAGTGGTTTTTTTTATGAATCTCTTAAGTGAAAATAGTTTTTAACTCTTAATAAAATTTTTTAAGGTGATCCTACAAAGGTATGCTCTAGTCTTATGCTCCAGCTTGGAGGAGCTGCAGCTGCTGTTGGTTCAGGCCAAGGTGGCTCTTCTGGTAATAATCAGACAAATGGTAACAATGAACGCCGTACACACATCACAGGCTCCAGCCTCATGTTACAATTGGGAGGAGCAGCAGTAGCAACTGCACCGAGTAGTGCATCGGGTGGTACTCAAATATCGGGCTCGAGCGGTGAACGTAGAACCCATATTACAGATTCACCATTTCATTGTGACATTTGTGGAAAATATTTCTCCAGAAAAGATCATTTCAAAAATCATGTGATGTGGCATACTGGCGAGACGCCACATCGATGTGACTACTGTGCTAAAACATTCACACGCAAAGAACATTTGGTTAATCATGTCAGACAACATACTGGTATGTATACTTAAATATTTTCACAATATTTTAATTTATTTTGCTTAAACTAAAGTTTAGACACTAAGACGTCCATTATCTAAATATATATATTTAATTTTTTATACCATTCATAAAAGATAAGAGTGTAAGAAATATGTTCACTTCAGTGTTTTTCGGTCTTCGAAATACATTAAATTGGTTTATCAAACCACCTACCTACCATCTTATAATTCTTCAATATTTTATATTGCATTCTGTTATTGGTTTTAACAGGTAATTTGATTAGCTTAGAGTTATGAAATTTTGATTTGTATTATCATTTTGTGCGTATGTATATTTTATTATATATATATATAAATGAAGTACTTACATATGTATGAATTCTAGATATCTGTTATTAAATTTGATTTTCTTCCGGGTCCTAATTTTTAAATTTAATTTGTTGATGAGCTAGGTAGGTGTTTACCTATTGATTTGTTACAAACTTATTCTTCAACAATATTTGATTATTTTTGTGGATATCATTTTAATATTTCATTGATGCGAGAATTTTTTGAATTTGTGGTTTTCATTAGTTCATCGTTGTTTATTATTTGTGAAATTCAAGTGTAACAAATTGGAATTGCACAACCCTTGGCACTTATTATAAGGTAATTTTTTTATTTTTTAAAAAATTATTATTTACACTTAAATTCTTGTTAAAATTTCTTTCTAATTTTAGAAATAGGCATGTTTTTCTCAATTTTAATATTTGATTTCCAAATAATTAATATAAACAATGTTTATGTTTATAATATTAACTAGGTACTTTTAATGATTTAAATAATATTACAGTAGGTGTATAGAATAAAAAAAAAAATTACTGTTATAACATGAGTTACTTCAGTTGTTCAGAGCTGTACTGTAATCATTTTGTACTATATAAATATCCTCCTTCCTTACATTCATACAAATGAACTTTTTGGAGTTACCAAATGTGTGCTATGACACTGAGAGCAGTCTCTGTTAAATTGAACAAAAAATAAAAAAACTAATTTAAGTCATGATGTATTTCATCATTTATGGTCAAATAAATGTATTGTAGGTTTATTGATGTATATTTTTTAACATAGCTCACCAATTTAATTTTATGGGTTTTTAAAAATATATTTATTATAAAAGAAATGTTTGCCAAATTATTTACAAAATACTTATTTCTTTCTTTGAAATTATCAATTTAGAGCTATTTTATCCAAGTGAAAATTGATATACAGTAGAACCTCGATTATCTGAACTTATTGGGACTGCACATAGTTCAGATACGTAAAAGTTTTAATACTGGAAATTTAAAAAAAAAAAAAAAAAATTTCAAAACATACAGTTATATATTATAATATATTACATATTTATTATAATTATTATTATATTAGAATTACATTACTACATTACATTAGAAATACATACTCCTATAGGAACAGATGTTTATTATATTTTTTTTACAAAATTATGCATTTTCATTTGACAACAAACTGCGAAGCACTTTTCTGCAGCTTTGCAGGTTCACATGTACGAGCGCTTCAACATGCATTGACGTTTGATAGGCTTAGATTGTGTCTCGATTATCTACTAATGATTCACACACGTACATTCATATATGTATGTACTAATAATAAATTGCGACAATTATGATGAATTTGGTAAACCGGCCACGGGTACGAGTGCTTCGACGAGTTGTAATGTTTGGATATGCTAATTGTAGAAGGTTAATAATAAATAATAGAAGGTTCGGATAATAGAGGCTCTACTGTATTGAATAATTGATATATTAATACTTTTTTAGCCATGTGTAAAATAATACCCATAGATATTAACGATATCTCAAACTAGTTGGTTAAGTAAAAGTGAATTATGTATTTACATTAAATTTCATCATTCTATCTATCATGCAATTCTTTGAAATCAGAATATTGACAAAGAAACTGACTAATAATTAACTGGTCATAAACTATTTATTTTTTTCTAATTTTGAACTGAAAACTTACTTTCATAGATGATTTTTTTAAATATAAATGCTGGTCAGTGTTCAATTTTATTGGTTAAGTAGAGAAAGTTATTTTTATAATTTTTTGTCTTAAGCTTATACTTAATGTTTTTGGATATATTATTTAACTGCCTTGGAATTGCATTATTTATTTCCAATTTTCAAATTCAACTTCTTAACCTCACATCTTAATTATTTGGAGTTAAGCCACTCAGAGAGCCCTCTTAATATATTATATCAACCTCTTAAATATCTTATATCACTTTCAATTACATCCAACAATCTCATTTGTTTGGAATTAATCTCTTAAGTATTATTTTCTTTGATAATTTTCAATACTTATCTCATATTTTGTCTTTATGCATGAATCAATTCAACCTATTTTCTTATTGTATAGAATCTATTTCTATACTATAGAATATAATTCATGTTGTTAACCCTTAGCAACAATCTTACTCAAATTTTTTACAACAATTCTTAGATTATATTCTAATTAATATTTTAAAGTCAATATAAGTTAGTAAAAATATCTTGAAATATTTTATTTAAACGATATTTTTTACAACAGCTTATTGAAGAACTTTTATTATTATAAAATAATAATAATAATTTGAATAATTTCTTTTAAATGTAATGATAAACTTGGTACATTTTTAAAAATATTTCTGTAATTATTTAATTTTTGATATTTTTTATCAATCTCAATAATATTATTTATAATTTCCGTTGAAAAAAATTATTGTTTAAATGTTCTATATTTTTTAACAAAGCCAAACTGTTAATTTTTTTAATACGGTAGACTATTGTATATCAATTTCAATTCGGTTTATCTTTCATTATATTTATAATTAGTAAAATCAGGTTTTTTGTATTTTTCTCTCTTTTACTGGTGAATTTTTAACATTTTGGCAGTTATATAAATTATTATTTAGGCATTATTTTGGCAAGACAAAAAAAGAACTTGATGTACGTGACTTTCATTATTCTTACACCTAATCTGAACATAAATTGATTAAATATATATAATTAGTTTGTAGTTTTCAATTGCACTAGAGCGCTATATTTTGTTTGTTTTGTTAGTTCTTTAAGGAAATTATGTTTGAATTTATTTCCTATGGTAATTTTAAACAAAATTAAATCTGACATTTCAGTTCAATCAATTGATTGCACATTCTAAACAATATTGATCTAGGATAATTAAAATTTTATGAAATAAAGACATATTTTTAGGATAAAAATATGATTTTTGCATGTTTTTTGTGTTAGTAAATTAGTCAATATTTATTATTGTTAATTCAATTAAATTTATAAATTTGATCGATGAGATTAATGTCTAATAAATATATAATTAATAATATTAAATTTTAACTTAGTTAAATTGCAGAGTAATTTATTATTCACATTCAAATTTCTGTTATTTGGTTCGTAGGTTACCTATATAATACCATGTATAAAATAATTAAATTTGCCCATAATAATTCCAAGGGTTGTGTGTCGCCGTGATACAAAATTTGTTTACAATTTTGATGTTTTGATGTACTTACTGCAGTAGTCTAGTTCTTTGAAAAATATGAACGGTTTATAGGTGGTATACAAAACGCTGCCGAATATTCTATGAACATGGAGCCTGGTCCTTCTACTTATCGTAAGTTGTATTGCTCTTTAAGATTTACATTTCTTCCCGTTTTTTATTTTTTATTTTTATTTTCGTTCCATTGAGTTTTCTTTTCCGTTTTTTTTTATTATTATTTAAAAAATTTTATATATATATTGGTTGATAGAGTTAAACTATTTCATTTTCGTTCAGGTGCCTGTTTGTTTTAATTTTGTTTTTTTTTTAAGCGTATCCGACAAAAATAATGAACCAAAACACATAATGGTATTAATTCTGGGTTCATTTATTTTGTTTCAAAAATGCCTTATTTTAATTAGGAACTCATTGGTTAGTAGCCTAATCAATAATGTTGTGTGCGTGTCAGTAATATTTGTCTATGTCCTGACTTCTGAATAGAATAAAACAAGCAAAATAGGTTTAATCAACACTTTTGGTATTGTATTAATAAATATTTAGGAAATATTAAGAATTAAGTATTGATATATTAGCGCTCTAGTGTAATTGGTATATAGTGGACCAATAAAAAAATTCATTAGTCTAAGTCTTTCGTTTTTTATTTATTATTCAGAAGACTTATTTAAATTTACATGAAAAATAAACATTTTATTATGAGGTAACTTAACTAAAAAAGAGTTTTTTGTCTTTAGACATTTAGCTAATATGTTTATTGGTCCACTGTATAGGTGAAACTCCTCACCACTGCAATTACTGCCCAAAATCGTTCACGCGTAAAGATCACATGGTTTACCACGAGCGTCAACACACAGGGGAAACGCCGTTCCCGTGCCAGTACTGTCCAAAGGCTTTCACCCGCAAGGACCATTTGGTGAACCACGTCAGACGTCATACAGGCGAGTCACCTCACAAATGCACTTATTGTTTAAAAGTGTTTACCAGAAAGGAGCATCTGACCAACCATATTCGCCAACATACGGGTGAGTCACCACACCGATGTCACTTTTGTCCTAAAACCTTCACGCGAAAAGAACACCTAACTTGTCATATTCGTATTCATACAGGCGAGTCGCCACATGCTTGTGAATTTTGTAATCGTACTTTTACGCGTAAAGAACATTTAAAGCGCCACATGCGCCAGCATCTTCCTGGTTCTGAATTTAACTGTCTTATTTGTGATGAAACTATGCCCACCAAAGAGCAGTTACTTGAACATATGGCATCCCACCCACAAGATTATCCTTATGTGTGTACTGATTGTGGGAAATCATTCAGACTTAAAGGAAACCTTTTGTTTCACTTGCGTTCCCACCAAAAAGGTATGCCCATGGATCGACCATTTCAATGTGATATCTGTCCCAAAGATTTCATGTTTAAAGGCCATTTAGTTTCTCATCGTCGTAGCCACACAAACCCTAAAGTTCAAACTGCATTTCCAGCCACAATTCAAATAATTGGGAACAATTCTTTTGTTATTAAAAATGTTAAAGAAGAAGGAGAATTGGTTAATATTCATCAACTAACTAATCAATCGGACCGTTCTATTCAGTATGAGATACCTAGGCGCAATGTAGAAAAAAATTCCCATTTCCCTGCAACTATTCAGATTAGTAACGGTTCATTTGTACTGAAAGGTTTAGTTAAACATGAAGGGGATGGAACTGAATTAATAACATTACATCAACAGCAGCAAGATGGTTCTAGCATTCAGTCCGCCCAGTTAGTTAGTGTGGGAACACAAGTTACTTTACCATCACCACAGAATAATGAGCATATAACTCCACATTCTAGAGCTAGTTTATTAGCAGCTGTTACATAAATAAGTTATTTATATAGTAGAATCCTTTTCTAATTGTATTGAGAAAACAAATTTCATAATTTTCTGTAGTTCAAGTTGGGTGTTCTTATTGGCTATAATAGAGACATGTAAAAATAATTTTTGAAATTTTATTGATAACTTTGGTAAATACGATATTGAGTTATAAATAGCTTTAAAAATTACTAAATAATAGATAAATAAAGGAATAATATGAAAGTCATCATATATATATTTATATATATATTATTTATTATACATTTATTTGATAAACAGTATATTATTATAGATTAAGTTATCATTAGAATGAATATATTGCATTCAATTGATATTAGGATTTTTTTAATGTATAAGTTCAAAAGAAAAATTGTAATTTTTTTAACAATTTCATAATTAACAGTTACATTATCTTTTTAGTTTTTAATTTTAAGTCTAATGTATATGTTTATTTATAATATTATTAATTGGTAAAGGTAAAATATTAAACAACTTATTTTCTTATTAGAATTATATTACCTAATTAGAGTTTTTTCCAGTTTTATGTTAATATGAATAAGATAGTAATTTTTACTATGTAAAATAATACAATTTCTTTGGTTTTTTTTTTTTTTTTTTAATTTTAAATATATTTTAGGTTTTATTAATTTGATCATTCCATTTGACACGTTTATTATGAATATAATGTAATTATGCATCATGAATTTATTTTGTAATTTTAAGTTTTTAATTATTTTGTGATCGCACACAACATAAAACTCTTGTGATTTTTTTTTCCTTCAACCATATATGCCAGGCAGAAAATTCATAGCAATTGCACTCATAATGTGTTTTGTTTTTGTATGTTTTGTGTGGTGTGTATATATATTTACATATGTATGTATGTATTTATATAAATTACTCACACAAAATTACTCTACAATACAGAAATTATTTTAAAATATGCTTATTTATAGTCTAAGTTACAATATATGAATTATTATTTGACATCTCTCAAACAAATGTTCTTATTTTATGTGCCCATTTATGACATGAACTCTTCTATCAGGATTAGTGAAAAGAACTCAATGGTATTAACATCATTTATCTAATTTTATGTGGGGGCTCAAATTTGTCGGTTACGTGAGTGGGCAACAAATGGTACGCCAAATCAAATAAAATCATACAAAAGTATTATTATAATACCTTAGGTAAAATAGTGCTGGTATTTCTTGTCACCTTTAATTTAAGGTGGTTACTATAAAGAAGGGATTTCAAGAATATTTTAAGTATTTTTGATTCAACCTGTTTTTGTCATTAAATTATTTATTGTATATATTTATATATATTTATAAAATAATGTAAATATAATTAATAAATCTATTAATAAAAAATTAATTTTTAATGTTATACCTTATTATGTAGACTACTTAATTTTATTTAGAGGAAATAACTTATGTTTTTATTTTATTCAAAATGTTTTTAAACCTTAAAATGTTTGTATACAAATAGGTTGTAATAACTTAATTTGTAAAAAAGAAAAATTGATTTACTGGTGTACCATTGTTGCCTCTATTTTTTATTTTAATTTTTTTTTTTTATTTAACTTGGATTTGAATGTTTTACAAAATTTTAATTCAGCCCTTATATAATAATATCTCCTTAAAAGTTAACTGGTAGATTCCTGCACATGTGTGCTAAATGTTAGTGTGGACCAAATCAAAACCCATTTAACTTCTTATATTTAAAGTATATATATGTATACATGTGTATACATTTAATTATACATGCATATGTATACATAATTTATTTATAAGTTTGGTGATAAAAAAAAGAAGAGGAATGAGAGAGTAAGCTTTTTTAATTACCCTATTCAATTGGGTTGGTGTTAGTCTTAAGTGGGCACTAAAATAAGAGTCGTTATACATTTTTTTTAAATTTATATATATACATAAATAAATATATTTATATATATATATGTATGTATATATATTTACTTAAATGTTCACGTGTGTGTATGTGTGTGTGTGCGTGTGTTGATTGATTGACATGGGTTTTTGTTTGGTCCACTGTGTAGGTGAAACACCTCACCACTGCAATTACTGTTCGAAATCATTCACGCGTAAAGACCACATGGTTTACCACGAGCGTCAACACACAGGAGAAACGCCGTTCCCGTGCCAGTACTGTCCGAAGGCGTTCACACGTAAAGATCATCTGGTTAACCACATCAGGCGGCATACAGGTGAATCGCCTCACAAGTGCACATTCTGCATGAAGTCATTCACCAGAAAAGAGAACCTGACCAACCACATCCGTCAGCACACTGGTGAGTCACCACACCGATGTCATTTTTGTCCTAAAACGTTTACGCGCAAAGAACATCTTACTTGTCATATTCGTATTCACACAGGCGAATCGCCACACGCTTGCGAATTCTGTAATCGAACCTTTGCACGCAAAGAACATCTGAAACGTCACGTGCGCCAGCACGCGCCGGGGGCAGAGTACAATTGTATCATCTGCTCCGAGGTGTTCTCTGCCAAGGAACCGTTGCTCGAACACATGTTGACCCATCCCCGCGATTGTCCGTACGTGTGCACCGACTGCGGCAAGGCGTTCCGCCTCAAGGGCAACCTCCTGTTCCATCAGAGGTCCCATCAGAAGGGCATGCCGGCCGATCGTCCGTTTCGTTGTGATTTGTGCCCCAAGGATTTCATGTGCAAAGGACACTTAGTGTCGCACCGGCGCAGTCACACCAACACCAAACAACAATTCCAGTCAGGACAATTTACAAAAGACCATGGCACAAATGCTTCTTTTATGTTAAAACACTTAATGAAGCAAGAAAATGTGTCGGAAATGATCGGCCTGCATCAGCCCCATCCAATGCCTCAGCACTCAGTCAGTGTTGGTACACAAGTTGGACTGCCTGTTCTTCCTCCGCCTCCAAACCTCCATCTTCCCCCACCAACCGCCGCTAGCCTATTGGCCGCAGTCACGTAAACTTCTTGGAGTTCGGACACGACAACTTTTTATTTCCAATTTCGTTCTGTTTTTGTTTTTCGTTTCGAAATTATTATTTTTATTTTCACATGGAAATATCATCGTCATTCATTTTTATTTATTTGTTTTTTTTCTTAGACTATTGTGGATTTTTGTCGGGAAATATGATTTTCGTTAGTTTTGTTTTTTTTTTGAACATTTTATTACTACATTTACAATTTCGTTTCTATGATTTTGGTAAATCATTTTTAAGACCCTTGAGCAACGAACCTATCTTGTTTATTTATATATTTATATATATATATATATATATGTCAAAAAAAAATATATATATATATAAATATATGTGTGTGTGTGTGTGTTTGTGTTATTCATACATAAATATTGTATTTATTGGCAGCTAAAATGGCTTAATTTGTATTGCGCGCGAAATTATTGAAATCAGTATATTAATGATTTGTGTAAGTACCGATAATGATCTCATAACATTTTCAGACTTATGTTTTGAAAGTATTGAATTCTTATTATGATTTATTATTGATTGTCAAGTTTTTTGACTCTGACCATACTATTTTTTGTACTTTTGCTTTTTGGACTGTGCCTTTGAAGCATAAGGGCACTTACGATAAATTTAATATTTGATTCTGAATTTTACTTGTATCAATTACTAGTAGAAAATGTTTTAATTTTTGTTGAAATTATACTATCTTAGTATATATTATATTTAATTATGTATGTATAAGAATTTACTAACAATCATAACTAAGATTTATGTCTGAAGTTAGTAGTCAATTCATGTTTGTTCTTAGTACAGAAGATTTTTAGTATTATATACTGATGGAGACAATTTTATAAATACAAATTATCATGTGCCCTTTGCTTTTTAGGCCCAGGTAAGTATGTTTGACGTGTCTGATAGTCGTTTAACTGATTCTTTTGTTTTTAAGGAGAATGATGAAAAATTTTTAAATTTCAGTATAATACAAGTTTAATTATTATTTGATTAGCCATTGAAGGTTTATCAATTTCACATTTAAGGTTCAAAACATTATTTTAATTTTACACTTTTTGTTGTAAATGTAGTAATGTTTTGGCGACAAAACAATTTTTTTTTTTATGATTTGTCTTGGTTTTTCGCGTGTATTGGAAATTTTATTTATTACTTTATAATATTTACCAAATGTCATAATTTTTGTAGCCATTCGAAATATAAAATTATATAAATCAACATAATGTTTATAAATGCTTAAATGTGTGAGCGTGCCCTATGTATAGAGAATACTATTATTTTAAATCGACTAGATATAGATTTAGGACTTAAAATTAAATATGTATTAAACAAGTAATATTAGTATATTTTTTTATGCTGAAATATTGTTACCAGTGTAGTTGTATTAATGTATACCTACATTGGAAAAATATGTTATAATAATGTAAATAAAGCATAAAAGTATATAAAGTATAAAAGTATTGCCATTATATTAAAATGTATATATTTCACATTAATGGATATTAATTTACTAAGTTAGTTTATATTATATTAATATACATAAACATAAACATATGTAATTAGATTTTGAAAATAATCACATCATGAAACGGTGCAATATTAACCGACATTTCTAATTAGTTATAATTTTAATTTCCATATTTATTTTGCTTTGTATAAAATTGCATAAATTATCTAGCCTTTTTTTTTTCTTATTCTTTAAATAGTTTCCAAAATTTGAGAACCAATTTGCCATACAAATATATTGTGGTCTTCCTCATTGTTAAATAACCAAAATATAGCTTTTAGAATTAATTCAAAATAGAAAATAGACTGATTACATTTTTCTTAGATCGAATATAGTATTTACCTTCAAAAATTAAATTAATTTTAAACTGTGTGTGTATGTATTTTGAATTATTTTTAATTATGTTCATAAATTTTAGCATAAATATATAGTACATATGTACTATTGTCATATGTACATACAAATAAAACTATTTTAATGTTATTGTTAATCATAATGGAGGACTAGTTTTTAAGTATGTATTTCATGTAGTATTAGGGCATGTGGCTACCAAGTAATCTAGGCTATATTTTAAATTTAAATGCAAAAATGAAATAACTACCAGCTAATGTAGACAGACAGAAAACTTGGTTTACCGAATTTCCCCAAGTTTTGTGGCCACTTGCACTATAAGTAGGATTTAGTTTTTGAATTAATTATTTTTACAATTTATATTCCGTTTTTGTAATGATATTGTATTGACGAAATATAGAACTTGTGTGAAGATTTACTATATATTTGGATTTTTCTTTTCTAAATCCTTAAACATTCATTGTCAATCTGTTTGTGTAAAATTAATCTCTAATATTTGTTTATATAATATATGATTATTATATATTCATTGAAACAATTCTGTCAAACTTGATGACCAAGATTTCAAATTTTGAATTATCATTCAAAAACCCAATTTCTTTGATAATTATGAACCCAAAATTGCTAAATCAATCAAGCTGTTCTCAAGTGATGAGGACTCATACATGCGGTAATTACAAACATATTGTTTATTATGAACAGTATTTGTCAAATTCAACAACAGATTTATTTTTTTTTTATTTCTTGTTCTTATGACAATTCTCACTCTAATTTCAAAAACAGCCCAAAATCCGACTCCGAGTGGATTTCCCAAACATTTTCTTTCATTGAAATCTTGTCCTGACAATTATGAACACAGCAAAAAAAAAAACCAGTTAAAGAGGGGATTGAAACGCCATCTATCGGTTCCAATTTTCTATCCAGGGATCCTCTCAAATACACAATAAATGTCAACAAAATCGGTCCATCCGTTTAAAAAGAATTCAATGACATACATACGTACATAAGAATTGTGTATGTAAAGATAATAGATATGTATATTTATAGTAAAAACAATTTGAAAAGTAACTAATGACGTAAATATATATGAAGGTATAAATAATATGTTAAAAAATTTTTGTTTGAGATTCTGCCAATATTTTTAATGAATATTTTGATTGTATTGAAATTCAGGAATAAAAGAAGCAAACTAAATTCTTTTAAAATACGTTTTTAACTGGTAACCGGTTAACATCAGCCACTCAGGAACCAAAAACGTGCGCAGAACATTTTCACTGGAGGGTGCAAACCATCAAACTACATATTAATAATAAGTAATTAGCCACTAATAAGAAATAAAAATTCTTTTAATATTACCCAATTGTCTTTCATTATTTAAACTTATTTTATTCAGCTTACCTTTACATAAATTATACCTAATAAGTTATACCTAACATATACATATAACATTATTTTCAGTTACAAATTTTAAAAACTACAGTACAAGTCGACACGAAACAGCATGTAAAGATTTTTTTCGTCAATGACATCTTCGGGAACAATCATTATGAAATAACACTATGTTGTCAATATTTATGCTAATAAAATATAACTCAAGAAATTTAATAATATAAATAAGAAAAATTGATAGTTAATTGTTGGTTGTGCAGTTGCATTGAATATTCCATCTCCATGATCTTATAATCGTTGAAGCGTGCAAACTTATAAGTATGTAAGTATTGTTTTAAAAACTAAAAATAAATCAACTCTGTAATATCAAAATATTCTAAGGCACTACCCATCTTTCGTTGTTTACCTCCCAAGACAATTACATTCACGCTTACACTTAAATAGAAAACAATCTTATATTATTTCATCAAAGATTTAATATCAATATTTTATTCTCTTAATTGTTAGTTTTAGTTTTACTAAAGAAATGATTTTCTGCTAAAAATTCATACAGAAATACTAAAATGAATATTTATTAACATTCCTTAGGTTTTGTGAACTAATTTAAAATGTGAATTTAATTTTATATTTCATTATATAACTAAAGGTTTCTATGACAGTTGAAATAACACGTTTTAGAACATTCATTTGAATTAATGTAAATTAATGTTTATGTTTTTAATTTTGTAAAATGATAAGGATTTATATTATGTATTTAATTCTTCTGAATGTTTTTTGTGTCGGATATCATTTTAGTAAAGCAAAATTCAAAAAATTTCACTCTACAAAAGGAATACATATTAAGAATATTTCTACTCCACTAAAGGTAGGAAGTTTAGTATTCAGTTCTTGTTCTTAAATATTCTTTGAATTTTCACAAAATAAAAATTAATCTTATTATTATAGCCAAATATGTTGGTGCCCTTGCACGGGTTGGCATGTTTTAAAAAATAAGTAAATAGTAATTTATGAGTGATTTTAAGTTTATAGGTGTTAAGTTTAAGTAGGTATTAATAACAGATCCACTGATATGTATATATATATAATATATGTTTACTTATTTTTTTAATTTAAGGAAATTGTTAATGCACCAATAAATCAAATCGCGTCAGAATTTCAACACAATTCGCACAGTTTAGAACTCTTAAATAGTAAATTTGGAAAAAATAATGATTCAAGTTATGGAATTGAAAGTCGTGATCAAGTATGTATAATTATTTCTACAGATTAACCAATTAGTCTAATCATTTGAAAAGTTGAATTCAACGTTTCTAATTATTGACAACGATACTTTTACGTCAAACTCGTAACCATGATTTTATTTTGGAAAAGATCTAAAAGAATTGTTTCTTTTCTCTGCCTAAAACCTTTTATAGCAATTAGTTTTCTACACAATTTCTACAAGTTAAAGGTATAAAAATCTTTTATTTTAAACTATTTGACTCGATCGTTAAGTGTTTTATTTTTATACCACAATATAATTATATAATTAAAATATATTTGATACCTGTTTCTACTTATCAAATATGACCTTTGATTTTATATTTTTATGAGCGGGTGTTTTAGAATTTCGGAGAGGGTCCAGACCACATGGGTACCCTTGAATTGAAGGTGCCTGTTTTCCTTAAATAGGTGTTATATTTTATGTTACATAAAAAATGTTACATTGTATTATATTATATATTTATGATAAATACGATATAATGTAGTATTTATTTTAGAGTTATAATTTGTCTGTACCTACATATATTTTTATTAATGACATAGTTTACACTCATACAATATAAAATTATAACTGTCAACGTTTGATTTTCGACCATGATCAAAAAGTATTTATTGTGTAACGTTAGGTACCAAAATTATTGAACTATTACCGTTCATTACTATTGAGCATGTTTGAATAGTGAAAAACTAGTGTTGACCTAAGTAGAAAACAATAATTCCATCAAAAACAGTTTTTTTTCTTGAAACGATTGTTTACTATTGTGTTTATCTCTTTAACTATTTAGTGTTGTTGTTACACGGTTGTTACCTACCCACTTGTGACTTGTACATTAGGAAGAGAATGAAATGGAATAAAACTATTCGCATGAATAACATGAAACAATATTTATTTCATTTTTTTACAGCGTTCATTTTAGATACCTACCTATTTTGTTGAGCGCAATTACATTTTTTTATCAATCGAAATTTGTTATAAAATAACTTAAGGCGTTAGACATCTAGAACATTTGTTTATTATGTAAATCTAAATATAAGGCCATAAAGGTAAAATATAATATTCGTTTTAACCTACAAAATAAAAATAATATAATGTACTTGTACAAAAAAGAAATATTAAATTCACGAACTACTTTTAAATTCTTGGCCGATTGAGGAATATAATCAAAGTTTACAATTCACGAGTGAGTGTATATATTTGTTTATTATTCCATGTTTTAGTCTATGGCTAGTAGGTAACTGTGAGATGTGGCGACCGAGTGTATTTTTTTTGTGTACATTGACGATTCTTTCTATAATATAGACTAATTTAAACCAATCATGTTCTTCCCATGCTATGCTGGATCTATGTAGGTCTCGAGTCGTTTATATTATAGACTGATGGTACAATTCGTTACCCTAACCGAATTTATTTGTATAACGAGTGCATCGTTGTTATTCGCTGTTTAACATCAAGTCTTTTTATACTATTGTTTACATTTTGATGTACATAAATTTGTGATTTTCGTATTATAATTTGTATGATTTCGAGCCTATGATATCTATTATATATATAAAAGAACAGGCCTTTTTTATGTTCCCATTTGTGACGACGCTATTTAACTATTTTCCAATTTTTTTTCACAGAATTGTTCCAAATGCCTTCCTGAATGTACCCACGTCGCCCGATTTTCAAAATATTGTTTTTAAAGGGTTGAAACCGGTGAAAATAATATGCAAAAATGAATCCCTATTTACCAGGTATCCTCATCACGCGTGAACGGCTAGACCGATTTAGCTAATTCTTTTTTTTGTTGTGTTTGTTATTGTCAGGAGAAGGATTTTACGGAACAAAATTTAAGACCTTAAGGGGGTTAAAAGGGGTAAAAATGGAAAAATCCGGAGCCACTGGAGATTTGTGGTATTAAATTTGGTCAATAGTTTAGTTTTATATAGCACAGGCATGAATCAGTATTCAGACCGGGTGGCAATTCAGGAAGGCATTAGGGGCGATGATTTCGGGGTGAGCTTGTTTTGTTAGAAAACCTATTTCGGTAAAAACGCCGATAACGACGAGTTATCACAGCACTGCAGGCGGCGCGAATCGCGCGAACGGCGTACCGCGCGGCACGTGAATGTTCCGCAGTCGTGGCCGCGTGGCCGCCGTGATGAACAGTCCGCCGCTGCGGACAGAACTCTGGATACCGCGGTCGTCCGTCCGGAGGTAGTTTAAAAAAACGACCGTTAAAGAAACAAATCTCTTTCCATGAATTCGTAAATAATTCTCATTGGCTTGTTCGTTTCAACCGTTTTAACGGCCGACGACGAGGGGATTTCCTTTCCGTTGTCCCTTCAGTCTTCGTCGGTTCGCGAGTATGTGGTGGGCTCCTCCGAACGTGTCCGTGTTTCGAGAATTCTATGCCGACCGCCATTGTCTCGTTTCTCGGTTTCAAAATTTCGTTTCGCGGCGATGGTAATAGTATTTATCGACGAATAATCGCACGTCTCACGGCGGTCGCGTGGGTGGAACCAAATTGTTCGTCGCTTAAATACTACCGTACCATCGACATTCGGTATTTTTCGTATTTTTCGCATCGTATCGCCGCCGCCGTCGCGTCCGGTGCGCGATCCATTACGCGAGTGTAATGGCCGTCGCCTTCGGATTCTCAACGGTTCCGTCGAGGCTCGGACGACGTCTTATCCAAGCCGGTAAAGGCTTCGTGTGTGCGTTTTTTGACGTCGTCGTCATTTCGTTTCGTATCGTATTCGCCGTCGCCGTCGCGTCACATTTCTTAGCGACAATTCGCGATCTCTCAAAACGGGCCGGCCACAATGGGTGCATCACGTTTGTTCATTATTGTATTGCGATGCCGTCTCAAAGAAGCCTGATTCGAGGTAGGGTTTATTACTATAGTAATAATATGATTCGTTTGTATATTATGTATTATTCTGATTGCGTCGAACAGCCGACTTATTAATGTCTCGGTCGTGCCAACCAGGCAACATATTATTATTTAAGTACACGATTATTGAAATATTATTAGTATATTACACTGAAAAATTTCTATTCTTTTTACCAATTATTGAAACATTATTATCTTGATATTTACCGTATTGTAACCGTGTTTAACGTTACATCGTAGACGTAAAATTATTAGTAATTATAAATCGTATTCGAATATAATAAATCATAATGACCGATTATGTATGTAGATTGTACGCTATTAATTAAAATTAACGTCTATCTTAGTGCTCGGCCGAACGGTAAAACGACCGAGTGCTCGTCGCGTGTAAACATAAGAAACTAAGCTTTAAATTAAGTCAGTGTTAGTTTTGAAATTTTGGCTGCAAATTTCACAGGACTGCGGGCGGTGCGACATTTTGAATTTTCCGTTTCGAACAACGCGACGCGCGAGTAGTGTGAATGTTCCGCCGCCGCGTGGCCGCGTGGCCGCGTGGCTTCCGTGAGCGAACGATGACGATGTGGTCGCGCGCCGCGCGAACGTAACTCTGGTTACCGCGGTCGCGGTCGTCCGTCGGTTATTTCGGTATAAAAAACGACCGTTACAAAAAAAATTAGTTACCATAATTCGTCAATTGTCATTGGCCGTTTTTTCAACCGTTTCGGCCGAAGCGGGCCTACCCTACTGTTTTTACCTTCCGTTTCAGTCTTCGTCGGTTCGCGCGTAAGTCCGAACGTGTCCGTGTTACGAGAATTTTATGCCGACCGCCATTGTCTCGTTTCTCGGTTTCAAAACTTCCTTTCGCGATGATGGTAATAGTTATTTTATCGACGATAATCGCACGTCTCACGACGGTCGCGTGGGCATAACCAAATTATTCGTCGCTTAAATACTACCGTACCGTCGATATCCGATGTTTAGCGTGTTTTTCGTATCGTATCGCCGCCGCCGCCGCGTCCGGTGCGCGTTCCATTACGCGAGTGTAATGGCCGTCGTCTTCGGATTCTCAACGATTCCGTCGAGGCTCGGACGACGTTTAATACAAGCCGGTAAAGGCTTCGAGTGTGCGTTTTTTGACGTCGACGTTTCGTATCGTATCCGCCGTCGCGTTCGGTGAGATCGCCGCCATTTTGCCGTGTTACGAGTTGCGTGAAAACACGGCTCGGCTGGTAAAAATATGACACTTTTTTTTTCGTTTCGTTTCGATTTGTGCGTGTAAAAAATTCGCGATCACTTAAAACGGGCCAGCCACAACGAGTGTATCACATTCGTTCATTATTGTATTGCGATGGCGCCACACACAAGCCAATATTTGAGGTAGGTTAGGTTAAGTTTATTATTACAATAATAATATGATTCATTTGTATATATTCAAACAGCCAACTTATTTATGTTTCGGTCGTGCCAACAAGGCAACATATTATTATTATTATTTAAGTACACGATTATTGAAATTATAAGTATATTACTCTGAATAATTACAATTTTTTTTTACCTATTATTGAAACATTAGTACCATGATATTTACCATATTGTATTATCTGTGTGTAACGTATACATCGTAGACGAACAAATAGTAACGGTTTTATTTTATTTTTTAAATTATAATACGCGCGTATACTCGGAGGCGCGAGTATTATAATAATTTAATAAAACACGACGCGCGAGTATTATAATAATATAATAAAACGCGACGCGCGAGTATTATAATAATATAATAAAACGCGACGCGCGGCACGCGTTGCAGTGTGAACGTTCCGCCGTGTGGCCGCGTGGCCGCAGTGACGTAATGACGACGAAGTCATTGACCGTCACTGCACCGCGGACAGAACTTTGGTACATAAACGGTACAACATACCGCGGTCGCGACAGATTTTCGTAAAATGGCCGTTAAAAAAAAAATCACTTACCATGATTCGTGAATCGTCATTGGCTGTTCGTTTTTTTAACCGTTTCGGCCGACGCGGAGGGACGCTGGGATTACCCTTTCGCCGTTGCTTCAGTCTTCGTCGGTTCGCGTTTATGTGGTGGGCTTCTCCGAACGGGTCCGTGTTTCGAGATTTTTATGCCGACCGCCATAGTCTCGTTTCACGTTTTCTACAATTCCTCTCGCGGCGATGGTAATAGTATTTATCGACGAATAATCGCACGTCTCACGGCGGTCGCGTGGGCGCAACCAAATTATTTCGTCGCTAAAATACTACCGTACCATCGACATTCGTTGTTCACCGTAATTTTCCAATCGTATCGCCGCCGTCGCGTCCGGTACGCGATCCATTACGCGAGTGTAATGGCCGTCGCCTTCGGATTTTCCACGATTCCGTCGAGGCTCGGACGACGTCTAATCCAAGCCGGTAAAGGCTTCGAGTGTGCGTTTTTTGACGTCGTCGTTTCGTATCATATTCGCCGTCGCCCGGCACGACGATTTTTGGTTTTTTTTTTCGTGTTTTGCGAGTCACGAGCACGGAAGCTCGGATGGTAAAAACATAACACTATTCTCCGTCAATAACGTTTCGCGTGACATTTTCCAACGTTTCGATTTGTGCGTACATACGATGTGTAAATAAAATTTAATATTTCTTTGCGACCATTCGCGACCGCTCAAAACGGGCCGGCCACAATGGGTGCATCACGTTCGTTCATTATTGTATTGCGATGCCGTCACAAACAAACCTTTATTCGAGGTAAGGTTTATTATTATAATAATAATATGATTCGCTTGTATATTATTTATTATTCCGATTGTGTCGAACAACCGACTTATTTATGTCTCGGTCGTGCCAACGAGGCAACATATTATTATTATTATTATAGAATCTGCAGGTTTTGTAGTAATGTTATAATATTTTATAAAATTATTTAATGTCAACACATTATTTTTATTTTTACTAATATTGTGACGGTTAAGTTTATTTTTTAATTGGGATTTTGATCATAGTCTTCAAATGTATATAAGTAATAATAGGTCAGGTTAGGTTATAACCATAACACAACAAAGGGTAAAGATTTAGTTACAGTCACAGTGTTTACATGTCAGTTTTTTTTCAGTAATTACTTAAGAGATTATTTTTTAAATGTTTTAGTCAAAGAAAAAATCATTGGATTTCTCATTAATCGATACCAAATTTGTCAAGACACCCTGTCTCCAACAACAGTCATCGGCTCCGTCTTGCCAGCATATTCACTTACATTTCAACAAGACTCAAAACGGAAAACTAATGGCTTGGAGTATTTCTTATTTCTACGTGTTTGTGGTGATCATCATTTTGGTGTTGTTATTTAATTGTTTCCATTACTATTACGAACTAAGAGTGTACTCTGAGAATATGGAAGAAACCGAAACTATGTTGAATAAAAGATCTAATGATCACAAATCCAAACATTTTTCAAGTTTGAATATGCCTTAAAAATTATGATATAAAAATAAATCAAATCAGTTATAATGTTCAAATATTGATTTTTATTCAAAATTAAATTAAAACGTTTCGTACATAATTCACTTTACTGGTTTAACTATGTATAAATATAATATACTTACTCATGTATTATTATATTTTCTTAGTATTTTTAAGTCCATTATTCGATCAAATCCATCAAGTGGGAAATACTTCTTAGATTTCCAATGTACACATTATGTATTCAACAATAACTTAGGAAGTCCGATTAGCGCCCCTGGCAAACTTCAAACAGCTCTTTTTTGCCAGTTCAAAAATGTACGTATGTGAATATATAATATATATCTATCATTTTTTTAGATTTAATTTTTATTAATTCTTTTAAGAACATTATTTATACAACCTGTATACAGGTACTTAATAGTTATTATTATAATGTAGATTGCAAACTTCAAAATTTTTCTTTTCTTGCTAAAAATGCACGATGAAAAATATCGTTTAATAATATCGTATATCGTTTAATAAAAATACCACTTTTTTAAGCACAATTTTGCGCCCCTTCAAAAATCATGCCCCTGGCGTGCCCCATACCATGCTACGCCACTGGTATTCAATATCAGCTATAGTGTTTTGGATCCATAGTAACAGAAATGAACTCTTCAACGATTTCTCTGTCCATGCCCGTGTACGCTCTGTGTATGTTCACATCATCCGATGGTTTTCTCTCTCGTTTTTCTGGTCTTGTAGATTTTGGTTTTTGTATTGTTCTGCTCTTCCACTTGGGCAAGGTTCCGGTTTCGTCGTAAACGCCCTGAAAAACAAAATTCACCTCGTAGAATATCATGTATTTCAGTATTTTTGTCGATAGAGTCGCGTAAATAATATTAAATCTTCACTTGAAGTAGGTAATTGGTTTATTTAATAATGTAATCAAGCCTATAAAGTCATAATTATTGTTAGTACATCAATTTAAAATGTTAAATGAATAATGGCGTGAATTATAACATTATAATGTTAATCTCTGTCTTTATCTAATATAGCTTAATACCAAATACATCTTTTCTCTCGATGTTTATTGTCTCGTTAAACTGTTAAGTTGTAATTTATAATGTTTTTAAATCAAAATAATTACTGACTTGAAAATCTATGAAACTTATATTGTTTTTTAGAATGTAGTCTCAGAATTTCCTAAATACATGTAGGTACATAAAGTTAATCTTAAATTTTAATAAAATATAAACTATATTGCATTTGAATACATAACAAATTGTTGAAAATATATATTTTGTTAAAAATTTGCTTGTTTTATTTTACGATTTTTTGGTTACAGTCTATCAAATTATATGAAATAGCAAAAGTATCGTTTTGCAACTCTGAAAACATCTAAAACTAAAAGTAACACATAATATTACACTTGTCGATAACTGTACCTAACACAACATATCTCCATAAATAGTCATGTGAATGTAGTTTGATATAATCATTTTTAATTAAATAGTCAAAACATGTAAGTATACTTTAAATAATAATTTACTATATTCGTATTGTGTTTTAAAAACAAAAAAAAGTTCACCCAAAAAAGAAATCACTAATTTGATAAATTAATGGTCATTATAGAGTTAAATATTTTGTTGCCATCAAACATGATCAATGTCATAATTAAAGAAGTACAACTTTACTCAGTCAGTCAGTCATTAAAATTTGCAATATCAAAAGTGTTGATCAAATCAGGCCTTATTGCATTCAGTTACCAAAAAGCATATTGTACGACAACTCGCCATTCTTGTAAGTATTTAAAATAGTAGTGATTTTTTATCATCGATAAACTATTATTAAAGAATTTCACGAAAAAATATCACCTAATTGTAAACAATTATTTCACATATCATTTAAGTTTGTGTATCTTTTGATACATGTATATTTTCTTTCTAGAACAACCTATATAGTATATTTACCCGTGTAATGTGGGAAACGGTAAGCGCTACTTTCATATTGTAAAATGATTTAGTATGATTATTGAATTAGTGACACCTAGATCTTTTCTATTGATAAATTATCTATACTTGTTATTTAAACGACCAGATCACTATTTGATTTTATATTTATATGCTTTTAATTGCTTTGTTTACCTTAAATTTTTTCATATTTTAAGTACATTCAATATCATATTGAATATTTTATTGTCTGGATTCAAATAATATTTAGAGATTTTCTTATCGCTATAATATACTCGAATCATTTAATATTTTTAAAAATCCTGAGCTGTTCATCAGCGTATCTAATTTATCTATCTATTTTTAATAGTGAAGTTTTGATCTGTTCATAAATCATAAACAGTAAAAAATTATTTATTAGTAAACAGCAGGATTTTGAATCTCTTGTGGATTGACTTAAAGTGATAATTTTAGCAATTTAATTATTTGTCGACATAAAATTTTCAGTTTTTAAGTGGTATCTAACTGTATACCACTGACTAAGTTGATTTTATTTCTTATTTTATGACCAAGAAAATATCGGTATTTTTATCTCGAAAAATGTTGTATTGATATTAAAACTCTCATAGGTGATAGGTATCGCGTTCGGGGGGGGGGGGGGGGGCGAAGTGAAATAACCAATAATTATTAAAAACCGAAAGAGTTTAAGAACTTTTAGAGTTCTCGAAAGTATTTTGTTCTACTCAATACTTTATATCATTATAAATGTATATTATTAAAAATGTATAAATGTAATTCTTTCTATATGGTACATAGCGTAAAAATATAGGTTCACTTATTTCATATAAAAAAATAAAATAAATAGCAAAATAAACAAGCGTGCGATTGTAAACTGAGTAACGGTTCCGACAAATTGCGCGATCAAAACACTGCACACATATACACACCAGAACATAACATATGACAGTTTTTCCCAAACGGCAATTATTTTACTGTTTTTTTTTTTATTGTTTGTTCCATACGCGTCCATACACTGTACACACATGCATACAATGTAATATCAATGTGTGTTTATATATATATATATATATATCTAGGCCCTTGCATTGTTGTTACACATGTCGCGATTATTATCTTTTATATTGTCACTCATCTACCCGATAGACGTATTCGGAACTTCGGGTGTGCGATCTAATTTGAAGAAAGACGCGGTCTCTCCTTGACCGCTGTCCGTCCAGACCATCCACACACCGATGTTTGTACCGACCGATATGTATTTAGTGGACCGGGCAAATGACCAAAAGATAAATAGGTACAATAATATCTCATACATACACACGCTCATTCTCTTTTTGTGTCTGGCGGCCTACATATAATACCATTTACAGTGTATATTAGCGACGATTGCGTTTTTTTTTTTTTTTTATCTATTTATTTTTTCAGTTCGTTTAAGTGCGGCTCGGCGGGTGAACCTGACGGACGTGTAGGAGAATAATGTGTTTAAGAAGAAAGAGACATTTCTATCCGAGCTGATAACTGGGCTGGAACTAATTCTCCAGCGTTTATTTCGTTCCATACCAGCTTATTTATTATATACGCACGCTCGCCGCTGGCTATACCGCCGCCGCGTGCAGGATAGATAATGCGTAGGGACACTTATAAAATAAAAAAAAGAGATGCCAATTAGATGAGCCTAACGGACCCGCTATCGTTGCCGTCGGTTTACGTTAAGATAAAAAATTAAATATAAACCGTATATTTGTCATTTAAAAAAAGCCCTTGTTATATTATATATTGAGTATTATCTATATTCTATAATGCTATTATATTTTCACCGTTGTTCGGTTACGGATAAAACTTATTTGAAATACACGTTATGTATTTATTACTGTAGAAAAAAATTGTTGTTACATTAAATTTTCATCTTGTAACACGCTTACATTTAAATGTAAAAATAACGATTCAACATTAATATTACTCCCCGAGAAAGCGTTTTAATAACGTTTGACTTCACTTGTCATATGAACTGTATAATAGTGCTGTGATTAATGGCTACGTTAGAGTTATGGTCTTTATTATTAATCGAAATTTACTGCAATCGTTTGTTTTCAATATTTTATCTGGATCAACAAACAATGCAACGATTTATAGTAAATGGGAAACGTTAGGATTTGTTATAACTTTAAAACTTATCTATAGATTATAGATACTAATTGCGTTTAAATAATCTGGAACGTATTTAACGAACAATAATTTACTGTGCTGTTGTACTATTATCTATATTAAATATCTACTGCAATTTGTCTTTCCTAAGTTGCTCTATTCGATTCCTATATTATACCTGTTGTTTGTCATCAATTCATCATGTTTGATGGATGATTATACAGTTTTAGCAAAGTAAATGGATATATTAATTATATATTTTTGATTCTAATCTTAATTTTTAACTTCAGTTTTAATCTTTTCATACCAATAATACCTACATAATAATAATTATACATATCGGTACATAATTATGAATAACAATCTACAAAGATATTGTTGATTTAAAATTTATTTATTTATTATTTTTACAGATGTCATATAATAGTTGTTTTACTTTGATTTCGAATTCTTCACTGATTAAATAGTTTTGTAATTTAAGTTTAAAATTTATTATTTTATTAGAAAATGTACAATCTGTATTTAATACAACACAGTAAGTAAATACAAATATTATTTACTAAATACATTCAAAAATAGATAATTCACAATTACAGTACGATGAGAGAGGTTGTCCAATGTTTGAACTCTTTCCAGATCTAATTAATTATTTAACTGATTTTTTTTCTATTCTTGATTTTACAGATCCACAGTGCCGGGCGGCGTGGAGAGTTGTCGGGAACTGTACAGGAAAATAAACGGAGAATAAGTGGATTTCGATGGGATTGTAGTTTGGAATGAAGTTTGAGGTAATGGTTTTTTGTTAATTTCTCAACTGTTTCAAATTGTAAGTCTTTGTGTAGTGCGTTATTTGTATTATGATATTTGACGTACCAAGGGACGGAGTGTTACGGACTGAAATAATTAAATATCATTTAAGATAGTTTGGCACTTCCCCAAATTTGCACACCATAAGCCCGAATGGGTCTTAAAAGATTTTTATATTTAATTGATTTGGAATGGATCGAGAGATTAGATTTTAATATCGGACGAAGCATTTGTTGTACACGATTATTTAATAGGTTGCGTTATGATATTTGAGTATAGGCTCCATTATGTTAGTCGTCTATCAAAAATGATTCGTAAATATTTCACCTGTGATATGTGTGGCTGGGAAGTTTAAAACTTAAAAATTATTTTTAGATTTTGGTATTTCATTGAAAGTAAAAATCGACGCGGTAAAAGAATCAAATAATATTTAAGTTCGTGATTTATAAACATTTAATAACCTATTAAATAGAAATTACTTGGGCACCAATGTTAATTATTTTGATATAAGCTTAAACATTATTTATTTATTTTGTTTGTCAAAAGTTGATTTGCAATTGTCTCCGATTACTTTTTAAACACTGACCGTAAGCCATATTATTATTATTATTGATAATAATAAACTCATAGGTATCGGTTTAAAAACATTTACATGTGTCATCATTACATGAGCATTATTATTGTTATATTAACGGTAGTTGCATGGGCATAATTCTATAGTATCATACCAGTCGTACCCATAGCCTACTAGTAGATTTTTTTATGCGATTAACTATTACAGGCACCTACATAAATAAAAAATAATTTGAAACTGTTATGATCATATTTACAGTTTGGTTTAGTGGTCACTCGTGAATTTTTATAAGTAGGTATTGACATTTACAAGTAAACATATTGTTTACTTTATTTATTTAGGGATACTTGCAGTGGTTGTTTTAAAATTATTTATTGATGAAAACCATAATTACCAGTTTATTGTCGTAGACCGGTCCAGGATAATTTGTCTGACGATGTGATGGTCGGTCCAGGGATGGGGTCTGTTGCACCAACCATTTTTGCACGAGTTTTTGTTTGCTACCAACACTCGAGCTGCAACATGATGAACTTCTATGTCTAGAGTCGGACCATGACATTTGCTGTTCGCCGGCCACGATCAGCCTGACCAGTCGATAGAAACGGAACGCAGCCAGCATGGTGGTTAAACATTGTACGGACGTGGCCAGCAGCAATCCCAAATTTGCCAATACAGGAGCCCAATTGGTTTGTAATTGATCTGCTGTTAGAGTTTTGTATTGCGTCTGTACGAAACAATTTAAATTGGATTAAGTCACTAGTAACTACTGAAATATTTTTATAAAATCGCCTTGAAGATTACTGGAGAAAAATGTACACAAGATTTGGTTTTCTACGATAGAGAAATGGGTAAAATAAAAATTAAGATAGCCACCGAGATCGTAAATTATTTGTATAAAGTATAGTAGAATCGTATTAATATATATTTGTCGATAAATATTTAGTATTAGTAAAATTCTGTATATTTTCATTTTTAATCTGAACCTTACCTTGTCTTTAGGTATAATGTAAAAAGGTTTCTGTGAGTCCTTCAGCAGTCCAATAGCCGTAAGTATAATGGCCAGATTACTGACACCTACCGACACTAAGCACAGTGCCAGGTAAATTGTAATGGATAATGGAGATAAGGTCCTGTCTGGTGAAAGACATCCATTTAGGCTTGCCATCAGTCCAACTACACCATTACCCATGGCCATCGCTCCGCTCCAAAGGCCAGCACCAACGCTGGACAGAGATGCGTCATGTAGCATCGATAGCACGCCAAAAACGACCATCAGACATCCAGTAACTACTTGCATTAATCCGATTAAGCTAATATATTGAATCTGAAATAAAAACAAATATATTAAACCCAGTAACCAATTGATTATTTTTAACATTCTACTATTCAAACATTATAAATTAATTATTTTATGCTTAAATATATAATTATATAATACGTTTCAATAAACATGCTATCAGTACGTATTTAAATTAAAATTATGAATAACAAGTATCTATTGAAAAGAATAATTTGCGATATCGATTTAATAAAAAGTTGGAGGCACCCACGAGTGGTACGGACATACCTACCATGTATCATTTCACAGGATAATCTGCTCTATTCACTATTTAGGATGGTTGGGTTGGTTTTAAAATGTACATATTAAAAATCTTATTATAGTTAAAAGTATGTTTGTTTTTAATTTAATTTTTTAAATGTAGAAAATTCAGGTATCATAAAATAAAAAAAAAATTCAAACACTTATGTCTGATAGTGTTACGTTGCGTTCTTCATTTATAAGTGCGATCATTTTTAATTTGAACATTGTGTAACAATTAAATAATTAAAATTATTACAACAATTGTTTGACTAGATTTTGTTACATAATATATTACGTTATTTGTTATTTTGTTTTTCATTAATCGTATTCTTCTGTAGGATAATTCTATTTATTCAATATTATTCATTATACCTTTATTATTATAAAGTTATTTAGGGATTACTTTCTTTTTTTTTTACAAAATATTAATGCAAGTAAACGTTAAGTAATAATAAAAATGTGGTTGTCATTTATTTTAAAAACAATTTAAATAGGTACATAATTTTTAAATTTTGGGAAAAATTTTAGATTACCGATCAGTGGGTAATAATGATTGGCAACGTATCTCTTTAAATATAACGACAAAAATTGAGGTATATACACGCAAAATTTGGTAACTTGACGAATTTAAAATATTAGTTTATCTAACAATATTGCACACGTTTTTGTTGCTGTCTATTTTTTACATGATACATCGAATCGATATAAAGTAATATTGTATAGTTTGAAATAATTTTATCGTATTTCCGAATAATAGTACACGAATGAATAGTCATCAATCTAACGTTAGTTTAGAAAAATATTTAATTATAGTTTAGATTTTATAACCATAGTAAAATGTTGATATAAAAAATATACGTTCGTACTTGATCGGATTGATGACGAGTTTTGCAGGATTTGATTGGCTTCTGCGGCGTCTTGACTACAAAATCTGCCTCGGACGGATAATACGAGGGAGTCGAAGCTCCCATTTTCCTGGACATATTGTCACTGGACCATGTGCTCGACGCTACTACAAGAACGTCAAGAACCAATAACGTATGTCTTCTACTCTTCTTCTCCGGGCGTTTCCCCTTCCGAAATTCACGCGCCACGTCCAATTACGCTATAGGAAAGATTACGCTAGACTGCTAGAGACGCCACCACCGCCACCGGACGTACTTCCTGCGTTTTTAAATAATAATTATTTATCTGTTTCAGTGGGCATGAAAATGGCAATTTCCCAATACGGTATAGTTGTTGATTCGCGTTCATGTCAAATCAAGTCAAAGTCGTCGCCCAAAGGTATAATCAAAATTAGTCTTATTTTGGTTCCACAAGAATCTGGTGTGATTTACTTTCATCTATGTGTACTGTGCCCCTAGAACTGTGAAGAGAGTCTGGAGGGTCTGGAAATAGGACCTCGTGGATTATGATCGACATTTTGGATTGTATATCATAAGCTTTGTCAAGTAGACGTTGTTAAAAATATAGAAGAGCGCGCGGTTGGTTTAAAATGCATTTGAAAATAATCACTGGACACAAAGTTTAGAAATCAATTGTTGGCAGAAATAGAAATTTATTTCAGGTATTTTATTTTCTTGAATTAATTTTTCAATTTATATTGTATGTTTAACGACAAACGATGATCGACAACGGCAGTATGATTATTAATCACTCTTGACTTGCCTATTGTCATCCGATAATTTTTTTAAGGAACAAAAACGTTCTAATTTTTCTGCTGTTTTGGTCTCTCGTAATATTGCTCCGTTACAATTCATAAATATTTCCAAAATTATTTTCTGAGATACAAAAACTTTAGGTAAAAACAAAAACACGTATTCACGAATGGCCGACCCTTATCGAAAATTCTGGGCTTGGTAAAAAATCACTTATTATTTCCCTCTTTTCTCGTCGAGCCTGTTAATACATACTATACTTATCGCCTAAATAAGTAGTATGTAAGTTACTATAGACATGTGATTTGTATGTAAATACAACGCGTCTAGCCATGTTAAATTATGTGGCGAACCCGAGGCACATATTTGTGTACTACACCATCCATTATCGACAGATAGGTCCACATTGTAAGTGGAAATAAAAAAACATCGATACTAAGCTCTGAACGCGAAATCATATTTACTCATTTCTCATCGAACACTCCCATAATTTGATCTAGATTTGATAGCTATAATATTAATTAACTGTCCATATTTTTACCAAACCATGGTGCCCCGAGGGAAACTTCTTCCTTTGCCACTTTCTTAACGTTGGGCTCTGGTAAATGCTGTTTATTAGTTTTGTGCAATTTAAAAATTCAAACGGAATTTAATCTATAGCTAACAGGTAGGTAGTTTATATTATATCGCATTAGCATTATCTAAATCAAATTTGACACGAATACTAACAATAATGAAATAATAATATTAAATGATATTTCCTCGTGCGAAATCTATACTAATAGTAGAACAATAATTAAAATGTGACATTAATCGAATGTCAATAAAATCGCACATCATTGTTAATAATAGAAAAAAGATAACAATATTAACAAATATTTTAAGTAATCGAAAGTTACTTTGTAACTTTAATATTCGTCTATATATTATTGTCTAATACAGTACAGTGTTTAAAACCGACTGCTTTATTTTATATTCACTGTATTTTCGTGTAATTGTGAAAGTATAGAGTAATATTTCAGATCGTAATTTATATTTTATAAATGTTTTGAATTGCCATATATCGATATTCGATGTGAATGACAAGTTTTCATAAGATTTGGAAATCTGAGGGTACCGGAAACTTATTTAAACATTACTTACTGTTACTGTCTCACTTCCGACTTCGTACTTTTTCTATTATTTGAGATGATAAAGAATTCGTGGGCTTTTGAACGTTTTAATTTAATTTTAGTCGTAAACGTTTCGTACATGTAACACGTGTTTTTCCAGCAAACTCGATAGAATAATAATCGGCTGCGTTATAATGGACGGTCGTGACTGATCGTTCAATCGGCGTCGGTAAAGACGACAACGGGGAATTTCTTTAGTGGCTACCGACAGCAGTGCCATTGACATTGACCATGTTCCCCCCACGCGGTCTTTTTGCCGTTATATATTTTTCTTATTTTTCCCTTCCTCTGATTTCTTAAACGGTATCCTCTTCGGTCTTTTTATAATACTGTAACACGCCATAAATGCCCCGTGATACAGTTTTATTTTTTTCTCTGAACGATAATCGACGATTTATGCGCTATTGGATATAATTTCACACATACTAGGACACAATTAAAACCGTCATAAAACAATGTCATACTTCCTAGTTCTTAATCAGTTGGTGCATAATATTATAGTTATACTATTATTCTTTGAATGGACAAAGCCTTTATTCTGAGAATGGGTCTGTCATTAAATAGATATTTGTTTACAATTTTATTAAAAAAAAAAAAACATAAAAGTATGCATTTTTGTATAATTAGTAACAGGTATATTCTTAGGTACCTAATTAATATCATTTATATTAAACAGGTATAAATATGAATCAATACATGAATATATAATTTCTATTTCTACTATTATTTAAGTACAATTATCAATATAGTGTGATGTTTTAAACAAGCGGGAATCCGCCGTGGTGTTCGTTGTGAGGATGTAAACATCACTGTTTTTGTGCAGTAATGTTACCCTTTAAATCCACGTTTTACTCGTTGATTTAATTATTTAATTATAAAGTAGGTAAGCATATATTTTATACATACACAATAAATGCATTAATATCTTAATTTAAATAAATAGGTAGGTATAATATTTCTACTTAATTTTAATTATTTGCTGTAATTAGAACGTACCCTAGGGCTTATTATACATGTAGAGTTCAATAATAATTTAACAACAACGGTGTATTTTTGGTTTTGAACTTATACCTAGCTGAAAAGGGCGATATTAATAAATTATTTGAATTCCGAGTGCTGATGGCTCTTTTAGGTTCTATAAAATATAATAATTTATTTCTATTGGAAGTGAAATTCGCATGTTCAATCAAAAGTTCCCTTTATTAAATAGGTGTGTCATTTAATTTCGTTTATGACAATTAGTTAGGTACATCACTTTATATATTATAGTGTTTTGTTCACCTGTATTTTTATCGTATGATTCTATTTATTATTTTAATTTTAATTTCAAATGACATACATATTATACATTGTACAATGTACATATTTCTATTTACTTTAAGACACAATAGATTGTTTAGCTTTGATATATTTATTCTATTTTAGGTCGATGATAATACTTCAATAGTGTCAAATGGGGACTGCGAAACGTAATTTTACGCTAATATTATTTGTTAATCACATTTAAGTATTTTTGCTTTCAATGCAAAACCAATGAACGTCCGAAATAATGACCGGACCAATTGCCCACCGACGACGGTCGTTACAGTAAATTGGTTCGTCTTGTCTTTCTCTTCTTTGCATCGGCTTATTAATTTTATTTTATAATCATTGTAGTGTCACGTCCGTTATGCGAGTTTTTGAACGGGTTTGCGGTTGTTGAGATATTCGTGAAACCACAAATAAAGTCACAATTACTCGTACGCGGGTAACTAGTACGGATGAGCTACCGAGTATCATTGAAAACCGGAGCGTTGATAATTTTCACGAAAATTCGAATCCGTATTTTTATTGTATTGTAAATGGCGTTTATGAACGGCGTGAAAATACATTCCAATACAGGTAAACATACCGCGTGTTCAATTTATATACGAAAAGAGACCATCAGTGTTGAACACCATTGGCGCGATAAAATATATTCCAAACGTTTTCAACTCTTACTTTATTGATATTTATTATATCTGTATAATATGCGTAAATTATATTATGTTTATAGGAAAATTAAAATAACAAATATAAACGTTCATTAATCATTATTATAGGGTTTATAGCTTGAACCATGTATGAAATATAATTGCTCGTCCACACTGAACAAATTACACTAGTACACTACACTAAGTTTTAGAATGCTGAAAGTTTAAATTTCAAGTGGAATTTTGCCTATATCGACACGTTGAATTAAATGTAAGTAATTTAAGGAATAAAATGTAAACAAGTGCCCCAATCGTTTTCAAAACTTTTTACTTTTTTTTCCATAATGTCATATACAATTTGTAAACAATTTTTTTACAATAAGAATTTTAAAAATTTCATAATAAATTCAAACGTGTTTTCAGAATTCTTATTATCTCACTATATCTATCGACTATGTATGTAGAAAGATAATACGTATTATATTTTATCCGAATTATTGATCGATAACTAATCCAATAGTTTTTGATTTAAGCGATTGTGTATTGGCTTCGAACAATGTAATCCGTGCAAGTGGCTTTGGAGACGAAGCAAGAGAGGAGTTGTCTCATCAAAATTTTCGGAGTAAGTAATGCTCTAAAGTATTCTTCTTAACTCATCGATAACTCAAATTTATTAATATTTTTTTATTTATTTAATTTTTTTTTTCTCTACTATAAAGTATAAAAATACAATAGAATTTATATAAGCTATAAAACAATACTTTTCAAGTACACAAAGTAAACTTCATATATCGTAGAGTTAAAAAAAGAAAATCGAATAATTATAATATTAGATAACAACACGGATATGGATTATAATGAAATGTACACATTTTGTTGAAACAGTGTTTAATAAATCATAATAAAATAAAAGTGATACATTTATTAACTCTACGATTCCGATCAAATCGGCTAATAAGAATATATGTGTACAAATTTAAAATTCTTAATTTAGATTATATGAATAAAACATCTGACAATAATTTACTAATTGCGATATCTCCTATAAATTATTAAAAATGGTTAAGTTTTCGCAGTAATTGGCAGTGACCGATCATTATACGGAGTTATGAATGCAACTAAAATTACATTCATAAAATAGTTAGAGTATTTATATTTGCCTGTGTTACAGGAAGTGTGTTTTATAAACAGACGCATAGTGTTTTAGATCTTTATCGTTTATAAAAGTACGTTCTTGTAAATTGCATAAAAAACAACGATCTTGGCCGATTTCATTTTTGAAATGTATATTATATTTTACAAGAACCGTAAAGCAAATTAAAGTGATTTTTAAATTTTTTATTTTTATTGAAAAATCTTTAATATAAACATAGAAAGAAAGCAATAGTTATTACATTTTCTCTAATGAATTAAACAATATTATCAGTGGTATATTTATATAATATGTACAAATGTACAGTTATATTATCTATCCAATATTTTAGTTTAGTAGAATATTTTTAATCTCTTGTTATAATAAATGATCGTTGTTTGACAGTGAATAAAATATTAGGATTATAAAGTATTTATTGAAATCAAATAAATTACTTAATATTTCATTTGAATTGTTTTAGCGTTTTTTTTTGATAATAATAAGTTAAAGTAAATAAGTAAATTATGTTTTGATAAACTTGTCTAATTGTAGTCCACATGTAAATGTACACTTTTAAACAAATATGTTTGCATAAAATATTTTAAAAGGATTTGTTGTGATGATATTCAACAATTTATAAAATTAAATATTTGGAAAATGCTATATGATTACTTTACAAAATATTTTTTTCTCCATATTTTGCCTATCAAAATGTAAAAAATGATGTATTGAAAACATTAGGCAATACAATTCCGTGATGACTAATGAGTAATAACTGATAACCAATAGCCACCGACAAAAGAAAGCTTTCTTACAGATATTTTATTTGTTTTATTTTTAATCGATTGATACATTTTACTGAATGATTAATGTAAGACAAATGTGTTTTAATTCAAGCACAACATTTCAAATGTTTACATGAGAGGCTGAGAAGACTGTCTTTTTGGATAAGCTCGAATTACACTTGGGTCATAAACAAGGAACGGTCGTGCAACTTCGGATACAATTTCCATTACTACAGATGTAGGTCCATCCAAGTAAGTTTAATAAATAATTTTTTTTTATTCAATTTTATTTTTTTAAATATCACATTATCTCATTGCAGCTCGAACACTACCCGTTTTTGACACTAGTGCAGTATTTTAATTGAAGAAAGAAGTGCACTTCGACTTTTCTCGTCTCAAAAAAGAAAAAAAATCATCGATTCATATTTGTAAGTATTTCTTTTTTACTTTTAAGTTGTCTTAAATTGAACTTTTCATTTTTTTTATCAGATCCAATTAATAATTTTTACAATAAGGAATTATTCTAATTAATTTAGTATCATTATATTATTATCACGGTTTTTGAAATGAAAATAATTTTCATACACATATTATCGCATGTAATCGGAAACGTATATTATGAACAATGAGCACAATGCACATTTATGCAAGAGCGTTGGTATAGATTATTAATGGGGTAGGGGAGAGGTTTCGACTATAAATTATTAGGTATATTAATATAATGCTTTTAATTTCTGAAAAGTCCCTTTTGTTGTTTGTAGTGCCTACATAAAATTGTTTTCTTCTTATTATTTTTATTTGCTAATTAGGATTTTCGGTAATTACTGTATTTATACGAATCGTATCCATTTGTATATACAAAAATTAATTATTTTTCGGTAATAGGCAAATATTCAAAGAATCTTTCAACCTTTATTTTAGTGTACTTTTTAGATTATATAATATTGTATTCTAATTTTCATTATTCTGAAATCCTTTAAATATATAAGGATACTTTGAAATACGTACATATAGGCATATATGTATACATTATCTGCATCTGTCCGTTTTCAAAAAAAAAAGTCGAGTACACCTAATTTATACACCGTTAGCTATTTAACGGAATGAAAATCCCCGGCAGTGTAAAATGTTATGCGGATGGTTAGAAATATAAGATGCTTCAAATTACACGCATACATAATTAATAGAAAAAGAGTACTAACTATACTGAGACACAGTAATTACAGTATCTAACACAGACAATCGTAACACAGACAGGCCCTACTCATTGTTGATTAATCCGAAAAGAAGGGAAATTCTTTCGTTCAGGCTTCAGACTCGGCGTTGCCGGTCATTTAGTACCACTCAAATACGCAATCGACATCGTAGCAAACACAATAATGTACAAGTTTATTCGGAATAAGTGTAATTTAACCGACTCGAGTGATTCGTGCTTTATTTCAATTACTTTTATTTTTCATTTTCAAACATGATTTAACGTCGAAATAAAAAAAATATATATATATACTTATTCAAATTAGTGCCACACGTGATAATTGGTACTCATATTAAACGTAAGTCGACAATCAATTATAATTTTAAATATTTTCCCATGCAAGTTTACAATCAATATCGCATATTGCGGTTAATAATGATATACCTTGTACCTTGTTATAGACTTCTAATAATATGATCATTTAAATCGAAATTACATTATTTATAACTTTGTAAGCCAAATTAAAATTCAATTAATATTTTCTCGGTTGTACTTCAGATGTTAAACGATACGTTTTGAGTTGCTATTTTATGAACACACTATATAAGAATTAACACGATCAAATAACACGTTAAATAAAATGAGATTTAAAAACAATAAAACAATAATAAAAAAAAAACCACAAGGATAAAATTATAAGAAAATGAAGGGTGACGATTATGGGTTTAAAGAAAATAAATTTCGAGTAATTATATTTAGTTTCTTATCCTCAAAACGTTGATTAGAGGTACTCACTACTCGTTAGCCGTTGCAGTGTACGTACTATGCACAAAATAAAAAAATAATTCGTCCGTTTTATATTTTTATTTTCAAAAACATCAAGTATAATAACTAGAAACATATTGAATAAACATTTATTTTTATATTATATAATTTTTTATCGAAATAGTTTTTTTAATTGCCAATACATAGCTTACAAATAATCGATCGATGCGGATAAAATGTTTCTCGTTTATATTATTGCTTGTGATCGAATAGTCATAACATAATATTTCAAGCGTCTCTTTATTTTCTAAAAATATAATATAATAGCAGTGATGCGTTATTACGAAACTATGTATACATCTAATACTTCTACACGTATGAATGTACAATACATTAAACAAGCTCGGGAGCTCTCTAGTTAATTGGTACAAAAATAATATCTAATATATTAGCGTTACGTCGTGTTATTACTTCTTAAGTGTGCGAGTAATTATGGGTTACAGTAGTTTTCACGCACTATTATATCAGACGTTATAAATGTCGGATGTTTTCTAATTTCTATCGTCTGTGAGGCCGGCAATCGACAATGGTTTTCCAAAACCTCGCGGTAAATCGAATTTAAATGAATTTGTGAACAATTTTATTTGTTAGTTTGTTGTTTGTCCGTTTGGACTAATTAATTTTTTTTTTTTTTTACTGGTTAATTTTAACTATGTGCACCTCCGTACGTTAATGGTGTTCATTACATTTACAAACGGTTACACAACACGAGTAAATAAAACCCGGCATACAATAATATTATAAACTAAAATTCATCTCGAAAGTTGAGAAATTCTTAATTTCTGACGGATACGGGCGATGAAAATCAACGATTAGTTTAATTAATTCGACGATAAATAATTTGAACGCGGATTATCTGTTGTAGCAATGAACTTGATAATTTCAACACCACCGCGCGATCGTTTTTTTTTTTTTTTTCGCAACTCGTGATTATATTATTTCGACGTGGCGTTCATTAATCCGATTTTGATTTTCAACGAAACGATTCCAACGACCTCCTTATTATTCCTCGCGAATGACAATCGACTGATTGTCGACTATTTGTGTCGTACGCAATATCAATATCAAACGTAGGACGTATAGGAAGGCTCGTTACGTGCACGCGCCTCGTTAGTCCGATTGCCTTACACTGCTCATTACAGTAATATAATAATTTCCGCCCGCGTGTCGGCGGTTTCGATTAAACGGTTACAGTTTAACCGCGACAACGTAAATAACGAGACGTATATTATAATATACAGGCACACGGCTCGGCTTATAATCAGAAATAAAGAAAAATAATATCACCGCCAGCCAGTAGATCGATTTGTTTGTTTCGCAATCTCAGAATTCAATACGTGGCACATGCGACATACGCGACACATTATTATATACACGCACGTCATTTTATATATTGTTGTGTTTGCCTCGGCGGCGGCTGTTGCAGTATTATTATTACACAGCCGTCGTCGAGTGTCCGCTGCGGCGTTTTTTTCGTACTCGCCGTCGTACCCCCGGCTGTGCTAATCGGGCAATTGCGTTTCGTGCGACTCTCGGCGCACTTTTATTCGTCGAGTATTTCGCTGGCAACCGCGAGACGTGATTTCAAATGTTTTCCTGCCATTCGTAACGGCCAGGTAGACGGCACGTTGTAAACGGTCCGATTGCCGCACTATAGTCGAGGCTGGGGGGGAAAAAAACTAATAAAACTCCTCTCGCGAACAACATCGCCATCGTCGCGAAATTAGTGATAAAATCTAAAATGATATGACACATGACATTGTTGGTGCATATTTACTGTCCGTAAAAATATTCTAACCGTCATATATAATATACGCTTTTCGCCTCGCTCTAAATATGAATAATTACGTATTTATATAATTTGTATACCAACGCGTTGACGACAGTCGACCCGTCCGAAAACAGAACGTCAGTGATTCACAGCAGACGTCCGTGTTTTTTTTTTAAACGAACCAACGAACGAAACGCGCGACGAAAAGCGAAATCGACGTAGTACGTAATTTTGGGGATCTCCGCGAGGTGTGGCGTCATCATATTTTTTGAATTTCGTTTTTTCCTCGTTCCAGATTTCTTTTTCGGACATTATTATGTATCCACGTACACACATCAGCCGCCGGCAGTGTATCGACCACACGAACCTTCTTATTCACGGTTATAACGCGATTTTCTGCAGTCCATATACGTGAATATAATATCTTTCTAATACACAATTAGAGGCTAGTCGTACGCGTTCGATATTACTACAGACGTCGGAAACACGCGCGATATATATAAGTACACATTAAGTATGCATGTCTAATCGGATTTAACTCGACGGCGCGGCGGCACGGCGATGCGAGATAAATGTCGAGGCACTCAACCCGAATCGTACAGGAGCTGTGTGTGGGGGGGGGGGCACCGTCTGTGATCTGTTTTCGAAAATACTCGCGTTTCTACTGTGCTGCTAGAGCACTCGAAATATGATAGACAGACACGAGCGTGTAAAACTGGAAGGACGAGCGTTGACTCGTGATTTTTGTGTATATGAAGGTTATGATCGGTTGGGTTTACACGCAACGCGGAGGAAAAAAAAGGAACAAATCATGACTGGATATTTATTTATATTCGATAAATCGCCCAGGAATGTATTTCGACCTCAGACCGACGCCGGATCGTTCGACAACACGATTCGATTCCTCGGTAGTTATTTAAAGGTATCTCGTATTTTTGTCGGTCGCGGGACCGTCGAGATCAATGTATTCTAAATCACTCGTCATAACTTGTTTACTAGCAATTATACCATGTAATGAATATGTTATTTTAACCTATATTATCAGAATATTACGTATAACTAACATTTACACAAATTATGCCTATTTTAATAACATCGATTAATGACGAGGAAATTGATTTTCCGGAAAAAAAAACATTTGCTTTTATCCTCTTAACGATTGCACCGAAATATACAGCTATATTTAAATATTTAAAAACTAAGCAGCATAAAATGCTGATGACTTGGTTTCAAATTTGAGATACGAATGTCCTTGTTTATGATTAAAATATGATGTTGTTTTCATTTGATATTTTCAACTGTGACCGTGATTGTTTTTCAAGAACAAGCCTTATGTTATTATTATTATTATTTGTGATTGTCTGGATTATCTCTCTTTTATCCCTCTTCGACTACACTTAATAATTCCGTTCTGATCACAGGGGAAATCGCCACGGTTAAGTGGTTTCAAGTAGTGTTACCACTAGATCATTATAAATGTTACATGCGCGCCAATATAGTTTAATAAGAGGGTACAACAGTAAATAAATGTTGTTGAAAAACATGTTTATCCGCTACTAGTCGATTACTTGGCTGTCTGGACTCTCATAAAATCACGATTAGATTAAAATTACTATTAGTATTCAAAAATGTAATTTTTTCATAGTAATAAATTTGAAACGTGCGAACTAAAATCGTATTATATATAATTTATATACAATAAATAAAATATTATATAACATACCAGTAATATGTTTGTTTTTTTTAGATATTTTTTAGAAACGTTTGAGATTTGCAAAATTGTGAATATTATTGATAAGTGTCTAGCAAAAATATGCCAATATTTAGTAAGTGCTTTGAACAAACAAGTCAAACATACTCTGACACTAATTCAATTAGAATTAAAATCATAACTTATTTGATTATCATGGTAAAAACAATTAAAATTTATATTCATATAATATAGGACATGCTTTTTTAACAACTAGTACCAACAGACGTTACTGGTTAACTACTTTTTGGTATTTATATATGCTAAAATATTTTATTATTTATTTTGATTTCAAACCCTATATTGTTTGTCGTCGTGGTTTTAAAAGGTTCAAAATTTTTAACATTATTTTACTTAATTGAAAAACATGTTTAACGAGACTTTAATGATTTTAAAGAATACGTTTTTAATTATAGACATTGATTTTTAAATATTTTGTTCCGAATTAATCAACAGTGGTTAATGGTCACAATAGCATACTTGTTAATCGAATTATGCTATAACTAAACGTTTTGATTGCTTTACTTATAATACCAAATAAAGAGCGTTATTGTGTAACGTTTTATTTGTACATTTTATGGTCACGGTCATAGAACACTAAAATGTTGTTGTTTATATTTGTCTAAGATGGTTGATGATCTGAGTAATATACGAGTTATATTTTAATATTAAAATCGGTAAAATTAAAAGACTTATATTAATCGATATTCTACTTGAATACTTTCGAAGTTAAACTGCGTTTAAACTTTAAACTTTAAAGTATAGGTAGGTTAGGATATATTTATTAATTATTTATCATATATATATTTTTATGTACCTGAGATTTTTCATACGAATGAGTTTTAAGCTTTTTAACAAAGCGATAATATAAAACCGGGTTTTAAATTGGTTTTTTGTTTGAAAAAAATAAAATAATAATGTTTCAAAATGTATTTAAAGAAGAGAAAATGGCTGAAAAGAGTCGCCAAATATAATTGTAGCGCTAAAAACAACTCGAAAATGTGTTGGACCATAAACTGTTTTATTTCAACCTTCAACACGTAATATTTTGCAATTAAAACGGTTCACTTTTTATGTATATTATTTCCTCGTGCAGAAAACAGTGCATGGTCGTTAAAAAAAACTAGTTCTCCGCTCCCATGGTGGAATTTCAGCAATAATTTGAACGCATATTCACTATTAGTTGTTTATTATTTTCTTTTTTTATGTTCCTATAAACCCTATTGATGTACACGTATAGGTATATAATGTGTAATTTAGACTCTGAAATCTACACCATAATATGCACGCAACAAAATAACTTATATTTTGTTTTATTATTTTAAAAAAGTTATGCAATATTTATACTTGACGTTAAAGATTCTGATAATTTTACATGAAAAAAACAGTTTTTATTAACTTTAAATGAGCTTTTATAGTTTGAATATCATAATTTTATAAAAGATGATTATTTTTTTGTGTGATTTTTTTCAGAGTTTACATTTATATCAAATCGTTTGGTTGGTTCTTTGTTTTGCGTTTTCATTTTTAAGATTTATTATTTTAATGTAAATATTGTAGTTTACAGTCTATAGTTGGCCTTCATTCAAAATTGTTTTTTAAGAAAAATAAAATGATTCATAATCGTTTTCAGATTTAATAAAAAAAACACTATTTAAAGAACTAAGGACGAACACCCGGAATCAGTGTCTCACTGTCCTTTTTTTTATTTATTCGTTATTATTTTTATAAATATGGAAAAAATGATTTAAACGATTTTCGGGTTACCGGCTGATTACAAACGAAATACACTGACATTCACGCGGCTATTGTGTTGTAAAGTCTCGCGGACGCGCGCGTGTTGCCACTTCCTATACGATATCGAGTTTTTCTGACCACCCAAGGGTAAAGATACGGCCGATACGCCTGTTGTAACGAACCCCTCATAAATCGTATTCGACCGAAATGTGTGAAATATATTATCTATATACGTATATGTTTACATTTCAAAGACAAGAAGATATTTAAATACCTACGCCTTAAAATCGCCAACACCGCGTCCACCCGCTCGTCCACATTAATCTAACGCGGTCGGTCGAAAATCCATTTGCCGGTCCGTTCCGGTAACACGGTCTGTTACACAGTTAAACGTTTTTTTTATTTTAATTTTTTTTTTTTTTTTGCTCATTGGTGTCCAACAATAACGCCGGCGCGTAGAACAAACGATTTGATAAGCCCGCGACGGCGCGGCGGGTGGAGAGAGAGAAATTGAAGAAAAAAAACCCCTTTTAATGGCAAACAATTATGTAATTCGACATTGTTTTAGTTCAGTTTTTTTATTGCAGCGTGCATAGAAACAATGGTGCCATACTACGGATTGATGCAGTTGCTTCTCTGCGCGGCCACGGCCGTCGCCGGAATGATGGACGTCGAGTACAGCTGGGTGTACGTGGACTATACGTTTGCTAGCTCGCAACACCGGGAATCGGCCATCAAGTCTAAAAGGTTCATTCCGGAAAATTGTGTCATACTAGACGTAGACATGTTTCAAGGTAAATAAATAAAATAAACTGTATTGCAACGTGCGTGCATATGTATATATTATACTAGTTGTATTATAACCGAAAGTAAACAGTTTCCACGCGCGGGTCGCGGACGGCCGACGATTGTTCCCGCCACCGTCGGGTGCTCTGAAAAAACATACGTATTTTTTTTTGTATTTATAACTTATATACGTCGAATGTAAAATATAAATATTTCGTATATTTATGGAATGAACGCGTTTCGAAATATCATTTCGCTGTATTGATTTACGCACAGTTGGGTGTGTTTTAATCCGTATAATATATTGATAATATATTGTATTGTGCGCATTTATGTAGTATGCACACGAATACGCGCGCTTTATTTGAACGCAGATATTTCAAAATTGATTCAGTACCCATGAACGCCGAACAGGTCACATATACTACATTTTTAATTCACGTTGAAATAACCATTTAACTACGCACAGTAGTTTTTTTTTTCCAGAACTATGATTCGCTCCATTTTGTTTTTCCCATACATAACGAAATTCCCAAGGGCATCGACAATTATTATTTTGCCGAGCTATTAAATGTATCGTTTGTTTTATCGAAATATTATTTTGCCATTCGTAAATCCGGTGATGTGTTGTTGGAGTTTTATCATACCAAATAATCCAGAACTATAATATGATTTGCTTATGAATGAATGCAACCTCTGTTGAATATTTATGACATAGTACGCCTGTTATATATTTTTTTAATAATCATTCGAAAGTTTTTCAAACGGTGTGAACTATAGAATGTAACACGGTTATTTTCATACAATTCAAATGAGATAAAACTGTATGAAAAGTGTTTTGATAATTACGTCGATACATTTTTCAGTTTTCGATTTTATCACTATGTTAATATGCATTTTTAGGTACACATGAAGCATCGCTGTATTATAATACGGGTTCTACTCCTAATTCTCTTCCCAAACAACGAGTGTTTGTCACTATTCCTCGTATCAAATCAGGAAATCCTGCATCGATTGCTGAAATAGTCCCAGGAGATCGGCCTCATTCCGTACTGTTAGCACCGTACCCCAACTGGAAGGCCAATACCGTCGACGAAGACCATTTGCATTGTGATGATACCATTGTTTCTGTATTCAGAACCAAAGTAAGCGAAACACTAACTCGAAAATTTAATTATACGCCAAACTAATTCGTACCGTTTTAGATTGATAAACTCGGTCGTTTTTGGATCGTCGACGTCGGTACATTAGAGCAATTTGAATTGACGGCTCGTTCTGTTTGCCCTCCGAAACTCGTGATATTCGATTTGAAAAACGGAGATAAAGTTTTAAGTGAGTACAATTAGAAGTACATCCCAGTACGCTAAAGAAAGACCTATTGTGATTTTCATTGTTACAGGAATTTATAAATTTCCACCGTCACAGGTAAAAGATACTTCGTTGTTTACAAACATCGAGGTCGATGTTAGAGATACCAAGGGCAAAAATACATTTGCCTACATAGCTGATACCACTGGGTACAAATTAGTCGTGTACGATTTCAAAAACGACGACAGCTGGGTAGTGGACCAAGCGTATTTCTACCCGTATCCAAATAAGGCTCATTTTGACATTAACGGGGTAAATTTCGATTTGATGGATGGAGTTATAGGGTTAGCCTTGGGTAATGTTCAACGCGGGCGTAAATAATGTACACCGATTATCAATAATGTTCTTGTTCAGGCCCGATTACAGAAAACAAACGAAAATTGTACTTCCATTCATTCGCTAGCACGAGAGAATCCTGGGTATACACCAACGTATTGCAAAACAAATCGCTATTTCAAAACGGTTTGATCGACGGTACCGGTATATTTTTCGTATCTTCGGAAGTGAGAGATACCCAATCTAGCGTCGAAGTCATGACGGACAATGGCATACTTATATACGCGTCTATGGATAATAGTTTGTTTTGCTGGAACAGTGAGAACACATTCACAACTAACAAAATTTATCCGATTTACAAGGTGCGTAACGAGATTCGTTTATACTGTTTATAGTATATTAATTATTAATTGAAATAAAATCATGATTTAATTTCGCACCGTGCGTTGTGACACGGTATGAGTTATAACATTGTCAGTATTTACAACTTGGAATTAATTAACTTTAATACTAGGCAATTAATTAGCTTTAAATTTGTTTAAAAGTTTTAAAAGAATTTTCAAGGGATTATCGGTTATTTCACATTATGCAACAATAACTATAGATACGAATGATACGATACTAAATACGACACCACCTACAACGGTTTTTCTTTTCGTAATATTTCATTAATAACATATGAATACATTTGGGTATTATATTCAAACCTTTTTTGATTTCTCAGCAAAATTAATTTTTTTCTCAGTACCATTTTTCTCTTGAATTACAATTAACTTAAATGATTACAGTTAAAAGAAAATTATTGGTCATCAATATTGAATCCAAATGTATAAGATTTTGATGTTTTCCAGAGTGATGAAAATTTTCAATTTCCCAGTGGTATGAAAATTGTGGGTGACACCGTATGGGCAGTGTCTTGTCAACTTCAAAATCATTTCACGTCTATAGCCATAAATCGTAAATCGGTCAAGTACCGAGTGCTTGTTGGCCGTGTCGACGAATTGATAAAAGGCACTGGATGCGATAAGAGGTCAGCACCAGTCAACTCAAAATATTTCGTCGATTCTAAGATCGTATTTCCGAATTAGCCATTTGTAATTTAGTGATCGGCACTTTGTAAATATAGAATAAGGGACAATCGCTTAATGTTTATTTAAACAATGTATTTGTTCGTCATTAACACGGGTGACGTAATTTGCATACTTTTTATTTGTGATTAAAGCGAAAAATAATTGATTTTCTGTATACCTATGTACATATTATATTTACGCAAAATCATTGAACCTTGACACAAATATTATGTATAAAATAAAACACTGTGTTTAGTAAAATTCATAAAACAATTTGAAAAATTGAAAATCATGAATTGTTTCAAGGATTGGCCGATTATTTCCACGTGTCACGCGACAAAATTATTTATTAACAAGTATTTTATTATTTATTATTTAGCGCATAAAAATTGTACATAAGTTATTTATTTATTTAAAACGTGTTGCTGTAAATAATAATTGTATCGCAGTCTATTTGTCTGATTGTAAAAACAAAATCAATGCTTCAAGTCTTCGGATTGGTTTCTCTAGCAGTGGTATAAAGTATTTATCGTTAAAACCGAGTTACAGTTGATCATATACTTTTAATTTTAATAGGACCAAGTTCGACGACGAAGACGACGAGTTTCTCATCGAATCGTTCGACGGCAACACACTGCGCGAATGGCGTGATGCGCCAGACACGGGACCATGGAGCTATTCTAGAATATCTAGGGTGTTCGAAGACAAGGGTTCCACAAAACAGGTACCTAAAAAGGCGTTAGTGTTCACCGGAAACGTGAATTCGCATAACCCTGGTAAATCGACGTCCTCGTCTTACGACTGTCGAATGAGTATGGTGGACGGGCAAATAAAAACCCGAGACTGTCTGAGCAAAACTCGACGAAGGAATAGAATAAAACGTGGATCGGATTCTCTGAGGTGATATCATCAATAGTCCCTGCGCTGTCGCGCAAATCACCGGCTACAATGCATTAGTTTCTAAAAATCGCTCATAATAAAACACGTTTGTTTTTGTAATTTGTAAAAAATTGTAATTTTAAAAACCAAACGTTACCTACCTCATAGTAGTTTTTTTTTTAACTTTTAAATTTAAATGTTGTATATTACCTACTTACGCGACGTTACTTATTACTATAATATACTAAAAAGTGGAATTGCCGTAAGAGTTTATAATATAGAGATGGACGTGAGTAATTTCTCACCTGAGACGTCTGTTTTTTGCGTGTACTTTACTTTATTATACGTATCGGTAGTAAATAAACAATGTATAAAGAATATAATTATTATGAAATTCTTTAATGTGAATCTAATTTCGACGATAATGATATGTTATAGGTGTTTTAATAATTTTTAATAGTGTTTATAAGGATACCTTATATAATAGTGTAATAGTATTTTATGTGTATAAAAAGTTAAACGTTATTTGCCTAATATTACCAATAGCATTGATGACAGAATGAACAGATAGCATAGGGATTTTCGGCTAATTAAATTATGTTTATAGAGACTGCCGATAGGTAGCGTTGCACGATTGAACGAATAATTATTTTTCTTAAAATTTCATTTTTGTTCTTATCACGTGTCGCCCGCCCCGCCGCGATCGACGAGACGACCGTCGTCGTCCTTATAATAATTTCGTAAGTGATAATACGTGAACTTTGCGCGGCTAATGAGTGAAAAAAGATTGCCAAAATTCAGACGAATTTTATTCAAACTATAATATCTAATTAATATTGCAATAATTATATTAGTTCAGTCATTGACTTTAATAAGTAGATAAAAAAAAAGTACGACACAATTTTTATTAAAAATTAACAAATCAATACTTTGTCGGCCATGAATAAACACGACAAACTTGTTATACAATATAATATTGAAAACGGCATTTCAATTTCCCCGAAAAATATTCTATTTTTAGAACGACCGCTCGCCATCAAAAAAATGATAAGTCACCCCCCGCACGTCACCACAGTCACCGTCGAACGTCCCAACCCCCCTCGTTCGCCCATGATGGAGAAGCACCATCAAACAACTGCGCTTCGGTAGTCGAATATTAACGTTGCGTGCGCCGCCTGTTTATTCTATCATCAATGCTTATATATTTTTATTGAATATCAAAATGTTACAGTATAATTAATAGTTTTTTTTCTACATTCGTTTTATGTTTAATTGTAAATATTAACATTGAAATTAATTTCAGACATTAATAGATTTAAAATAAATACGTTCAGTACCTCTATACAATCAAATGTTAACGCGGCCAGTACGTCGTTTTTGAGCTGAAATAATTTACGAGAAATGTAAGGTTGTATAGTTTTATTTGTAAATAGTAACGTTTTATTATCGTTTATCGTTAGTTATTTGTAATTTATAGTAGAAAATATTAAGTTCAAACTGCGAAACGAGCAACAATTATAATCATAAACCATATTGCTCATTAATTAAACAGTACAAACAATGATTATTCATTGGAAAATATTTTAAACTTTTATTGTTTGAATAAATGAAATTATGATTTTAACCTTGTTCTAATTATCTAAGTTGAATTTATTATTTTTTAAACTATATGCGTCAAACGTTTACCTTAAATAATACAATTATTTCACTCATAGTTATTTACTAAGATTTTTTTTAATTAATTGAAAACTATTTCTGTATTTAATATAAGAAAATGTGTCATAAATTACACTGTTATATTAATGGTGTAAATACTCATTACTTGTTTACTTAATCTACACATATATGTAAGTATCTTTTGATTACATTTTTGAAACAATATTTAGTGTAACCATAACAATAGTTATATTATTAAAATACTTAAGTTTCAAATAATTAATTGGTTAAAAGATACACATGCATTCGTTGTTAGTTGATTTTCTCTGAATTGCACACCCATAATGTAAAATTTAAAAACAGTCCACTAAAATTTAGCAGCCAGCACAAGTGTATAAAAAATACTGTGTTTAGCTTCCTAGTCTTTCCTTGACTATCTAGGCAAAACAGAAAAGGTCAAATTTAGACAAATACTAAAAGTATTCGATCGATGGTTTTTCATTACATTTTTATATGCATGTAAATGTTTTTTTCTTTGTATTGATTTATAACAGTAAAAATAAAATTATGTTTAGAAACAGGGCTTAAAGTTGAAATTTCTTATTATTTATGATATTTATAAGCTCTCTTTGTATGACATTAAAATTATGTTAATCATATAAATACTGACACTTTCAATTCAAACACACTGCTCGTTAGTTATTTTTTATATATACCATATATTGGAATTTTATTATTCGTAACATATCATAAAAAAAATATTGAAATTTAAGCTGAATACATTTTTATTCCTTTGTGATTTGTATTATACTTAATCATTATGTATGATGTCTGCAATAAAATGTTTAAATAAAGTATTTTCCAACTTGATAGGATAAAACAAGGCAAACAAAATAATACATGTATCATAACAATGTCGAGCAGGCTATACAAGGAAACTGGAGATGAGACAAAATGTACAATTGATTTAATGACTAGATCGGACATCAAAACAACAGTAAGTGTGATAGACATTAAACCTGTAATTTTATTGATTATTAATAACAAAGAGAAATATTATGATGAGCCTAGGATGGTCTACAGAGAAGCGGAGGAAATCGTATGTTAACTATTCAGTATAATGTGTATAGCTAGGCAGTGTAGTAAAAACCACTTTTATTACATGTATTAGATTCAACGGGCAAAGCTTAAAATTAATTTTTATTATTTAAATTCCAAGGGCATTTCAATTTAAATTTTTGAAACTTATAATATTTTTGGGACCGATTATTTTCCCGTAATGTGTTTTCCACTTTTGAATATATTATCAATAATATTATGCCGACAACGCAGTAAACAGATATTTAAATTTAGGTGTAGTATTATATGCCCGAGTAACCAATCAGAGGACTACAATAATTATCTTAGTTAATCATATAATACATTGGTCAACGCTATCATCTAGTCCTCCTACTTTTTTACTAATAGCAATATAACATGTCTTATGTTCAGAGTTTTACTCAAAGAAGTATAAATTAGTATAAAAAGTACACCAGTCGCCAGATAGCATTGAGAAGCATGTGGTGTTTGACTACATGTTTAACCCGTGTTATGATTTGTGTCTGTATATAGTGTGTGTTGCCCATGACCTTAACTACAGTTTCCGATCAACATCTTTATATGCTCGTGCTTAACAAACCCATCATTTAATTTAATTCTGTATTTCTATTGAATTATTAGATTATACATAATTTTTCCATACATTCCATATATTTATATTAATTAACAATAGTTTTACAGGTACATGTAGTTTCACAGTGATTACATACATTTTAGTGGCGAGCTACCATTGTATACACCTCTTGAAGTCTCATCAGAAATTGAAATGTAAGTAAAATATTGTTCAACTTTAATAATTTAATTTTGTGTATGATTAATTGAACGTATGAGAGTGTAACATATACGTCTTAATACGATTTTAGACTTTGAGTGAAGCAAAGAATATTAGTAAATTGTATTACTATAGTGAATTTTTTTTCAAGTTTGTCGTTAAATTTTTTCCAGTTAAATGTTTTCAAAAATGTCATGTTTGTGTAGCAACTCTTGCAGGAATCGAAATGGTTATCTATTTAGCATCTTAGAAAATTAAAAGTAAAGTGTAATTTTCTGATTAAATCCGTCTCTCGTATTGTCTTTCTAATATTAATAACAGCATCATTTAATGGTTTTTTTTTTTTTAGTAAAATTGATTAAAAATTCAGATATCTTCATATTCTATACAGAACCATTAAAAATTATATAACTTGTTTTTATGAATGTTAATTCTTTAAGTAACTAACGGTGTGGATTCGACTAGGTATATCTAATAAAGTAACTCCGGTTATTTTATTGGCTAGTTAAGAAATTTGTATAAATTAGATTACATTTTTAAGGTAGACTATCTTAAACTGGGGCATTTGTATGACTTCACTATCTGTGCGTACTATTGTAGTAAAAAATAACAGTTGTAAAGTTACTGTCATTGAAAAAGTTATCTAATTTTAACTAATTTATTACAACAGCAAAAAAAAACTACTGAATACGCGTACCCTATACTATGATTTAACATTAGCAGTAATTATAACACCGGTTATTTGATTTTCAATCGCGATACCATGAAAATGTCAAAGAAACTTGTACCCAAGGACTATCTTGTAATTTTAAAGAAATTTAAAATTTAAAATTTATTTTCCCAGTTCGTTTAAGAGATGATGAAATACAAGTTTGATTTTAAGCTCCAAGTGTAACTTCTAATTTTTAAACTATACTAAAATAATAAAACTAAAAAAAAAGAAATTCAATATCTAAGAAGATTTTTTTATTGGAATATCGCGATAAGCTTCTATATAAACTGCAGGCTCTGATAATCTTAAAGAGTCAAAAATCCTGAACGATTGTCAACTTCCACAACATTTAGATTCCCATTGCCATTTTTATAGAAATCGCATTTGTATTTATTTCTAAAATAGACTTAATACTTTGTTTCTTATTTAAATGAACACACTTAGTTTTAGCGGTCCGTGCGTTTCAATAACAAGGATAACACGCTGAACGTATTGTTTTAAAGTTTGCATAAATGTCCGTTACTCATTGTTACAACAATGGCGATATAACGGACGCAACGCAACGGACGTACGATTCTATAAACCAAAATCAAAAAGGGGAAAAGATATTTATTTTATTTTTTTTACTGCTAAAAAATAGTCTGATATAATCTACATTACACGTCGGCGTTTTTCCTGTTCTGTTTTAGAGATAATCAAACCCAAAGGGATTGTGATATGGCGTTGTACAATACACTTTTGCAGCTGCTTGTGTGCAGCGTGGCCGCGATATCCGCGGGAATGATGAATGTCAAGTACAAGTGGTCGTACGTGGACTACGCGTTCGATAGCCCGCAACACCGAGAGTCGGCCCTCAAGTTCGGACAGTTTATACCGGAAAATTGTGTCATTCTAGACGTGGATGTGTTTGAAGGTAATAATACATAACGTATCACAGTAGTTTTCGAATGGGGGAAATAAAATTCTTCCCTAGGGAGGAATTTGGATGTAGGATAATTATATTTTTTATTTTGAAATATTAAATGATGTAAAAATGAAGTATAAAATTTCGATTTTAGCGAGTTCGCTATTTTGCCTAGCGCCCCGAAATTATACTCAGTTATGCCAGTTATACATATAAATATATGTATAAACTGTTATCGTGATCCGATCGAAATTGAACTGTTTCCACAGGCATACAAATCGCGGACAATAATATATCGAAATTATAACAACAACAGCGAAATGAGACGGCGCCGAGAAAACACAAACATGCGCATACACACTCGCTCGCAGACACTACGTGCGGTATATGTTTGTGTATGTGTCGTGTCAAACTGTTGACATTTCTGAACGTGTATATTTCGATTTACACATGGGGTTTTTATTCATTCTACATCGCATTGTATGTAATGTAAACGCCTAATGTTTGTTTAAAAATTATTCCAATATCACGGTACTCACGGGACACGTAATATCTTATGACGTGCGAGCGTTTAATTTATACGCAGCCTCATAGTTGTGTATGGAATAAAGTATAAAATAGTAGTTTTTATTTAATATTGCTGCAGGAATTGCACGACAGCTCGAACGAACCGGGCCCGGTGGGGGTAGGAATATCTTATGAATATAATGGGTGTTCGCTGATGGTTCATGTAGAAATTGATTAAAACTGTTTGAGATTAAAAACGATTGATTCATACTATTCATATTGATTCATACTATGTAATTTATTATTTTTGTATTACAGCCGTTTATGAAACTATTTAATATTTAATTATTAATGTTATTTATTTTATAGCAGTGGCGGTGCCAGGATATTTTTCTAGGTAGGACAAATGGGAGGCCAGAAATTATAAGGTTGGGCCATTAAAAAAAATGAGAATACCCCTCCCCCCCCGACAAAAAAACAGATTATATGAGCAATGAGTTTATTACTTTAATTTATTTTTAAATTATTACAATTTAAAATTTATATATTTATATATATATATTTACTGCGTATACTTAATGACCATATTATTATATTATTTAAAATCGGACCAATGCCCAGTGCATTGTTATAGTGCTCGTTAGACGTATATTGTACTACATTTGGTAGCCATCCCCACCTAGTGAAACTTCAAAAAATAAATTTCGGTAGCACTCTGAATTCAGACAATAAAATGCAGAATTGTACAATGTATAAATTCTATTTTTTGTTAACTCGGTAAAAATGTTACATGCCATCGAATAATACATTTTATAATATATAAACGACATTTAAAATTATAAATTGAATATTAAATTTTACTGACCATATCAATATGATTTTATGTACATATTTAGAATCGTCTAACACACGGCCGGGCAGTAATACCGAAAAGAGAGTTTTCGTTACTATTCCCCGCATTAAACCAGGGAATCCTGCATCGATCGCCGAATTAATCCCAGGCGATCAACCTGATACGACACTATTAGCACCATATCCTAATTGGAAGGCTAATTATCTTGTGGAAGATAAGTTAGTTTGTAGCGAGACAATTGTTTCCGTATTTAGAACTAAAGTAAGTTTACTATTTTAACTTTAATGTTAAAATCAATAAAAAAAATTAATTCGTAACGTTTTAGATCGATAGCCTCGGCCGATTTTGGGTCATCGATGTTGGTACATTAGATCAATTCGATTCTACTGCTCGTTCCGTATGCCCTCCAAAACTTTTGATATTCAACTTGAAAAATAAAGATAAAGTTATAAGTGAGCGTTATAATAATTTTTATCCCAATACATTAATGAGCGATGGTAATTTTCATTGTTACAGAAATGTATACATTCCCGTCATCGCAGATAAAGGACCAATCGCTGTTGACAAACATCGAAGTCGATATCAGGGATCCCAAGGGTTTAAATACGTTTGCTTATATATCCGATACTACCTCGTACAAACTTGTCGTGTACGATTTTAAAAACGACGATAGTTGGGTTATAGATCAAGCGTATTTCTACCCGTATCCAAATAAAGCTCATTTTAACGTTAACGGTGTAAGTTTCGATTTAATGGATGGAGTACTTGGAATGGCTTTGGGTAATATTTAGAATATTTACTAATAACGTTCCGAGGCTTAGAAATATTGTTTGTTTTTAGATCCATTAACAAAATTCAACCGAAAATTGTACTTCCATTCGTTGGCTAGCTCTAGTGAATCCTGGGTAGACACAAATATATTGCAAAATAAATCGTTATTTGAACACGGTTTAATTGATGGTACTGACAAATTCTTCGTGTCTCCTGAAGTTAGAAAAACTCAATCGTCTGTTGAAGTTATTACCGACAGCGGAGTACTTATATACGCATCTATGGATAGCAGTTTGTTTTGTTGGAACATTCGGGTTCCATTTACAGCGAAAAATACTCACTTAATATACAAGGTAAATATAATGAATATAAATTTAAATTTATTTTAATATTAGCAAGAAGTTCATTCAACACTTTGAATCTGTATAACTAAAAATAGTCATTTTCTTTTATCTTTAATAGAGACAAACTAAAATGGGGTCGTGTTATAACCAGGGTTCGGATTTTATAGCATTTGCTACTTATTATAGGATAGAGATAAAAATAGCAGAGTGGGCTATAAATTTGTTTTATGCATCAGGGACTCTAAATATGAAGTTTAATTTTGCTATTTTTTGCATATTTGAAGAATTTTAGATTTTTAGTATAATATTAATTTATAGTAGATTATATGTTTATATTACCTATTAACCATCAATTTTTACTAAAGTGCAAAGTGCAAGTCTGGATTAAATAAATATAGGCTGGGTTAGATAGCATTATTAATTAACTGTAAAAAATATAATGTAATTACTAATTATATATTTGGTTATATTGAATAGTAAATAAATAGGTATCTATTTTAATATATAAGTACCTATTATATTGGTGATTAATTATTTTTTACTTCTAATCATTAGGTTTTAATATACATAATAATTATCCAACCGACAGAATACATTTCGAAGGAAATATTAAGAGTAATCTATATTTATTAAAATATGTATTTTATCATATGGACACCTTATAGACCAGATATTATTGTTTTTCACCTGAAAAGCGACTAGATTTGCTACTAAATAATGTTTTTGAATGAACACTTTAGTATAATAGTATATGTATATTATTGTAAAAAACATAAATTATAGGGCCCTCCCTTCAAAACGACACTAGGGCCCAATTTAGCCCAGTCGCGCCACTGGACGAACAGCATACATTTTTACTGGTGTGGACCCAAGATACGTATAACATCATTTATAAATTTATAATCAATGATAACATCCATCCGCCGCGGATGTTATAACGAACGACTTTGCGATTCAGCGCGCGCGATAGGAGACAATCAGATAAATAAACATATGACTATATGAGTGTGCGTACCTAATATAGACGACTTGGCGACGAACGCGACGCGCGTAATGGATTTTATCCGTTCTCGTTATTAATATTACTCGGCGCCGAAATGAAACTCATTTCCGAAAATCGTATTGACGACAACGCGCAATTTATCAGTTCCAACGCGCGTTATATAACAGTGGTTTAATAATAATATACAATAACAATAAGTTCTTCATAACGCGTCGGTGGGTCGTACTTATTTATTACATCGATATAATATTATCACTAACCTCGGGCCGTCGTCGAATCCATTGACGACCGTTTTAATACGGCGGGTCCGAACATTTCTCAACGTATTTCGTGCTGGTACACTCGAATAAAAACACGACGCGCGAACCACGATATTACCATAATTCGATTGTTTTTGGCGGACGGTAAAATTCACAAGCCGTTTTGGCGAACGGCGGCGGCGCGACGGCGCACCGCGAACGCGACCGAGACGGAAAATACGATAAACATCGATGGTACGGTAGTATTTTAACGACGAAATAATTTGGTTGCGCCCACGCGACCGCCGTGAGACGTGCGATTATTCGTCGATAAATACTATTACCATCGCCGCGAAACGAAATTTTGAAACCGAGAAACGAGACAATGGCGGTCGGCATAGAATTCTCGAAACACGGACCCGTTTGGACTTACGCGCGAACCGACGAAGACTGAAGGGGCAACGGAAAGGAAATCCCCTCGTCGTCGGCCGTTAAAACGGTTGAAACGAACAAGCCAATGAGAATTATTCACGAATTCATGGAAAGTGATTTGTTTTTTTAACGGTCGTTTCTTTAAACGACCTCCGGACACACGACCGCGACCGCGGTATCCAGAGTTCCATCACGGCGGCCACGCGACCACACGGCCACGGCTGCGGAACATTCACGTGCCGCGCGTTACACCGTTCGCGTGATTCGCGCCGCCTGCAGTGCTGTGATAACTCGGCGTTTTTACCGAAATAGGTTTTCGAATAAAACAAGCTCACCCCGGAATCATCGCCCCTAATGCCTTCCTGAATTGCCAGGTCTGAATACTGATTCATGCCTCTGCTATATAAAACGAAACTATTGACCAAATTTAATACCACAAAGCTCTAGTGGCTCCGGATTTTTGTGGGTTGTAAAATCCTTCTCCTGACAATAACAAACACAACAAAAAAAAAGGATTAGGCAAATCGGTCCAGCCGTTCACGCGTGATGAAGATACCTGGTAAATAGGGATTCCTTTTTATATATTATTTTTACCGATTTCAACCCATTAAAAACAATATTTTGAAAATCGGGCGTCGTGGTGACACTCAGGAAGGTATTTGGAACAACTCTGTGAAAAAAAATTGGAAAATAGTTAAATAGCGTCGTCACAAAATGGGAACATAAAAAAGGCCTGTTCTTTTATATTATTTTAGATAATAGATAAAAGGATATCTCGATAATACTCTATACTATAGAGATAGTCTATAGTATATTTAGAATTTAATTTAGAATTTTTTTAGAATTTTTGGTGCTATAAAATCCGAACCCTGTTTATAACATTTCATTTTTCGGATTTATCTATGTCTTCGGTGGTGTGCAACAAACACAACGTGACATAAGGGTGTGACTAAACAATGTAAAAACCTATCAGAAATTAATAAAACAATCAGTTTTTTCACAATAACGAATCGATAAACATGCACTCCAAAGATGAAATCAGTTACTGAAAACAGACCAAAAATTATTATATCAATCTAAGAACGTTTTAAGGTTTTAACCAATATATCTATATTGTGGAGAGAAATTACCCATCTGACATCTAATGTTAAATTGTAGGTATGTAAATCACAAATATTTGATACTTTTCCAGAACGCAGAAGATTTTCAGTTTCCTACTGGCATGAAAATTGTGGGTGACAAATTATGGGCAGTGGCTTGTCAATTACAAAATCAATTCACTACCGTGAGCCAAGACCCAAGATCAATCAAGTGCCGAGTGCTCGTTGGACAGCTTGACAAATTGATAAATGACACGGGATGCAAAATGATATAGGATGCCATTCGAAATTAGTGAGTTTGCTAAAATACCCACTTGAATAAAGGTTTTTGACACACATTTATTTATACTGAGTAATTGTTTGAATAATATCCAAAGCACTATGCTTTATTATTTTTAGACCATTTATTTAACACAAAAAAAAAATGTTTCTATTCATTTAGTTTTTATAGTAAATCTTAAAATTTAAAAATATGGCTAGTAAAGTCTTAGTTATACTCGTATTCATATTATTTTAGTATGTAAATTATGTTGCCTATTAATAACACTTTTACAACTTAACATGCACTGATTTACATTTGCCATATTACAGAATAATAAAATACAATAAAAAAAAAATATCGATTAAATTGATTTATTTTTCATCTGACACTTGTTATTTAAGACATTTATTAAAATTTTTATAATATGTGTATGATTCATGATGTCTGAGTTTTTAGTTTTTTTACCATCGTTTTGTAATCCTGAAAATGTTTCCAATTGTTTACAAAAAGTTCAAAAAAAAAAACAATTATTCCGATACACTCCTAGTTTCACTCAAACGCTCGATTCTTTCTTTTGTGTTGTTTGTCATCGTCTCAATAATCTACCACTACACTGTAACATAATGTACATACTATTATAATAGTATCATGCCATAAAATATGAGTAGTTTGATGTATGGGTGCAGAATTTATAGCCGAGCAAGTTATCCAATACGATAATGGAATTTTGAAAGAAATTTATAATAATATGAAAGGTATCAGTCAAAGAAAAAACAAATTTATATTCCATATAGAAGCGTTGCATATTATAGGTATTATAGATATAAAATAGTATGTTTTCAATTGGGAAATTTAAAAAAATTTTAAACATATTTGTTTGTAACGATTACAATGAAATATTATGGATAGTAAGCGGAACGGAGAGGTCGATCAGGAAGCCATGTTTTATATTCAGTTATTTTGTTGGTTTTACGGTAATGTTTACATGCTTTAAAAATGCGAACAAAATAGTTTTTAATAGCTATTACACAACACGTGTGTATGAAAAATCCGTCGAAACATTAACGAATTCAGGATTGGAAATAATACTATTTTATACGAACACAAATTACATAAAAATTGGATACCGCCGTTGATACCTTTGTGTACAATGTCGTTTAAACCATAATAGTTATTAAAAATTTATTTTAAATTACCGTGTCATTAGGTTATTATATCGTAAAAACTAAATAATTGGAAAATAAGTTCCTTATTCACTACGTTTCTTTTCTTTGTAAGCGCGCGCACAACAATAGCATTCAGCAACGTCCACCTATATTTGATGGACACATAATAAATCTGCCCTAATTTTTAAAATAAATGAGATATTATAATTTTATAATCATAAAAAGCTTTTCGGTCAGTTAAAATAGTAAAAGCTAGGTTTAAACGTGCAATAATGTATTCGACTCGTATTAATATTAATAGTATTGTACCTACTACAAACACAAATAAAGCCTCAGTTTATAAGAAAATAGAAAACTATGGTCAAGTTTTTGAACTTTAGAAAACTAGAAAATCAGTTTCCGAACGATCGATAATAAGTTCAATGTATTTACCAGACGATTGATAAAACGTGTGGCGAGAATTCGAATAGATTCAATGAAGCGCGATCGAGCCATATGCCCCGAAAAAGACGACGGAGTATTGTGATTTGTACGATAATGAGACACGGTCGGACGGAAAGACCGAAATATAAGCATCATAACAGTATATAACGACGGAAACACGATATTAAATCAAATTATCATAACCAGCAAAAGGTATACCGCTAACGGAGGGTCGCGGTACGACGAAATAACAAGTTCACGTTGCAGTTCAGTGGCGTCCGTGAACAGTTATCGGCAATGAATTGACGTTTCGATTCATTCTCGGGTGCATATCATAGCGGATGGTCGACGTTCCACGACATTAACGCGGTGCTTTAATATACTATTATATAATCGGGCGATTGACGACGGCGACAACGTACAATGGATTATTTCATTTCAGCAGCGTGGCAGATGAGGCTCGATTAGATACCTACCTGATAATAAAATTATCTTCTTCAGCTTGCAGTCAGCCCGCCGAGAGCCATTGCCGTCAACGCCTTTTTCTTAAGATCTCTTAACGGTGACGTTTTTTGCGAAGTCGAGTTTGTTAGCCCGACGCTCAACCCCCAACCTGGATGGCCAGACCACACCAACTAATTAAACTCAGTCACTCAGTGTAAGGATATTGCGATGTACTTAGCCAATGCATATTGTATTATAGTATATTATTATAGCTACATATGTTATAAAGGATTAAAGAATATTAAAAATTACAAAATACTTAATTATATAATCTAAATTAATACACTGAAAACAAATGTCGTTTGTTTAGATTCTCTACATTTGTGTGTCTGCTCCCGCATAATACTTTTCATTTTTTTGGTACACAACCTGGGCTAAAAGTTGAAAAGTTGTCTCTGAGATTCAAACGTTAATTTTACTGAACGTACTTATAAATAAATTCACCAACTATACATAATTGTATGTGTTTATATTCCGTATGATGTTCTTACAAATTACGATAACCACTCAACCACGACCACGATGTAATGAATTCATCGAATTATCGTTGATTTTTTTAACGATATAATTCTTGACACTTTACAAAGATTTTCCATTCAAATAATGAACTGTGTATCTAATGCGATATGATTTTTTCGACGGGACCCCTGATTAATAGTAGTTCTAAATTCCGACGTTTTTCTAAAAATTACGTTTACAAAACGGATTTCTCGATATTTATTTCTCGAAAATATTCAAACACAATATTATTATGTTACGTTTTTCCTTTGGAATTAAATCCGTTAAAAAATTTGTTTATCACTGTGCGGAAGTTGTTTTAAAAAAAAAAATGTAAAACGACGAACAATAATTTTGTCTACTATTATTTGCTAGGGCTCGAATTTATAATATTACCACTCGTAATACACTTTTTATCCTTTTTTTTTTTAATAAGTACATCTGGGCGAATTCATGTCATTAATATTTGCGTCATTCTAGTCGCACATTTTTATGAAAAATTCAATTTTCTTCGCGATAATAATATCTCGTTCGATTCGTTTCGTACGAGCGATTTTTGGTTATGAATTTCGGGGGTGTCCCGCCGAGGTCTGACAAATCTAAAAAGTAGGGCACGGGATTTAAACGCGAATCGCATTTTTTTTTCTCAATGTCCAAAAGAATCGCGATGCTTTTCGTTCCATACATCAAAAAACTCAAACGCGAAACTTTTATCATATACATATATTAATTTTTTTTTATATTTTAAGCATATTTCGGAACCGAGAATAACATGCGTGTTTCGTTCAATATACACCTTTGAGTATAAATTTCACAAGTATTATTGTATTTTTTTCATTTTTTCTATCTAGCCGTTTTTTTGCTGTTCGATTTTTGAAAACGATAATATTTTCCTTACTGAGTACATATAATTGTTCATTTTTTCAAAAATTTTAGTATAGTTAATTTATTCACCTAACGAGAGTACGCACACGTGCGGAACAAAAAAAAAATACAAAAGTAGTACTGCTGCTGCTGCTAGTGCGAGCAAATTTATTCATCGAAACAACACACAATGGGTTATGATCGACCATCTTCGTTGTGTCGATCATAATTATTCGGATCGATGAACGACGGAACGACGACGAGCATCCACGCGATCACGCCAACAACGAAACAAAACGTGTCGAATGGATGTCGCGTCTCGGCTTTCCTTTGTACGGTCTTACACACTGCCGTTTAAAAGGTAAAACCGAAAAGAGAATAAACTTAAAAATAGAAATTGAACAGCAGGTTATGATCGACCATCTGATGGTCGATCATAACACGTGACGACGAGCTCCGCCCAGATGCGATCACGCCAACAACGAAACAAAACGTGTGTCATCAAATGGGGGGGGGGGAGCTCGTTGAAAATAAATAATTATTTATTTTTTTGCAGTGGCGGCCGCTTTCTTCGTAGTCTTTCTCCTCTTCTTCGTCTCGATCATCAGCGCTTCGGCCTTTCTTTTTATAAGCTTGCTGCTGCTGTTGGCGACTAAAAGTATAACCAAAGAGAAAACAGTTAAAAATAGAAAACATCAACTCGTCATCATCGTGTATCGGCACAATAAAAAGTGACGCTTTTTCGAAAACCATCGTTTTCCTCAGACTTACTGTAGTCAATCAACGGATCCGTGGCGGAGTTCGCGGTGTTCGATTTCTTATTTCGGACGGCGGCTTTTACCGGTCTACCTTCCGACGACTGAAACATAAACGAACCTTGTTTACCCCTTGTTCGTCGTCGTCGACATTTACGTTAGAGGAGAAGAAGTCTAGTCAATTTACGTTAGAGGAGGAGAAGAAGAAGAAACGTTATTTTTTTATTTTTTTTTTTTTCGGTAGTTGAATATTTGAAAGTATTGGCCGGACGGCGGATAAGTTTGACAGAAATTCAAAAAGGGACACACGCGGACACGTGGTCGCAAAAAGCAATCGGTTGGCGTAACGATTGATTGACCACGTTTGAGATTTAGTAATAATAATAACACGTACGGCTTGTGCGGCCGGTTTCGGCTTTTTTTCAGGCGCCGCCGCCGCCACCGCCGCCGCCCCCGCAGCCGCCGCCGCCGCCCTCGGAGGTAGTTTCGAGACGTGAGCAATGCGCCGTTTGCTCTTGTCCGATGTCGATTTAGCGTGGATGTCGTATTCGCTCAGGACTACAGAGTTCTGAAATATTCACGTTCCGACACATATCACGAACGTCATGAAATCAAAGGTCAACAAATTAGGTTGTTCACGATAATAAATCGTAACATAATGTTAATAATAATATAATGTTTGAATCCGTTTTCGTGGATTTTTAATTAATATAGAACAAAATCGAAGCTCACCTCGGGTTTTTTCGACTTCATGCCTGTATATAAACAGATAAAATAAGTACATTACTATTCATCACGCATACATATATTATTATTATAATAGCGACAAGGAAATGCCGTCAATACTGAACGATAAATTTAGGAACCCGGGGGCACCACACATTCAAGGCGAATCGTCGTTACACTAGCCTCGTTTCTCAATAATTCGCAAAACCGAAAAAGTCCAAGTCGTCTTATCCGGTGCTGCAGTAGTATATACTGACAGCGCGTCGATTAAAAAACTAGATTTCGATTTGGTTTTATTTTTATTTTCCATTCGCGTTTCGATCGGGTTTTATCGTACGAACAAAAAATATCGGTCCCGAAGTCGAGTGTATTTGGGAACATCGCGCGGGTAAGTAATAACGTTTCGAACTATAATACGTACGCATTTCCTGAGTATAGACTTCAGAAGTCACCACGCAAATGTTCTTGTATCTTCGTATCATTGTCGAAATCAAACGGTCGCAGGATCAATCAATTTACAAAAAATACAGCAATTCGATTCGTGCGTGCGTGCGTGCGTGTGCCGTGGCGTAGCAGAGAATCAACAAAGAATACAATGAGATATTTGTTTAGCTTTACTACGGATCGGTTTTGAAATCAACAAAAATGTTTCGGGCCAGCCATATTTTAGATATCGTATCGACGATCGATCGTGAAACCGATATATTATTTTTTTTCATTTCAGTTATTATTCACATCGAAACGAAATGAAAATCTAAACCCCCGCCGAATGTCGCGTACGTTTTACAATAATTATTATTTCACTGCGTATTTGTCCTTTACTCCGTTGTGATGGCATTGTATTTTTGCAACACACCCGCGACGTTTCGGTTAAGCGGATGATAGACACATTCGTGAGTTTAATTGACGTATAAACGTATGTATATTGAATATAAACAGGTAAATTCACGACGCGAACCTCGAACGAACGGGAGATGCGAAAACGAGCGAGTTTCCGATCAAATATAAATAATTATTCCCTAGTCAGTGTTCGGATTAGACGAGTCCGTTGACCGTCGCGTCGTAACTTTCTTTAGAAACTTATTTAAAAGGAACCATTAACACTACTATTTTATTTGGGAGTATTAACGGCAGTTCACTTCTCCGTTCAACCAATTGTCTACGAACATATCACCACGTTACATCACCTCGGATAATATATTATATTCATATTGGTAAACGTTTTGTATACGATTTTTAACTCCAGCCATTCTTTAAAGTGTATTAATATTTCGTCGCTGTATAAAGTACAGTACAATACTATTGAAATTTGTATTTTCTAATAACTTTTACCGTCTGGGCTATGCTCAATAGCATTGTCCATGGCATTCGCCTGTTATTTATTTAATTTGAAAAAAACTACAAACCTACGAACTAATTAATTGAAATGATAAACGAATAAAATGCTCTTGTGAATCAATCTTGACAAATGTATAATTGATCGATGTTCACGATAAACGTTACACAACACACGTTGCGTTTTGTAATCGTAACTCGACAATAATATATTATATTTATTTTCCATTTAAAAGTCGAAATTTCGTTCAATAATAACGAACAATGCAAATCGTAGCTATGAGAATTATGAACATTTCGTCACCGTCGTCGGTTCGTACGGTATTCGTTGACCCAGATGAACTGGGCACCTATTACAAAACGACCGTTTATTTTGAATTAATTCGAATTTTTTTATTTTTTTTTTTTTTTTTTGCTTTAATTCATTTAGTCCATCGAACACGCAGTTTTCCCATTCAACTGTCGTGACTTAAGGTTCGCTCGTATTGTCAGCACAGGGAATCGCGTGGAACACGGCGACGACGACGACGTCTGCCACAATCCGGTGACCATTGTTGTGCGCGATTGAGTGAAACCATTATTACACATTCGCCGCCTGGACCGTTCAGTTCTGTTTCGACTCCAATGCGGCGTTAATGTCTCTCATGCGCGTCCACCTATACCATAGACACTCCGACACGTCGTGCGAGCGAGTACACTATTCGGTGCTTACAGTTGCCGTTTACAGAAGAGTAGGATCGTACACAGCACATCAGTAAGTACATGTATTTTAATATGTATCGCACATAAAACAGTTTAAAATTGTCAATTTTTTTTTTTTTTTGTATTCGGTTAAAGTTTGCATAAAGTATAGATTAGATAATAATTTAATCAGTATAAACAATCGAGAGCGCAATTATTTACATCCAAAAGACTAGTACTTTTTTTAGATACTTTTGTAAAAATAAATACCTATTTTTCCAGCCAAAGTGTTCTTCCTAAACGATCGATTGCCCAATGACAAGTTTTAATTGCCATTGTGTGTTGTAAAATCATATTTTTTTAAAGTTATTCGACTATAATTCCTAGACATACATTATAAACTTTAATATTATTAAAAAATTATATTTTGTATTGTGTGTATACTTGCGAGCTGTACCTGCAGTGTAACACTGCGTATAACACACATGCACGCAACACACATTCAATGTTTATGTCTCGTTCCACATGAATTCGATTTGAAAAAAATTTGCAATTTAAAATTTTCCCACCTTCCAACTCTTTGTGTTGATATTTCAATCAAAATTCAGGAAAATGTCGAAAGTTTCTGTAGAGTTGCTTAATCATTGTCCAACATTACCTATTGCTGCGTATAGTTGTGCATTCGATATATTATATATTTGCATGTACGAGTACATAAATGTATACTTACTATTTATATTTTTTATACACACTCTATACTGAATTTATATGAACGTGGACACTAACATTTTAAAAATCTTCGAACCACATTAGTCGGTTTGATTTCGTTTGAACAATACTCGTACATAAATACGTCTATTATAATAATTGATATACATTTGAATCGTTTTTGATGATATAGCGAATTAATTAGGAACACGTATTTATTTATGTTGATTTATTTGAACACTGTTAATTTGTGTGTTCATTTGACCATTAGATTTACTTTATTCACCGGAAAAATAGTTTTGCTTACAAAGAAAAATTGTGTATAAATAAAAATAAATATGGGTGTCTGTGCGTTTCACTGTTAAGTATTATTTGTACACATTTAACAAACGTTTAAAATAACACACCGATTCGCTCCAGTAAGTATTACCGCAACAGAATTTAATATTACGCCAATAATTATTGACAGTAACTTGACTACTTACTAAATACAATATAATCGTATAACCTACATTAAACTCATTAGAATATAGCATAATTTTATTTTTATAATTAGAAAAACTATAGGCGTTCATTTAAACTACAATTTGCCCATATGAACTGTGAATATAATATATTTATATGATTCAGTGTTTATGGTATTGTTTGCTTTTGGTTTTCACAATATTGTAAAATACAGGTGTATGTTAGTTTCACCTCGGGTGTATATATATATATTTAATAAAACCAATGAAATATACCACTGGGAAATATTGTTTTAATATTTGTTTCCGTTTTTCAGATGGTTCAATACGATCAACCTCATTCGTACGTTTGGCCGGCAGATTACAACTGGATGAAACCGCAGCATCATGCTGAAGTGTCAACTGTAAGTCAAGTCAACTTTCCAGTTTCATCAACAGGTATTACAAAACATAAAATTAATCACCTAAGGATATGGACGTCGATATACATAGTCTACTTGATTTTCAAAAAGAAATAAGAGTGAAAAGTCTTTCTCTCTTGATGCCAGAACGAACAGATAATAATAAGCAGTAACTGATGTTTAACAAATCTACCGTGAAGGAACTCTTACAGCCATTAACCAATAACAAATTCACAATGCACAGAGTCGGAGAACAATATAATAGATTAGGTTAAACTTTTATTGAATAACCTTGGATCAAAAAAAAAAAAAAACACATCTCGCCAATGCTTTGATTTATATAAATATAATTGTAGCCCGTAGGTACACGTCAATCCGTATATCATATACGTATACGTATTCTATTCAGTGTGCGCTCGTTTTGCAACAATATTATATACCGATAAGTTTGACACAGTAGCATAATAATTGGAATTTTTTTCTGGTTCAACTGTTGAACTGTATTTGTTTTTTTTTTATTATTATTATTATTGCACCTAAAATTTTTTTGTATTTTAAAAATAAATACAAATGTCACTGCAATGGGCGAAAAACGTAATATTTTTCATATTTTATTTGTAATTTTTAACGTTATATTTTAGTCTATTTAAATCGGTCGGTCATATTTTATTATAATTACTTTAATTTTATTTTTCCATACTAAAAAATTGATTTGATTCGAATTCGAAAAATTCCAGAAATATTGGTGCCATGGCTGTTATCCATGTGGATGATGGGAAACAAAACTCCTACGGAATATCCTAAACAACCCAAATCGGTGAGAAAACACAATCGAAATGGCCGAAACGAAAACGCGGGGTTCAAAGATCGTTTTGCGTGGGGTCAAATTGATCTGGAATACCCTAATCAAGAATCCAAACAAAAGGCGATGAAAAGTCGAGCTTTTATACCGATCAACAACCTGCCTCTGGGGCTGGAGGTATGGAGGAGCAAAATGTTCCTAAGCTTACCGCAGTGGAGACCAGGGATACCGGTAACGTTGACGTACGTGAGTTTGAACAGCCGCTCTAAATCTCCGGTGTTGAAGCCCTATCCGTCGTGGAATTGGTAATTCGTTTTTTTTTTTTTTATTTATACGCGATAATAATGGTGGAAAACGACGGCAATCATCCGTTCGGGCGGTTACAATAATTATTATCGTCGACTACGATGAAATAAAACTGGCGTTTTATCGTTTTTCAGGTACACTAATAACGCGGATCGCTGCCACGGTCTAGTATCTGTGTTTCGAATGGAAGTCGATAAGTGTGACCGATTATGGGTATTAGACACAGGTGCCATAAACTTGGCGAAGGGTGTCGATCAAATATGTCCGGTCAAATTGGATGTGTTCGATTTGAAAACCGACAGGCACATCAGACGTTATGTGATCCCGACCAATCAAACGTTAAAGGATTCGCTGTTTACGAACATCGTGGTTGAAATTATCAACAATAACTGTGAAGATGCGTATGCTTACGTCTCGGACGTATTTCAATACGGCTTGGTCGTCTACAACTATAAAAAGGTACGTCTATAATATTGATCGATACTTTCGTATATTAACTCTTGCGAAATCGATGAGAAATCAGCTACAGTATAATGATCATTGACCAGAACGTTTATTTATTGTATACACGCGCCATTATATTTCGAACATTTTGTGAAAATTAATTTTCGCGTAAAGTATGTTTTGTTTTACGCGTCTCGCACCGTATCGCCTCCGACAATGTTACTCGGAACAACAGATTTTGGATAATAAAAACGTATATTATTTCTATTTCGAATTTCTCATCAATTCATACGATTCGCGCCTACATATTAGATAATAATTATAGTTTATCGACTTGATTTTCGTCACCACTGCCGCGGATTAGAAATTAGACCGACCCCTCCTCAAAACTCGGACGATTAGCAGGACCTTTAGCAGGACGCGCGTGCTTGCTGCGCCCACTCTGATCGCTTCGGCGCCGTTCGTTCGCAGGGCACCTCGCACCGGATCAACCATCCGTACTTCTACCCGGACCCGTTGTACTGCCACTACAACATGGACGGCATCACGTTCAACTGGATGGACGGCATTTTCGGCATGTGCCTGTCGCCGGCGGCGGCGGCGGCGGGCCCGGGACAGCGGCGGCTGCTGTACTTCCACTCGCTGTCCAGCCACAACGAGTTCTACGTGCCAACCGCGTCGTTGCGCGACGACGCGTTGCGGCCCGGCGACATCATCGAACACTTTGTCGCGCTCAACGAGTCGCGGTGCGCCAGACACCAGTCGTGCCAGTCGTCCGGCATGGCCATGGACGGCCGGGGCGTCATGTACTACAACCTGGTGACGATGGGCAAGGTGGGCTGCTGGGACTCGAGCCGCGACTTCGGGCCGGCCACGCAGGCCGTGCTGCCCGGCGGCGGCCCGGCGGCCGCGATGAGCTTTCCCAACGATCTCAAGGTGGACAAGGAGCCCGCGCAGCGCGTCTGGATGCTCAGCAACGGGCTGCACAAGTACCTGTACGGCAAGACCGACCCGGCCGAGATCAACTTCCGAATAATGGCCGCGTACACGGACCACGTGGTCAAGGGCACGGTATGCGATCCGTCCGGCTGACGTCTCGCCCCTCCCGGTAGAGTATTGGCGGCTAGGTGATCGGCGGCCGAGTGTTATAGTCTAGAGTCGATCGAATATTATAATTTACGTGTCTAAAATTTCAACGAAAAAAAAAAAAAAACCAAGCGTCAGAGACGTGGCTAATCAAAAGCGATACTTTTTTCGAAATTCCCATTGTCGTCCGCGAAACGTTTTTACACTTCTATAATGTGGCCCGACAGTCCGCGGCAGACTCAGTGTCGTAGGCCGGCCAACCGACCGAGAACGGGTGCATTGATTACGTAGAAAACTCGATCGATCGCCGTTAAAAACGGTTTCCTCAACACCGACCACTAGTTATTCCTTCTAGAGCACTCGATGTAACCGTAATAACGTGACCTATTGGTTTCGCGACGTTCGTTTCTTTCATTCCGCACGTGCACGCCGTTGGGTGTCGTTTAATCGAATCGACAACAATTGCTACTGAACGCTGCAGTACGCGTGTTACAAATAATTCAAAAATGCCATACGAAAATGTACGATCGTTCAACACTCGCACCCGGGACCGTCGAAAAAGTACGCGGAGTATCTGCCGATACACTCGAGGCATAGGATAGCCGTCCCCGATTGGCAGGTACCAGTTCTAGGTTGCCAAACGTTTGGGGGACGACACAAATCGCATATCATTTGCTCAATATCATTATTTACGTATACTTTAGACGCATTGCTTCATTTTTAATATTATATATATTATGTTTTATAATTTATGTTGTACACATTGTATATTCTAACGATAGTTTCCAACCAGTATTTTAATAATATCTACAAGTGCCAAGTGATCTTTATAATATATTATATAGAGGACCCTTTACCATTTGATAAGGCAATAAAATAGCTTAAAAACAAAAAAAAATAATAGTTGACAACAATCTTGAAAATATACAGGATTGAAATGTACTTTATATGTTTACGATTAAAAAAATAAAAAAAAATAGACCTCCCTTTTTAAGGATTTTTATCGATAATTTTAATTTTACTAGTATTTTCATATAACTATTATTACACATAACTACTTGATAAAATTTCCTCCCGAAACACATTTATATCATATACGTAATATGTATAAACCAAATATTCTTTGGGTCGATTAAAGTAAAAAAGCAACTATACGAATATTGCGTTACGCGTATTTAGTGACACAACGTGGTCATTAAATATTGCCTTGTGACAGCTATAATAATATCGTCAATTTTTTTTTTTCCTAACAAGAGTTTTAGCTAACGGATAATCCAGCGCAGTAATATATATATATATATTTGGTATTACATCTTCGTCTACAAATAATACCCAACTATATTTTAAATTTATTATATTTTTACAATGGCGTTTTGAAAAGTGTGAAATTCCAACCAATGATAATTCTGGGAAATGTGTAGGAAGGAAAAACAAACGTTAAGAGTACAGGACATAGATACCCTTTTTTAGTTTTAAAAATTGATTTGCAGGCATCGGTCTTGGGAAAAAATCATACGTTACGATTTTCTTAATTTTCATAAATCATCAAAAACTTCCACAACCACCTCAACACGTGACATACTGATGAAATAGAAGTCTTATTTTTCATTCAAAAATATACCGTAACACTTCACTAGGAAAGTGAAACTCTCGTTCTTAAAAACGATTCGTAAACTCATTTTTCATTTGATTGCGTCAACGATGTAATTTATCAAACCAGTGACAGTATGTGTATTTTAAGATATTACGTAGTTTATACATTCAAACGAATATACCTATTTACAGTTTAATCATAATTGTACATAATTATTTTTACTATTATAGGCGTTTTGGGGTCTTATACAACAAATGTTTACGTTTGTTTATAATGTGAAAAATTAATGAAAATTCTTCTACTATGTTTAGTTAAAACTTAAAAGACTATTAAAAAACTATTTCTGTAATTTGAAACCCAAAGATTTACCACGTTTTTGCTATAGGTATACAAATTAGTATAGAAATATTCATTGGTTTTTATTTTGTTGAACGTGGGATATTGAATTCTATATTTTTCATAGTTTAAAATTATCAATGGTTACCTAGTTAATATCCTAGATATATCGCATTGCATTACTACCCACTAATCAAATTTGTTTATATTACTTAAGACACAATTTTGTAGTATAAAAGCTCAAGATTTAAAAACTGTCTACCTCATCTAAGTTACCACTTAAAGTTTAGTTGAACGAAATGAAGAGTCGAAGAGGATAATGTTCAAATGTCTTCGCCATCATAAGTTGCATTCAAACGTAATAACATTGACGCTTAATTTGTGTTGAAAATGGTTCATACATAAATCTATATAAGTGATTTCCGGTCAATTTAAATAAGTCCAACATAACAATTTCGATCCGTTGTCGTTATTCCAAAAAGTCTCTTTCTTTTTTTTAAATGAATCATAAATTATTGTATTAACTACAGTAGGTTATTACCTAGACGAATAGACCCCATTCAGAAACTAATAGGTAGTAGGTACGCCCCTAATAATGTATTATTTTATCTTTATATATTAGACCTTTTTTTTTATTTTATTTATTTAATTGTAATTTAATGATTTTTTTTTTTTATCAAATTGTGAAATAACCTTTTTTAAACTGTATTGTAAACATTGTTATGTAAGTCCGGTAAATATAATAAGTATGTAAATTATATTTATAAATTTGTACATAATGTGTTATAAAAACATGACTACCTACATCACTAATATAATAAGTAGGTACCCTACCTACATACAGCAAAATCTAAATTCATCTAAATATTATAAACTCAAACAATAATATTATATTATATTGCAAAATAACTAAAAAAATGATTAAAGATAATGTCCAATTTAGATTATTTATTTTTAGGTTATCCGCCACCTTGTGGGACGCCAGAAGTTACTGAAATATAGGAGAAGAATAATAATTATGGATTTTAATAAGTTGTGTACGAGTTGTGAGATATGAATCTTGATAACTCTTGAACAATTATTTCATATTTTTCGAATCGTCGAGTTTATAACGTCTTAAAAATGAACAAAATCCAAAATTATGCCCAAAAAATATTATTGTTGAGTTTTTTCGACTAACTATCCGAATTTAAATTCAAAAGTATGTTTTAAATATCAATAAGTACTTAACGTTTCATTGAATTTATTATTAATCGTTTAATTATGAATTTTAATTTTACTCTATGTACTTATTAACAGTTATCAGTCAATGCAATAGTGAAATTTGCAGCAATTTGCACATTTAAAGATGTCAATAGAATGTTCAAGGTTTTCTACGTTTGATATACGTGACACGTTGTAAACGATAAACTACATAGTGAATTGGCATCAAACAATATATGTAGTTATAAAAATGTTATCGCAATGCAGAAATTATTTCAAATGCATCAACTATTAAAAAAAGATAAAAAGATTTAAATTTTGAAAACTAAATATTTTATTCGGTCAAATTTGATTTACAATTTAGATTAAATGTTTAAAAACATATATACAAATTATATATATAACATATTTTACTTATTTTACTAATCAATATCATAATATTATTCAGATGTATTTTATCTGGTCCATAAATATTATCTTGGCTGATTAGTATAAGAACGTTTCTCCGATTGATTTCACACCTACAGTCCAACGGTAAAATAAATGAGATCAGCTTATCTTAAAACGATCGGCAACAAACAATAAATCATAAACAATTTGATTAATTTGAATTAGGTACGCGTATTGTATGACGTTTATGCCAACATACCGCTACTGTCCACTACCGCAATACGCGTACGAGTAGGTTAAACTTGGCATCTGCCTAATGAACTTATGTTAAATTCCATTATTTTTTTATCAATTTCTTAATGGCGTAACATTTTCAGAGGATAATGAAATCTTCCTCCTAGTAGTGTTTTTGTGCTCTGTGTGTGTATCCAATGCTAAAAACTACCCATCATCTGGGTAGTAGGTAAGGGGGGTTTGGGTCGAACGAAAACATTTTAGGTACTACAAAAACGTCTGCCCATTACCAATAATTTTAAGTCTAAACCCCATCCATTAATAATCTATACCTACGCCATTGCCAATCATAAACATAATATTTCCTTGGATTTAAAGGATTTGTCGAGCTTGGTTTATCAAGTACCCGAGTTAACAGCCAGTCCTGGTCTGCATTCAGGTACCTATATGGCTATATATGTATATAAGTTAATGTAGACTATAAGAAACCTATTTGTTTATTGTTGGATGATAGATTATATTCGAGTTTAACAAGTTTAACATTAAACATTTACAATATTGTTTTCACAAACAGTGTACACAGGTACACATTTTTATTATTTTTCATTAATTACATAATTAGGTACTTTTTGAATCTTATTTATAAATACATCTATAATAAATTGTTTTCATGGTTGTACATGTGTTACGTCATAAGTCATAAAAACGAGTTGAGTCCACAGAACAGACACATATAAATAAATACTTTAAGTGGTCGGTACACTCTTACAATCAACGATACAATCAACACGTAACTCAACAGCTGTTTTGTGTTTTTTTTCTTTCTTTATCATTCGACTTCGGACCTCCAATCGCATTAATCGCAACGTATTGCTGTTGTAACTTAAAAATTACAATGCAAAAACAATAAAGGAATAACTTACTATTATTTATTAGTTATCATTGATTTGCATTTTTCAACCAGTCTCAGTGTGTTTTCTACTTCCATCCACGCCACTAGACAGACGTGTCATTTATATTTCCTTTGATTAGTATTGTTTTTAATTAATCGTAAGAAAACTGAGAAATGGCTTTAACAAAAGGTAAACTGTAAACATAATTTTATAATAATTCATAAAGTCAATTGGATACAATGTAAATTTGTTTGTTTCAGGTATTTTCATTGTAGCAGCTAAGAGAACTCCGTTTGCTACATACGGTGGTAAATTCGTAAAAACTTCATCTACTGAACTGCAAGTTGTAGCTGCAAAAGCTGCACTTTTAGCCGGAAATGTTGATCCAAATATTGTTGATTCAGTTATAATTGGAAATGTTCTAATGGTAATTTTGTGGACATGGTTTTAATAATGAATTTATTATTTATATAATTCTGATAACACGCCTATGTAGGTATTTAGACTACAAGATAGATTAAACAAAAAATAGTTAAATCTATCTGTGTTTTAACTAACACTGTACTAAAATAATTCATTTATTTTGATATGAAAGTATTTTGAAACATATTGTAGTCCAAAAATAATTCTATTTACCTTTTAACTACTTTAACAAATTCATTTTAATTTATAATAATTTAAATCGGTGAAAAAAACACACTGGTGTTGCACACTTCCTAGAAATAGATTGAAAAAAAAAAACTAAACAAAGTTGTGAATTGAATTGAAGTAAAAAATAAAAAGTATTTTTTCTTATTCCAAGCCACTGAGGTTTTGAGTAGATTTGGAACGTACGTTTTATCAAATACAGATTACATAAATTTATTTAAAAATTAAAAAAAAATCTTATTTAAACTGTATCTTCTCTGTTTTTATTTAAATAGTACATATTAGAATATTAGTATTAGAGTAGATACATTAAAGTGTATGTTTATGATTTTTAACTGATTCAGAAAAAATGCAATAACTTTTTTAAATTTTATGTCTTTATACTCATTTTTTAACAACACTTGAGTTTATGGTTTTCACTTGTGATTAATTTTAAAACATTTTTTAAACTTAAAAATTACAAAGTATGAGTCGCCCTTTTTTCACAAAACAAAATAGAAAAAAAATATTATTTCCAAATTCTTATAGAAAGATTGCCCTAAAACAGTATAGATTCACTAAAAGGTAACCATACCCAGAGTTAAGATGTTGAATTATGACTTATATGAATCTTAATTTTCCTATTAAAATCATTTGTATTTCATTAAATTATGACACTCCAATTTTATTGTTGCAAAGTTTTCTTTCTCTGAACAATCATAAAATCAAACATTTCCATAAGAAAATAATACAATACCTGGACTGACGGTAATATTGATTATTTTTCATTTCTAGAACACTTCTTCGGATGGTGCATTTTTACCAAGGCATGTACTTCTTCACAGTGGAATTCCACAAGACCGCAATGCGTTGGGTGTCAATAGATTATGTGGATCTGGATTCCAGTCCATTGTAAATGGAGCACAGGTACAACAAATTGAATAGCTACATAAACCTATTATATACTATGCTTTACTGTTCTTCATTATTTATTTATTTTTATCTCATTAGAGTATCATTTCCGGCGAGTCTCATGTTGTATTAACCGGAGGAGTAGATAACATGAGTCAAGCTCCATATGTTGTTCGTAATGCTCGTTTTGGAATGCCACTTGGAGCACCAAATGCTTTTGAAGACAGTCTGTGGACTGGATTAACTGATACATATTGTAAATTACCCATGGCACTGACTGCAGAAAAATTAGCTGAAGTATATAAAGTCACAAGACAAGAAGTGGATGATTTTGCATTGCGATCTCAGACATTATGGAAACAAGGTAACAATAATTAAATAATCAAAGAATTTAATGATTTAAATTTAGTCTAAAATATATATTAAGTTACTTATAAATTTGAATTTTTTTTTAGCACATGATAACAATGTATTTAACGCTGAAATAGCTCCAGTGACTATAAAAGTGAAAAGATCAGATGTAAGTGTAGATACCGATGAACACCCAAAACCGAAAACTACTCTTGAAACATTAGCAAAATTACCAACTGTTTTTAAAAAAGACGGAGTAGTAACTGCTGGTTCAGCATCTGTAAGTACGCATTAAGTATACTTTTAACACATTTCTTAGTACATATTTTTTTAAAAAATTAGGGAATTTGTGATGGTGCTGGAGCAGTCATATTAGCCAGCGAGGAAGCCTTGAAGAAATATTCTCTAACTCCTTTGGCAAGATTAGTCGGTTACTCAGTAGTAGGTGTTGATCCCAGTATAATGGGCATTGGTCCAGCTCCATCGATTTCAAAATTGTTGAGTCTTAGTGGAAAAACGCTTAATGATATTGATCTAGTTGAGGTAGCTTAAATGAATATTTCAAAATTATTATCAAAAGTTTTAATTGTAATGTGATCATTATGTTTTAAGATTAACGAGGCTTTTGGTGCTCAAACTCTTGCTTGCCAAAAGGAATTGAAACTAGACATACAGAAACTCAATGTCAATGGCGGTGCTATTGCACTTGGCCATCCATTGGCAGCATCCGGGTCCAGAATTACGAGTCATCTTGTTCATGAACTCAGGTGAGTTGATTTTACTAAACGTACCTAAACACTATTGAAATTTTATTTCAAAACAAGGAAGTGTATATTTAACTTGACCTTATTATATAATATCTATTACATCATATGTTAATGTCATTCTTTAAATTCATTTATCTGTTTAGACTTTGTTAACATTGATCAACAAAATAAAATAACACTCTAATGAACATAAACTTTGATATTATAAAATACATTATTAATTGCATTAAATAATACATGTTTCTATGAAATTGTTATTCATTTTCTTCTTCTAATGATAAACTATTTCATATTTTTAAACATTTACTTCTCAATTATTTTTATCAAATCAATGGATAATTGTGTGTATACATATATGTATATATTTTAGCGAATTATAATATTAAATACATTTTTTTTCTTTTTCAGACGTAAGGATCTTAAATACGGAATTGGTTCTGCCTGTATTGGTGGAGGACAAGGAATTGCTCTCATGGTTGAAAAAGTTTAAGAAAATATACTTTTATTTAACGTAAGACTGGTTTTTGGGATTATTTTTACCAACAAGAAAATTTTATTTTTGTGTAAAAAAAAATTTGTTATACTCTACTGTTCTTTATTTTATTCTAATATTTAACATACCAATTATCGATAAATGTGCCTATATTTTTTATATAAAATTATTTTAATTTGTTTTTTTACAACATATTATAATCAAAAGATTGCTCGCTATTTTTTTCAAAATTTATTTTATATCAATTATGTTTCTGATATATTAAAATTAATTTTATATCTGGATAAAGTAGTTTGAGAAGAATTTACTTTTAAAAATACTTTTTCATGTTTATTTATCACTAAAATTTCTTGCCACTTTTTGTTTCAGAATTATCTGACCGTTGTAAAGATTATATTAAATTGAAGACACTTCACTAATATTAAATAATCTAATTCACAAAGAATATACATTTCAGTTTACCACAACTCAGGGAAGTCTATCATTATGGTAGGACGTAGGTTCTTTTTTTTTTTCAAATAATAAAAGTCAATTTAAATTTTAGTAATAATTTATTTTATATATTTCAACATAAATAAGTTCTTACAAAGTTTAAAGCTTTAGCATTAACTTTATTGCATTTCACATGATTCCTATAGGAATTACATAATATCATCGTTATCAAATTCATCAAATGTATACATTTTCATTACTCGAACTCAAAATCAATTAAAACGTCTCAACTTCAATAATCCAGCTGGATTCAGATCGAATATTGGTCTTGATCAGGTAGCAATTAGTATGTACTACTAGAGGATTTTCAAGGACACGCCAACAACAAAATCAATATTGTTCCCCCGCCTTCATTAAGTATTAGTTCTGATTATAAATTACGACACGGAAAAGATATAATTATTAATTATTTATTAGTGAAAATATCAATGATTTTTCAATTAATGCTCTCTCAACTTTTATTAAAAAAGTGTGTTTTCCAAGTCGACAGCAATGAGACTTCAGCACTGCCCGTGTCCTGATTTACTTATTGCTAAGCAGTATTCAGAACATTTTTTAATTAAATATTTTTATATTACAGGACAATACAATAAGTTTTTAGTGAATGGCAAGCGGTATATTGCTCCTCTTTTATATCAAACTTTGCGGTAGTAAATTCTATTTGTATAAAAATAAAACTATAAAAACTTTGATAAAACCATTCTGAAACAAAAATTTCAATAAAAAAAAAAAAAAACATTTAGTGATTGGCATTTTTTGGTGTAACTCGATTCTAGCTGATACCCTAATCGAGTACCTGAAATGAGTGGCACCGAACGCTATATCTAGCCAGTTCAATTGAGCCGGTTAAATTGATGGGGGGGCAATACCCCTCAGGCCCAGATATTTAATTTATATATTATATATAAAGTACAAATTTTCCACTTTTTAAGGACCCCGAAAATTGTTGATACCACTCCGGGAACATTAAATCTGAAATAAACACTTTTTCGGCGCCACTGCCTGAAATACTTATAATAAATCACCAAAAGGCACCTTAAATCAGGTAAATAGATCAAAATTTGCTAATCTAGTTAGATTTTTTTATTTCAATAAACGTATAATTAGATTTCATGATGTTACAAACTAAACTAAAAAGTTTGAACAACCAATAACATTGTTAGATGAGAACATTTAAAACTAAAAAGTTTTAAATAGTATCTTTATTTTATAAATGTTATCATAGTAAACTATTTAAATCATTGGTGTTTATATACCAATTAGAAAATAAATATCAAAATTAAACTAAAAATATATTAGTGCTATTTTTTTTTACTTTAAAATATTAGTATTACAATTGCATACTTATTCTAAATAGTAATATTGATTTTATTGTGAAATGAGAATTCTAAGTAAAAACTATTCACGGATTGAATGAGAATTGGTTAATATTGAAGTGAAAATACTTCTATAAATGTATTATATTAGAATTAAAGTGTAGCATATTCTTCAAATGTTATCTTCTTCTAAAGGCTGTTTTCTTTCTTCTTCTGGTATTTCACACCAATTTGGCGATGGTTCATAGGATGATAACCAATCAAAATCGTTTATTATTTTCCAATTGTTATTTGATTCATCAAAATTAACCATTTCAAAAGATTTTTTTAATATTGGACTACTAATTAGTGAAAGAGGAGCAAATCGCAATTGCTTGCTGTTTTCTATTATAGCACTACTAGTAACATAAATATAAAAATCAGTCTCAACAGTATCATGGATGCGTAATTGTTGAGATGCACATATAAATATTGTGTTCTTACAGTTTTCAACGAAAATCGATGTACTTGCACATGCAAATACTTTACATGCTGACAACGATGATACACGGACAGTACTAGGAGTACCACAAATAAATACATTGCAATTACTTAAAACATCTAGAGCTATATCTTTCGAACAAGTTTGGTCTTCGGTAAGTTTCAAACTTTCATTGGAACGGTTATTAAACCCATAATCTTCTTTATAAACTTTAAATTTATCTATTGGTTCAAATGTATCTTCAACTTTCACTTTTACTTCTGATTTAGTTGGTCGTTTGCCAAAAGCAAATTTTTTCTTAGGTAAAAACTTTTCATGCATTTGCTCATAATATTTAGTTATATCCTTGATTTCATTTGCACATTTTTTCATATTAAAACCTGGTAAAAATGTTTTGGAATCATTAACAAACTCTTGAAGTTCGTTAATTTTATGCAAAATTTCTTGGAAATGTTCGGTTTCATTACAGTTTTTTTCAATACTAGTTAACATATCATTTATTTCTTTTAATTTTGTTTTAAATGATAAATCAAATGAAGATCTTTGATTAAGTGGTTTTTCTACAGATGTTGAGTCCATGTTTGATAAGAAAAAAACCTGAGTTGTAGGAATGTATTGAAGATCCTTTAATTGATTATTTACAAGATGATGTTCGCTCGTAAATCAATTGAGCAGTAGCGACGACATACGACCAAATAAAAACAGTTATTAACAAAAGGCTCTGAAAAAAGAAAACTGTTTATAATCAAAATAATTTACTAGTAGGTAGGTAACTATAACATATTAAAATACATATATACCATAACAATTACATAAATATAAAAATCCAATAAGAGTTAGAATATAGGCTATGCACATACCTATTAAATGCCAATAAAAAGAAATAATAGAAATAAATGAATAATACTATCTGAGTAACCTAGTGGTTAAAAAATGTTGATATCTTATTTCATGACATTGTTTTTTCATGCCTGATATTATGATTGTTTGTTAAAAAGAAGATAGAAAACATTTTTGTTATTAATATCTTTGATAGTACTCTATGTCTCAAATAATCTGTTTCAGAAACCTATATAATGCACACCACAATAATAAAATCTAAATCCACCTATGATTATCTTAGCTCAATCGAATCAAATATTTATATTTTCTACTGTTTGTGATATGGTATATAATTAAAAATTAATCAATAATAAGTATATGTAATTAAATTAAAAACTTACAATATTAATTGCATTAATTGTTTTCTTATTCGGCACCATAACTGTGACTGGAAAACCTATAGTGCAGAAAAAGCTAAAATTTAGTCGAGTAATTTTTTTTTTTCCCTTAATAATCGTTATACCTGAAAAGCAATATACTTTAGATGAACAATAGTAAACCAAAAATATTACATGGTGACAAATCGTATAAATGAAATGAACTGTTCAGAAGGTTAAAAATTCAAAAAATCTATTCCAAAATCTTGCATTTTACCATATTAATATTATGATTTTGAAAAATAATCATTATCTATGCTTGAATCGGTTATCACGTGATAACGTATCGAACTTATATTTCTTTTACCATTACCATATTATACCACGGTTTCAAAAGACCGTTTAAGACCATTTTGATCATAGACCATATTCGACAATAATTTTGATATTGCAAAAAAAAAAAAAAATACGTTTGAATCTTATTAGTGTCGTTCATTAACTCTCTTAATTTTATTCATTTTAATAATTATTCGTTACAATAATATATAAATAAATACTAATATTATATTTTATTTTTTTATAGATGTCAAAGACTTGATGTTTAAAAAAAATGAATGATAAAATTTTTCGAAGTACTAAAGTCTGAAAGTAAGTTTTACCATAGAGTAATTAATCCATAATATTATGTGTTGCACATTATTCTATAAAGGGCCATTTATAGTTCTACGGTTAAACACTGATTATATTATATTCTGTGTGTTCAGTCGTCGATTAAATTACGATTAATCTTTTAATGTTATTTAGTTGGTCATGGTTGATGATAGTATTTATAATCAATGGTTATACGTTAAAATTTATAATATACCTTAAAATTATTCTATCTTCTCTGAAACGTTGAAATTAATCAGATTAACTATTAAATTGAACACATAAAAACTTCCATGTGATTTCACAATTTTCATAATAAGTCGTTAAAATAGTACATTTTCTGATTGATATAATGATATTACGAAAAATATAAACTCAAAAATCTCAATTTCGTGAACATTCTGTTTTTCGTTGAATCTATTTCGCATGCCGCTAATGTATGCTTCTAATGGGTGTATTACTAAAAGGTAAGAAATAAGATTTTGAATTAAGCTCACTTATAAATTTTTTCAATCAATTGAAAGTTGCTTGTGGCAAAGCATAATGCAAAACATGGTGTAATATTCAAAAGGTTTGGAATTTTATAAAACTATTTGAATACATATTCTTATATCTATATATCTATATTATTATATCTTATATCTATCTTATTTTATTTGAATGTGGGAATCAGATATTTATTAATAGACATTTCCTTTTCGATATGAATCGTATCAATCTCCGCCCCTATGCTTATTTTATTTGAATGTGGGAATCGGATATTTATTAATAGACATTTTCTTTTCGATATGAATCGTTTCGATTGCGACAACGGTTAAATTACTAATTAGCATTACTTGTAAACTTAAAAACATTTTTAGTACTTTATTCATACCTTCCATATGCCTGCCTACCTTAAAAAATATATATACAAAGTAATTTGTGTTACCAAACGGCTGAACATTGATTTAAAAAGTTTTGATTATTGATTCAAAATATATACTATCTAATTTTAATGTAAAATTATCTAGGTACACTGCATTATTTAATTTTATATAAATTCTTTTTCAATATGTAATTAAAGCATCTGTTTATTATTTTAATTCGTTGTTTCAGATTTTATTTTAATACGCCAATCAAACAGATCTATATGCCTGTTCATATTCAAAATAACTTGTAGTGACTTGATAAATCAAAAACGAAAAAGTATAAGCAACTAAAATGTCTTCTTTTTCTAAATATTCTACTTCTTACCATGAGTCTACTAGTTCAGATTCAGAAAATGAAATTAGAAACTATAGTGCATTTGAAAATCTTAGAGCAAACTTGAAAAACACCGTTAAAACGAGATTAGCTTCAAATTTATCTCGTCAAACTTTAAATAACTCTTTAAGATACTTTAAAAAACTCAGAAAACAAAAAAACTTACAACGTGCATCAGGTGTTCTGCCTGAAAATAAGAATACTACTCTGCCATACTCTTTAAATTCAATGAAGATCAAACATAGTTTACCTAATTCAAAAAACATTTCAGTTAACAAAAAAAAAAAGTATAATTCTAAGAAAGAAAAAAATTCTTATTCAAACTCGTATTCAATTAATCTGAACAATAAATTTACGGCTGCCGTTGAATCTTCGTCTTCATCTGATTTTTCCCATTTAAAATTGATTTCGACAGATAAAGGGATTAATACTTCTGACACTAAGGAGTCGACACGTAGTAAATCTGACTTCGATAAAAAAAAAACAACTATTAATAATTCAAATTACAGAAGTTTGTCATCAAATTCTAGTGACTTTTCTCAGATAAATATTGACTCTGAAAACTTTAAAAATAGCGGTGGTAATGAATTGAATTTGCAAGAATTGTTGTCAGATTGTAGTCTATCTTTTGTTGAAAAAGAATATAGTAATGAAGATGGTCAATTGTACTCAACACTAAATACAAATAAGCCTTTTATACAAATGGAATCAAAATCCCCAAAAACGTTATCCATGAACTTAAGTTTTGGAATTGATGATAACCTACCACAAAAACCTACAGATGTTTTTATAAATTTACCTGATTTACCGAATAATGAAACTGAGGATGAACATTATCAATTTATGGATACAATGGAAACCGATGAACATGAACATGTATTAAATAGTGGACATTGTAAACTTGATAAAACAAAATCATTTTCCGATGACGTTGACTTGAATGAACCCGTTTCTAATTCTGTCAAATCAGTTGAAGGAAATATTGCTTCAGAACCAGTTTGTAAGTATTGTAATGGTTCTAAACAATTGAAAACTGATACTCAAAATTCAAGTCATTCTACTTCTGATAATACATATAAAAAAAAGAATAAATCAAAAAGTCTACTTATAAATACAACAAAAAAAACTGAAATTTTGCGAATTAAAAAATCCCGTGAAACGAACAAATTAAAAAAACACAGTTCTTCAAACAAGAGTATTATTGATGATATTGGATTAAAATATGATATAAGTGAAGATATGGTAGAATTGCCTAATGGAGCTTTAGTTCCAGCATTTTTATCAACATTAAAACCTAAAAATGAAAAAAAACTCTGTATTTGTGGAATAACTAAATTGGAAATTCCTCCTTCTTGGAGTGAATCTTTCCATGATATTTTGCATAAAAATATCTATAAATTGTGGTTTAAAGGTTACCCTGAGGATGTTATTTTTATCAACTGTAAACATAATGATTTGTTCTATAGAATTTTAGTTTTACGTGATGACCATCACAATTATGAAAATGTAAACAAATCGATGAAAGATGTTGAAGATTTTATATGCTTAGAATATGGTATTTCTAAAAGAGACACTCAACCTAATAAATATTCAAAATATTTGGCTATGTTACCTAATCTTAAAGTTATAGGATATTTAGAAGTAAAGCCCATTCAAAAAGCTTACAGATTTACTAATGATAAACAACCTTTAGAAGAAATAGTACCTGTGAAGTTTGGTGTATCAAAGATTTGGGTTCTGATCAAGTACAGGAATAAATTCGTAGATATTAACTTATTAGATACGTTTTGTAAAAGAGAAAACCTTCAAAAAGAAGACTTGGCATTTTATCTCGGTGGATGTCAAGGAGATACGTTTATTCGAGAATATACTGGAAATGAAAATATCTTGATTTATAACGAGTTTCCAAATAGTGATTAATATTAAGTATTATTTTTAATTAAAACCCATAAAATAATATTAAGGTACTAGGCACTCTTTATTTTGTTATCAATTCTCTATAACATTTATAACATCATATTTAAAAATTAGAAAAAGCAATTACTTGAAAATTGTTATTCAGATATATAAAATTACCTGGAAAATATATCTTTTAGTTTTTATAATAAACATTTTCATGTAAGTAAATAATACATCAGGTACCTACTTATTGTATAATATAAATTACGTCTATAATAATCTAATCATTAAATTCTAATGTGTAGTAGGTATATTAGTATGTCATTTATTACTATGTTAAAATATTATAAAATATAAATTAATTTTTCATTAATCAATCCAAAATATATTGTAGTTTTTTTTAATACAGTAGATTTGCATTAATCGAACATGGTCGTTGCGATCGAAAATAAAAGAAAACTGAAGACGTAATAAATTGAAAAAAACGTAAATATCAAAAATAAAATTATTTATATCATTTAATTGTACCAACATTTTTTAATAGGTGGGATCCTTGTTTGAGTTGTCACTTGTGAGTTGTGCCATACGATTATATAACTTTTTACAAGTGAGTACGTTAGACATCGAAGTAAACCTAAATTTAATTTAAATTTCTAGTTCCCTTGTAACATGTAAGGTTAAAATTCTCTAAATTAAATATGAATAATATAATCACTGTGTTTTTATTTTTTGTTGTTATTACAAGTTTATCAATAGCTTATAACTCTGTGATAACGTTATTCACTTCTCTATATAGTTTTTCTTATTATCAATACAGTTCTGCATTTCACGTGTTCCTACTGTAAATGTTAGTAATTTTTTAAAATATTTACTTATTATGCTTTATTATTTATTATTAGTACATTTAATTCTTCCATGCTATTAGAATATTATATGATAGTTTCAAAGATTAATCTTTTTTAAAATACTTTGGTATCTATAGAGTTATAAAATGACTATAAATCGGTATTTAATATACTTTTCTTACATTGGAACTAGATTTCGGTAAGACAATTAAAGGCACTACTAGTTATATTAAATGTATAAGTATATAATATGTAGGTATTAGTAATTTTATCATTAATTATTCACCAACTTAGCAAAACAATTTTTTTGTAATATTTATCCATAGTTTAAAAATCAACCTACCAATTATTGTAGTAAATATAATATTTAAAATCAATGAAAACGTAATCTGAATACTTAAATTTCTATTATCTATTTCTAATCTAAAATTCTATAAAAGAAAATTTTTAAAATCGCTAGGTATTCAAATATATCTCATCTATTTCATTTCATTTATTCACATGTACAATATTGTATTTTAAAATGAACTGTATTTTTCAGAGGAGTACAACGACAATTAACGTATGATATGACACATTATGATGATCCGTCTTCTGTGCAAGGATTATTAGAATATGCATTGAAACAGTTACAACCTCTAAATATTCCAAAACTACATATATCAAGCCGGTTAGTAAATATTTAATTTGGAATTTAATTTTTCAATTAGTATTTTATATTTTTTATTATTATAAATATGGTGTTATATTTCAGTTTTTATATTTACTAATTAATGTATGTTATTTAGTTATAATATATATATATGTATAAAATAGCTATAATTCTTTAAGTTAATTAATTAATAAAAACATTTTTATTTTATTTACAGAACAGATCAAGGAGTTCATGCATTTAAATCATCTGCTCATATTGATTTAGATCTACCTTATTTATGTCATCCCAACAAACTTGTATTTCAAGTTAACAGTTTTTTAAGCTCCTGTGAAGTTCCTATTCAGTATGTTAAAATCTTAAAATATTCTATTTTTAATGGTTATAATATTAAATTAGGTATATTTAATATCTAACACAAAAATAATACATTTTGGTTATGAAATGTTAAGTGCCTTGACATGGACCCGGTGTCAGTTATTTACATTGTATGGTTGCCGCTGATTGTGTCTATATTCCTTTTATCAGCTGACAGTCCATGGGTACTTACTATAGACACAGACTACTTACTATAGAAAGGGTCCGTGGGTATATCGTTGTGTCAAATTCTTACACTAACTAGTGTCATAAGTCCACCCCACTACCAACAGCTACCAATAGCCTGATGTTTATTTATTTTTTTACTCTTATTTCTTTATTAAAATTATAATATTATTCAATTTGTAATTTTATGTTCTCAGTATTTTCAACTTAAAACATTTTTGTCTACTACAGCTAGGTTTTATTGTTTATTTATTTAACAACATATTAATTAAAGATCATTTTTTCTTGTTAATTTTATAACCAAACAGTATTATAATTCATGAAATATTCTTAAATAGTTTGAATTTTATAAAAATTAAAATGAATATTAAAATCTACAACATTTTGTTCTATTAATGTATTAATGTTATGTATTTATTTTCTTTTGTATTAATTCTTTTGTTTCATAATTGTTTAGACTTGTTGGAGCTCAAATTGTTTCCAATGAATTCAATGCAAGAGCATGTGCCAAATGGAGAAAATATTTATATCGATTAGCAGTGTTGAAATCAGACTTTAAAGATTTACATGCTGAACGATTTGTGTTTCCAATCCCTATTATAGAAAATAAAAGATGTTTTTTCATTCGGTAAGTTATTTAGAATGTGTTTAGACAATTTATAATTAATTATTATTTTGAAACTAATAACAATGTGTATTGATTTTAGAAATCCTGAATTTGATCCGGAACTTGTAAAAAATGTGTTACCACTATTTATTGGAACTAAAGACTTTAGAACATTTATGTCAAAACCTAAACTAAATCCTGAGTAAGAAAGTAAAAACTATTGGCAAATATTATCGAATGATTTTAGTTTGAACTGTTTGATAATATTTTTAAGGCTTCCACAATAATTGCAATTATTGCAAAAGTATTGTTTAATTCTATAATATTTATAACACATTATTTGACAGTAAAATACTATATTATATAATCATTATAGGAGTTAATTAATTATATTTAACAAGTACCCACTGCCCAGTCACTGTGTCAACTTCATAATTTATTTATAATTAAATGCGTTTATAATTTGAATTATTATTTTATTTTATGACTCGATATTTACTAATCATATATATATATATATATATGTATGTTTGGATTGTTTTATTTAACATACTTATTACACTTTATAATATCATTTTATTTCTTTTATAGAATAAATACAGAACGTACATGGAATAATATTGAATTAGTTCCGAGTCGATCATTTTATCCTACAGACTTTGATAAGTATTATAATTATTGGGACATTCATATTGATGCTAGATCTTTTCTTTATAAACAAGTAAGAGTTAACATTTATTATTTATTTAACCATATCATTTTTGTGTTATTAAAACAGCCAAGAACTTTTTTATGACTTCAAATTTTTATCACTGGTATAGTTTATAGGTTTTTAAAGAGTTTAATTTCTCATTATAAAGACTAAATATCAAATATGTAAACTTAAATAATAAATATTTTATCAATACTTATCGTTGGCAAAATGAACACTTATAAATCATAATGCCAATTAAATGTTTCAATATAAAATCTTAAATGGATAATGAGTAGATCCATTTTTACTTTAAATATTATCTGTGATCCAAAAACATCAATAAAAACTGTTCACTCTACAGCTGATTATTCGTTATTGAAATTGATTTGAGTAATGTCTAATTCATTTTATTTTTATTTAGGTTAGACGAACAGTTGGTGTGCTCATAAAAGTCGCTCAGAAAGCTATTACTTATGATGATGTTAAATACATGTTTGATAATCCATCAACTGATAGTTGGGATCCTAGAGTATCAACAGCACCAAGCCATGGTTTATATTTATACGACATAGGATATGATGAAGCAGATTTAGCATTGCCAGTTGAACACAACAAGTTGGAACCTCAGGTTGTTAGTGAAAGTTCAGATGAAAGTTCCGAAGGTTTAAAAAAAGAAATAATCAAACAGCGTATAGAAAATAGAAGAATTTCACTGGCAGCTCGTATCTCTAAATCTATTGAAAAAATCAATAAATATGAGCTTCTTAAGTCAGCTGAAAAGTAAAAAAAACAGTTTAGAAAGCGTCGAAACCAAAGTAACTACAGAAAGTGGTCTTGTTTATAAGGAAATTAAATCAGCAGATGGTTTTCAAAGACTATCTTTGCCCATGGAACAAACCTCCGGCTTTATTGTTGACACAAAGCCAGATCTTAATGTTGGTAATGTCTTTGAGTTTTTATATTTCGGCTCACAAGATGTTGCTTGTGATCTGAATATTTTAAATACTTTATGTATAACTGATATATTAAGTGTTGGTATTACAGTACCTAGTTACGAACATTTTGCATATAAATTTATCGAAGCTTATGATTTACCATCATTCGATATGAAAAATATTTTTGAAGAATGTTTTTCATTCATAGAAAATATTCGACTATCAAGTCATCGTGTATTTATTCATTGTAATGCTGGTATTTCTCGTTCACCAACAATAATTATTGCTTATGTCATGAAATATTTAAAAATAGATTTTATAGATGCATTCAAATTTGTTAAAGAAACTAGATCAACTATAAATCCCAATGCTGGTTTCATTTCACAATTAAAAGACTATGAAATATACTTGAAAAATAATTTGTACGTTTGAAATTAAATAAATGTATATGATTTGAAAATAATCCTATTGTATTCTAAATGAGGTATGTCCACTTACATTTTTAAACTAATTATTATTTAATAATGATTACTTAATTGTTAATTAAATTAATTAAAACTAATTAAATTTTATTTTAGCACTAAAATGAAAAAAAATAAAATATAATTTAGATTAGAATTAATAAAAAAAAAACTAACGCCCATTACAATCCACCAAATAAATATCAATATCAAAACGTTAAAAACATCAATGAAAGTAAAATTAACTGTGTTTCATTTTACTCTTAAGCAGCTTTCTTAAGCTACTCTTGCTGCTTTACTCGTGTATCTCTTTCTTATTGTATCAATAACAACCCTCCATTAACATTATATTCAATTAAATCTCTCCTTTATTCACATTTTTCTTCACATACATGTGACCTCCCAGCTGTACTGTGGAGGCACAACACAATAAAATCTGGGGTGGATGTAAATGAGGCGATCATTATAAGTATATTACTATACTATGTACCCACAATTACTATTGAAATCAACCAATCAAATGCGGCTCCTTTCCGCACATACACAGACAAACCTAAACAGTATGCGGACCTATCTGTACTTTCACATACAACGCCTTTGTCGCAAAGGAATCAGAGACGTCAAAGTATTATTCACAACCACCGACAACGAGAGTCTGTTCCTCAAAAAAAACAACTTTTCTAAATGGACCTTTGAAGTTTGAAGGTGTCGCCATTTGTCTTCTAATGGTGAATATTTTGTCAATATTAGCATATAATATATTATTTTTATGTTGCTTCCGAACATTTAATAACTGTTTTCTCCGTTTTAAAATATATAAAATGAATTGTAAAAGAAAATCAAACTCACAGACCACAGTTAATTATGAAAATAACCAGTTATAAATAACGACCTTTATTTTTTTACAGATATCATATCCCACTGTCACAGATTAACTGTATGATAATGTTATTTGATGATAAGCCAGCCAAATGCCTTACTGCGGGGAAGCTCTTTATGCTGATAATACATATCTACAAGTGCCTGCGAATCAAACAATAATGTTGTCTAACCTCTTTGGTTTGTTTTTTTATCACTAAAGCCTAGCACAACACAAGTATGACTGTGCTGTTTGTTTTGATAATTTAATGACAAAAAAAAAAAAAAAAAAAGATTAGTGCGCACAAAAACATTGAAAACTGTTGTGATTACCTACCAAGTACAAACGCGGAAGAATTTTTTTACCGAATCGAAATCGAATTGTATCCGTCAAATCGATAAACCAAAGGTCGTGGAAATATATGTAAGCAAAGTTGTAGTATTTATTTATCTTAACGACGAGCCGATTGCCGTTAGCTACGAAAAACAATTGCGCGTTTGATAATCTACTCGGCGGTTTTGGCCATAACTTTCGTGGATTTTGTATTTATATTTTCGTTTTCAGGATGAGATGGCCACCCTATTAGAGAATACGAAAGCGATGACCGATTCGGAAACTCATCTGTTATCCTTCAGCCTTGACAATTTGGAAATCGACCCCACCAGGTAAATGGATCGTAAAGAGTTGATTTTTTTTCAAATCTATTTCCGTTTATATTGCATTTTTTATCGTTGGTTTTCGGCGTCAATATTATTGAAATAATTTTTTTTTTTTTACAATTTACATTACGAATTTAGAACTTATATTTTATCTGATTAGTTTGTTTACTTTTATCCATAGATGATTAGATTTGTTTGACCTTAGTATTATTTTTCTTTTCTCTTAGTCTCCCCCCTCTCTTTATCAGTTACTTTGTGAAAGTTAGAAAACACACATTTGCCGTGTATATTTTTAACTGTTATTTTTTTAAAGGTTAAAAGTTACCTTGATCAAAGAATAATAATTTGTCAATTTTCATAGGTACATGGTCGAAACAATTATAATTATTTCATTGAAATTACTATTTATTTTAAAGCCAATAAGATACTTGGTAAATAACAAGTTTAGGTTTTTTTGGAATCTATTTCATAATATTTGCAACTGAATATTAACATTTAAAAAATGATTTTTTAGCAAAAGTCAGAGTACAATGTATTTTCAAAATATCTTTATAACTGTCGATATTTTATTTAACAAGGAATGTAAACAAATTTTTGTCCTCTATTATTTATATTAAATTAAAACTGATTTGATATTTTAGGCCTCATAAATATACGGGAAGTGTTGCAGAAAAAGACAATGACATTAAAGAACCATTTCCCACTGGTTGTATTATATGCCGTTGTATGAATACAAAATCACTTCATTGTGCGTATTCCCAAAGACAAAACACCGAACTACCAACAAAAGATAGTATACTAAGGCCACCTAGATTAAACAGAGTAGAAAGATGCAAGCAACAATACGCTGCGGCATCTCCTGTACCTGTCAATCGGAGGTTTCACCGTAAACAATTAAATCGAAAATGGTCAACTGATGATGAATTTCTATCTGAATTATCATTGAACAATAACAATAATAGTAATGAATGTACCAATGTCATACCATGCACCGACGATGTAACTATTGATGAGTTGGCTAGTTATTTTGAAGATCTAGTGCACATTCCTAAAAAAATGTCTGACATGGCTGAACTGATGTACAATTAAATTTACATATGTGTTATAGATCATTAATTGTTATTTTGTTTGTTTGTATTTTAGGTAAACTTCTACTAACTTAAAAAGCAAATCATTTTTGTAATTTTTTTGTGTATATGTATTTATATAATAATTATTGTTTATAAATACATATTAAATATAAAGCCCATAATCATATTTAAAGACCAATTATCCATGTTATAATACAACTATGGTAGTCACTTTTTGATAAATTGTATGCGTACGAGGAGATAAACACTAATCTTAATGCAACATACTGGTAGTCAGGTGTGTATTGTAACATTTTTACTAAAACATTTTGATTGTATGAGTAAATAATAAAAGTTCATTTATAAGTATAGATAATGTCCCTTTAAAGAATCGTTTTAATTTTCCAAAGTTTAATGTTTCAATGTAATTTTCATTCGTTTTTTATTGATAATTTTACTACTAAATCGTAAAACAAAAAGTGCACTTTATATTAATTACTCGAATAACTATAGAAATGATGGTAAAATTATCAATTAATTTTCAAAGTATTAAAATAGAATTTCGATGTTTAGCTGTTTTTAAAACCGATTGATTATTATATGTAGTCAGCCAGATGATGGTATTTTTCTAGTGGAATTATTTAAAATCAGCTACAGAAATAATTTAATATTTAAGCCGTATGATGTACAATTCTTGGATTTTTAATAATTGCAAATTCCATGACCTAGTGGAAATTTTCATTTATATCAAAATATTAATTGATCAAATTTTACTAGTTATTTAATATTACTATTAATTTTATATTATTTCAATTTAATAATAGTAACATATCTTGTTTTTTTTTTGTTTAATTTGAATTTTTTTTCTAGAATACTTCTTGTTTAATATAGATAAATTGTGATTTACATTATAAAAGTTTCTCGTTCAGAAAACCAAATCATATTAATTTTTCAGAGCTGATACTTTTTTGCTTTTGTTTTTAAATTTTATTTATACTTTTATTTAAATTATAAGCTTTATTTAATTACAAAAAATATTTTATTGTATAATTTTTTTCTGGAACGGGTAAATATTGGTATTTGTTTATCAAAAGAATGTGTATTTACAATTTGTTTTTGTTAAATGTATGTGATGATTACTGCTAATTCAAATAATATAATTTAGTCGGTCTGGTTTTAAGAACACACATTTTGAAACCAAAGAATTATTCTTGTTTATTAGTCTTTGTTTCAAGTATTTTACATACATTTTAAAATACCATTGGGTATTATAATGTTACAAATTTTTCATTCGAAATTGTAATAATCATACATTTAACAAAATACTGTCTTGATATGGATATTTTATATTTAGATTGATTTTGTGGACTTTCTTTTTTTACATTTAATCATTAAAAATAGTTCAAATTTTTATTAGTCAGAAATGTATTAACAATAGCAATCTCAGTTCTAAAATCTATTTTCGTGTAAATAAATTATTTTATATAAAAATATTTTCTGAACCGTGAATTCAGATTAATTAGTTTGAGAAGCATGTCAAAATATTTTTTTTAATAAATTGTTTAAAAAAAAAGAAGTACTTATGTATCTATATGACATGTATCAACTATTTTATGACAATGGAAACATTCGTTTGTTTAAGTACATACTTTTATTACATTATTTGTCAGCCGTTCGATAAATCAATTAAAATTATTGAAGTAAAGAAAATGCCATTAGCTTTGACAATGTTGATAAGAATCATTCGAAATATAAGAATTAAGTAAGTTACTAAAACTATTAATTTTTTTAGTATTTGTAAATCGTAATAGTTAATAAACCTGTTAAATTAACTCGAAGCAACAAAGTGCATTCAACTTCTGACCAATTTGAACTTTTTCAAATCAATTTGTTATATGAATTGTAAAAAAATCAACAAAATCAAATGTATGATGTGAACTATAATGTAATAATCATAAAATAATAAATCGAGTATTTTGTTTAAAAATATATTTTATTTTTAGGATATGCAGAACAAAATTGCACACAAACAAATGTTGAAAATTATCTTTCGACCAAAACATATTGTAATTTATATTTATTTTTATAACCTGGCGGAAAACAAATACAGTATGAAATATATATATATATAAAAAAAACAACAATCACCGATTGCTTGAACAACTCAATTTTTCTACATCACTTTTTGGACCATTGGCACATCCTTTCCCACAACACCCATTGACTGGCCGATAATTAGGTGTCCATGCGCCTAAACTGTTATTACTGTAATAATCCATTGGATAATTTTCTTTTTCGTTGAATTCTATTTGATCCAGGACAACAGCACCTTCATAAGGCGACAAAAACGGCTTATCAAACGCTGTTCCCCAATCAATCGACAATCGTGGGCATGCAATCTGTATCCAAGCGTCTACTGTATTTTCAAAACATTTCAACTTTTGGGGAAATATTTCTGATAAAAGAATAGTCACAGAATTTTTTGAATACGATCTCATTTGATCCTGAAAAATAATAATCAATGTTGAAAATTAAAACACCACAATGTCTGGTAAGAATAAATAACAAATAAAGTATACGTACATGGAAATAATTTAACACTTTAGTACTTCCTTGTCTGCCCAATGTACCTAAAATTAGGCCAAACGTTTGAGCTTCTTTAGCTTTATCTATTGCCTTTCGTCTTGTATTTTTCATGAGATCGTGATCATAGTACTCTCTTGTCAATTTTTTTTCATATGGGTCATACCTAAATTTAATACATATCATTATTTTACTTTTAAATAAATAATTCATTCAGTAAATACATAATGTAACAAAATATGTACTGTACTACACATAGTAAACAATTGAGATTGTTATGGTTTAAACATTATTTTACGTCTATAATAAAAATATAAAATAAGTAATATTCATCACGTTCATTACGTAACTCATACTTATATTTTTAACAACTCAATTTATAGGTACTTGTCATCTGTAATTAATTTAATTTGAAAACAAATCTAAATAATATGAAAGTAATTTGATTTTTCAGAAGAATGTAATATTTATTTACCTGTATGCTTCAAGTTCAGGATTAGCTATCATAATGGATTCCAAATGAAAACGACCGTCACCAAGGTATATTAAACAATCAGCATCTGAAACTTTTGGTGATGTACATCCTAAAATTTCTCCGGGCGATAGTGGCTTTTCTTGAGGTACTCTAACACTATAACTAAAGAGGAGAAAAAAATATATTAAAAACCTTGTACATTATATTTGCAGGGTTTATTTTATACCTATAGTTAAAAACAGAGACAATATCAATACTAACCCGTCTGATTTTAATCGATTAATTAACCCTTGCAAGGTGGTGACAAACTGTACTGTGCTAACGAACAATAACCGTTGTTCTTTTGTAAAGTTCAATTTCACAGTTTCTATGAGATGAATAGCATCGATTTTAATATCAACGAAAACATACAACACTTTAACGCCTTCAGTTTGATCGACTGGAATAAGACAGCTATGCCCATAGTGTACAAGCAAATCAACTCCGAGCGCTTTTGCAGTGAAGTCATCAACACAACATGCACCATAAGTGACATCGCCCATAATCACCGTGTCTGCATCGGTGAATCGTTCAATAATGTCGCATAACTGTATGGCGAACATGGTCAGTCCTTCGGGCATTTGTAACGCGACACGTTTGGCTTGCATTTGACGCAAGCGCCATATTGTCTTTGGCAATTCAAAGTTGTAATTTGACGGTAATGATTGCATAGCAGCAATCAAGTCTGGGTTATTAGAAATTTCATCAGGTATTTTATTCAAAACTTTGGCTGATGGTCTGAACACTTTACGTTCAGTTTTGGCCTTTACAACTATGGCGTCAGACATGGTTTATGTATTTTATTAACAACGGTATGTCATAAAACTTAACGATTACACATGCATATTTATTATAATGTTTCTATTTTTTTTAAGAACGAAAGAACTGAACTAATAACCGAACATTTAGAAATGTGATCACTCTAATGGTTAACTATTTGAAATTTCCAACACAAATGTCAAATAATATTATCAATAAATTATCATTGACTATCTTGATAATCATTTCTTATCAAACACAGCAGAGTGTCAAAAATCGTAAGTAACCAAAACGTTTTAAATTATTATGCTTGCAATTTCGTAATGAAGTGTTTTTTTTTCAATACATCTTATTACAAACATTAAATTTGATTTAAAGTAGTAATAAATAACGTTAAAAATTAATTCAATAAGTAGGTAACAACAAAATTATCCGTGAAATTAAAGTGTCTACAGTTATAATAATATTTAATATAGCTCATTCAAATAAAGAATTCAATATCAATAAAATTGTAGGCCTTTTCAGGAATTAATTAAAACTGTCAACTAATATTTGTATGAGTAACTAATTGCTTATACAAAGTTATTTATCTGACAAAAATGAGATGTAGGATTTCAAATTTTGTTACAGCTTACTAATTTTTAAGTAAATTACCCTTACCCTGGTTAAGTGTTTTAAAAATGAAGCTACTCGATTACATATCATCGTAGGTGTCCACTAAAACTATTCATTTATTTGTGCAATCATAAAATATTATACTGGTTACACTGAAATTGTTGTCCTTGTGAATGATATGGAAATTTAGATGTAAATGTGTAATATGTATATAAAAAATAGAAAATAAATAAACAAAGTAATTATATTAATATTTAATGGTTAATACTCATAAATAATAACAAAATATTATTAAATATATTAAATTATTTTAATACAAACTATTAAATATATTCAAACAATAATAAAATAAAATTAAGGCCTTGCCTCGAGTATTATAATTAAGTGTGCAAAAAAACACTTAATTATAATACTCAAGGCAAGACCTTTATTTTATTTTATTATTGTATAAATATAGTTAATAGTTTGTATTAAAATAATTCAATATATTTAAAAATATTTTGTTAATATGTATAAATTTAAATCTAGGAGTAAAAAATTTAACTCTATCATTAATTGATGACTGGTATTGATTGAGAAAACATTTTATCAGGTCATAGAATGACGGATTTGTGTTTTATAAAAATAGAGGCATACAATTAAAAGATCAACAATATAATAAAGTATATTTTTAATGCAATACATATTTATTATGGATTGAATGCAAATAAGTCCATAAACAAAAATAAAATGAAAATCTTATCAAACAATACAATCAATATATTATAATAAATCAAGGAACCCGTGTAAATTAAATAATTCAAAAGGTGTCATTTTTGTTACTTTTGGTAAATATATACCCAGTATTGAGTTAACAATTTTTTATTTGATTTGTCTATTATTTTAAATGTAATGTATGTTAATTTTTAAAATACATTGTTTTTTTTTTTACAAATAAATTCATTTGTAATATAATTATTCTATTTAAAATGCTAAATAGTAAATGGGTTAAAATTAAAATTTTAAGTATACTACTGAACTGATAAAAATAATATTTATTACTAGGTGAAAATCAATCAATAATAATATATAAATGTACTTTAAAAGATTCTGATTCTAATTAATAATTTCAACGATGTGAGTACATTTAATTGCGGAAAGAATAGATCACAATTTTCACTAAATGAGAATGTATAGTGAACAAATAAATTGAACGGATCTTCGAAACTTATACTTTGTCATCTGAAAAAAAAAAATTATTGAAATATCATAAATAAATAACAGAACAAAAATCATATAATAATTATTAACTTGTACACCACTTACCATGATACCACCATTTTGTTTTTTTGGGATTTTTGTGGCATGTTTTGACATAAAAACTATTATCTGGAGGTCTTTTCTGTAAATCATAATTAATCGAATGTTAAGAGTTAATTATTTATTTTATATACATTATATATGCAAAAAAATTCTATTGCTATAGGGAATATGAAACTGAATAAATCTTAAAATAAATAAATCTTTTAAGACATAAATATGAAATATTTAAACCTGAATCACAGTATAAATATACTATATACATTATTCACTTAATTTATATTTAATTATTACTTTCATGCATATACTTGTATTTAACTACTTTTACTATAAAGAAAAATGTTAATTTAAAAACCACTTCCCAAACTATATTTATTTCAACAAATATGTAATCAACTACCAATGTTTTATCTTATAATTATACCCCAGAATATGTATGTAACAAGCAAAGTATGGTAGTCAGGCATTCTCTAACAATTACCTAAGCACAGTGCAATGTGCACAATGACGATCAATTTCTGGTAAATAAAAAGATTAAAACCTAATGCTAACTGAATTAAAACCAATCAAAAATATTTGTATAAATGACACCTTAAGGTGTCAACTGCAACAAAAGTGTCAAATCACAGTTATTACACTTTATATGAAATGAACAATTTAAAAACATAAAAAACTTTGAAGTTCTATAATAATATGTCTTTCTTCCAAATATTTTATTCTAGTAATTGGTAAACATGATTACCAACAAACATATTATTTTAAAATAATAAATCTAAATTAGATGTATAATTTTTCATGAAATCACCTTTTCTTTGCAACTGCTTAACATAGATATAATTGATAGGCAAACAGATTGAACCGATAATGCTGGTGACCAGTCATCAGTAAGAATAGATAAACATATATGTCCATTACTATACACATGTGGGTGAACTGGAATGTTTTGGCCCACAAATGTAACCTAAATGAAACAAAAAATATTTTAATATAATACAACTCTCATTTAAATGCAAAATATTTAATAACTTACTTCAGGCGACTCAAAAGGGTAACTGGCTCCAAATTTGAATTGCAATTGGAATTGTTCTCCATCATATAACGTACCTTCAGCACCTTGCATATTTATAGTCCAGCTGTAAAATGTAATTGAATATGAAAATTCAATATTTCAAAGTACTATTCACACATAAAGGTATATCTTAAAATCGTAATTATCTTGCTAATTTAATTTTTAAGATACAAATTTTTAAACAAAAAATAACTTTTACTAACGTGTTGAGGTTTTGTTCAGCTTGATCTGCCGCTACAACCATTCCTGGAGGAGGCTCTTTAACAAGCGATATTAATTCTTTGTGGAGTCTTTTCTATGTAAAAAGTAATGGATAGTAAGTGATTTCAAAAGATTTTCTTCTTTATATACATTAAAGTGAAAAAAAAAAAAATGGAAAAAAAAATACATACTTCTGATGGTGTTTTGCCCGCCATTTCACGATGATCTCTAATAATTAAACAGTTTGCTTTAGTTTATATATATTGTTTATTATTCATATTAAAATGTATTAAGTAATCGAGGTATTAGATTCAAATAATTCGTCATATTATTACTCCAATAAAATCGAAAAAGTGATGGCAAAAAATATAATCTACCTACATGCGAGACAATGAGATAAATCGTTGTTAAATTAATACATTATTTAATACATAACAATATAATGAGTATTAGTTAAATTTGCTACCTATTTGAAAAATAAACTATTTCATTTCGGATAATAACAAAAGGGTCTTCTTGTCTCTTATCATTTACATATTTTTCTAGTCCGTACTGTCCGCGAATAACACACTGACTGCGGTCTGGTGACATGCCAGCTGATAGTTTCCGCAATGGAAGAATAAAAAGTCTAGGAACTTCAAACGCCTGTACATCGCGAAATATTTGTGTTGGCCAATTTTATTAAGCGTTTTAAATATTTGTAATCGTGCGATGTGCATTGTCGAAAACACGAAATCAAAACGCCAATAATACATCGGAACTGTAAATAACTTTCAAACATCAGTCTCTGTTTATGGACGCCTAACCGTTTCGCAAATTGCAATCCGCTTGAAAAACTATACACTAATATACGCCCTTTATATTTAATTAATTTAATTAATAAGTCTATGCTGCACACTTTTACCGTTTCCGAGTTTGTGTAATTTTACTTCTATTCCGTCTTGCACAATTGATAAAACGAATAAAAATTAAAAATAATTTGTCGTTTACTCGAGACGGATTTTTCTATATTTTAAATTTTAATTCGTAAGTATGCACATTGCATCGAAATCAAAATACGACATGGTCAGAATTTTCGATTCGTAATCGTCCAATAATGATTTCAAAATCCACATAACGTCCATTTGGACCAATCGACAATCGGGGGCCGGCGAATTACAAAATGGGGAACGAAAAAAACTCCCAAATCGTAAATCGCGAGTAGGGGGAGGGGCTGATAACATGACCACTGAAGGGATGAAATCGAGTAAAAAATTATAGCCTTGTTTATTTTTTCTCTTTGTCAATAGGTAATGTAATTAATGTTTGAATTATTATTGATTCATTATCGTTCGTCATTCGACCGAAGGGCGTAGGCCGTAAAGATGTATTTGACCCGACACTAGAACATTTCCCCCCCCCGGCAAAATATTCCAAGTGCAGGTACTTTGAAAAAATAAAAAATTTTTTTTAAATTTAAATTATTAATTAATTAAATAATAATCGAAAATAATACAACACACTGTATTATTCGTCATTAGTAAAAATCCTAAGCAATAATATTTATTTATTTTTTCATCAAAATCGCTATTGCGTTTGTGCTAAACACCCCAACATCTCATAATTTTTAATTCACTGTAATCCATATACGTATAATATGTAGTTATTTTAATCGTTCAACATTTGTATCGGGAAGTGGGGGTGAGGGGAATTTCTGAATAGCGGGGGAAATATGTTTGTATTCTATTAATTTCTCCACCTCGGTGGATTGTTATTCACATCGTTGCATTTGTATTTTTAATAATATTATAAATTTATTTTGAAAAAAATAATATAGGTATTCGCCATCGCGACGATACGGTCGGCCCCCCTCCACGCCGCGGACCGGGTGTGCGGTAGAGACGCGGCGGGGCGCGCGAATAGATCGATAATCCCACCGCGCACGGAGAGAGAAAAAAAAAAACATCGCACGCGTTTTTCCTCCATGACCATCGTTAGCCGCCGCCGCCGCGCAGGTTTTTCGCAATCAACCCGTCCGACCGTCGTCGTCGTCGTCGTCGACCCTTTCGTCCGTTCCGTTTCGTGGTTTCGTCTTCCCCGAGATACTTCAACGCCGATCACCGTGGGCGACGGTATTGCGCTGCGCGGCGTGGCGTGTCTCGATTCAGTTGTGTGTGTGTGGTGTGTGTGGTGTGTGCGCGCCGCGGCTATTCTCTCCATATTCCACTCTATCGCGTCACGAAACGGCGACCATGAAATAATCACTGCGATCCTTCCGTCCTTGTCGCCGTGCCGCAGTTGTATCATCCGACGTCGGCTCGACCGCACGCCAAGTAGCACCTACCTGTACCTACGGACGAGGGACTCGGCAGCAACGTCATCCACACACGCAACCGTGTTCTTCGACCGATTGACGCCGAAGAAGTCTTGGCGCGAGAGGTGAGTGTGTCCGACTGTGCAAATAACATTACATTATGTGTCGTATAGCCGTTCGTGACCGTCGGCAACAATAATTGTCGTGACAATTAATAATGGACAAAAGTGCGCGCCCCCGCTCTCGTCTCCCTATCGTCCCCCGCCCCTCGTTCAGTGAAAAGGTTAGGCCTCGTCAGGCTCGCCTATAGAACGATTGTCTGTCGTCGAACCAACCTATATATTTTTATTATTTCAACTCCGCAGTACGCGCGCCATCGCGACGACTCTTTTTAATTTTTAAATTATTCGCCGTTTGCGGTCGACACATTATTCTCTATTCATTTGACCTCTGCACCGCGATTGCAATAAAAATAATTACACAGAACAACTTGTTACATATTATTGGTCGTGCGCGTTTGGAATTCCGATAGAAATGTTAAATAACATTGGATTGGTAGGTTACCTTCTTATGTAACATTATGAAACACCGTGTATGTCTAATTCATAGCGAGAAAAGTAACAAATCGGTATTAAAACGGTATTTTTTTCAACTTATCTCTTCTACAATTTTTGTTTGCCGAAAATAAACTCCAAAACGTTTAAAAAAAAAAATTCGTGAACCAATCATTTTATCCATCTATTTCTTTAACATTGTAACATTTGTAACTATACATTTTTAATAAATAATTTAGGTAACTTTTAAATACTTTCAATTACCAATAAGATTTTACATCAATTTTTGCAATTTTACTATCTAGTGAAAGTTATTTAATATTGTTGAATTATCTCTAATATAGATACCTAGTTTGATATTATGGTGTGACTAGTTAGTGATAAAACAATTGTTATTAGGTAGGTATATCCACATCATTTTGTCTAGTGATACCAAGTCTTTTTTATAATAATATTTCATTACATTTATCTTCTATCCAGAATAATATATATTTTATCTTTTTAAAGTGGCACCAAATTAAAGCTTAAATTGTTTTTGCCATATCTACTTATATAAATGATGTTCATTAAATAGTTTATGGAATATGGTATTATAGTTATAGAGTATGAATTTTCAAAGTTACTATTTACTGTAATGATATATTACTATTTTATCTGCACTATGGATCTAAATCCCTATTTTTATTCAATACATAACCTGTAAAATTAATTAAATAAATAATACTATTAGGTAGTTTAAATTTGGTATGAGTTAGAATTATTTTTTTTATTTTTATTTTTTATTGAGCAATTTGTATTGTGCCTCGTGTTTTGCTTGTAATACTTGGCTTAAAGTAACTGTGTTATTAATAAATAAACATGATTACTAAAGATTATTGTGAATACTGATGTTATATATTCCCTTTTATTATCTTATATTTATAAATTAGACTGAAAAAAATTGAAAGTTATAAATAAATACAAATGTGTATAGGTATAGTTTAATTTTTTAAAGTGTGTTATAAGTATGAGGTAAATATGTGTAAAATATCCATCACATAAATTTTATTTATTTTTAAATCTTTTATTTTATAGTAATTTTAGTATTTTATTTTCTATATTATTTATTAAAATGCTTGGTATTAAACATGAATTTATTTTTAATTTTTAAATTTCAACTTATAATTGGTTTTTAAATTCTAATAGGTACCTATGTAAAAATTATATTTTTAATATATAAAAATAAAATACATATCATTAAGTTTTTAAGTCCCGTTTGGTTGCTAGACATTTTTGACCACTTAATAAAAATTGGAAGTCCCTTCAGATGTATTTTAATGTTTAATAATCTCAGTTAGTAAAATGATTTAATTATTATTGGTTTGAATAAAAGAATAGAACGTTAATCAACTTTTCTCTATTCCTCCTATATCATACTTTAAATAATATGTCTTTTCTATAGGTATCTAATATTAAATAAATATTTGTTATCAATATGGCTATAGGTATCTTTATGCATATCATTAAATCCTTATAAAGACATATCAGTGATTAATTTTAATTATTAAACACTAAATATCTAACTCAATACTAAATTAAATGTACTAACCAGCATTTTAAAAATAATTTTTACATTAGAAGACATTGGTGTGATTTAATTTAGGCTTTATCGTGAAGGCTGATACTGGCTGTATACTTTCTTCGTCATGAAAATCTGGACAGTTCAACACACATTTAACTATCCATGGGAGACCGTGGTTCAAGCAGCATGGAACAAGTATCCAAATCCAATGAATACTGCTGTCCTAGGCATAGATGTTATTGATCGGCAAGTAATTAATGGTGAACTGCATTCTCACCGGTTAGTTACTACCAGATGGACATTGCCAAATTGGGCATGTGCATTAATGGGTCCAATTAGTACATTTTATGCCAGTGAGTATTCTAAAGTTAATCGTGACCGGCGGCAATTAAAGTTAGATAGTCGTAACTTGTCATTGGGACCATTCGTCGTAGTTCGAGAAAAGCTCACATATAAGCCACATCCTGACGACCCACAAAAAACTTTACTCAAGCAAACAGCTTATGTCACTGTAGAAGGCTTACCATGTAGTGGATATATAGAAAACATACTTACCAGTAAAATTTCAGGCAATGCGGCTAAAGGACGACAAGCTATTGAATGGGTTATCGAAAAACTACAGCATAAACAACCATTGTAATTAAAAACTGTTATCTAGGCCTATTTTTATGTCATCATGTTGTCAAATTGAATTTATGGCTGTACGAGTCAGCCATAAAATTACATAAATCCTACTTTATATAATATTATTATTAATTTTTCTGTATTATATAATATATAATATGATGGGAGATGTTTGTAATAATTGTATTAAAATGTAGAACATTAATAAAAAAACATTTATTATTTTTGGTTTTTAATTTTTTATCTTTTTATTTATAGTTTCAATTTGTGAGTGTTTAAAATATAAAAATATAACCATTGAATATACATGTGAGTGGTAATTCAAGTATTATTTCCAAATTTTAATCGTTACTATTTTACATTTAAAAATAATGTATGGTATATAACATTGTTTTCCAATAATCTATTTATGATATTAACTATGAATACTTTGGATTCTAGTTATTTTGGTTTTAATAACATTGAAGCATAATCATTTGTATCTAAAAAAAATTGTGTAAAATTTATAATTGGTAAATACATTCATTGTATGTAATAATTTTTCCTATTGCTTGTTAGTTAACCTTACAATAAATTATTTATTTTAGTTATTGTAACTATTTTGTAGTTGGTGATTGATTACATATATTGAATTTAATAATTTTTCTATTTGCTCGTCAATAAATATTCCAATAAACTATTTTAGTTTAATTAAATTATGTTAGTTTTATTTTTAGTCAATAATTTTATAAATATTTTTAATCATATTACTGTTATATAATAAATATGATAAAGATTAATGATACTTTTTTTATGTTTTTACAACATTGTATCTAGCTTAAAACTATTTTTTATTATAATTTTACTTGCTCAAATAAAAAATGTGTATAATATATATTTATAAGTATTTTAAATTTATCGATTTGCACTATCTTTTTATATTAAAATTAATTTCTATAAATATTGAAACTCATTAATTTAATTACTTATAATCTTTATGTTACTAATCTATAAATAAATTTAATGTTCAAATTAACCAGTATAATATGTAAAAATATTAACTTTAAATTAATTTCTTGTTATACAGTTACATTTACACAACATTAAGTATAGTATTATTTTATATACTTAATCATAAACATCATCGGTGAAACTTAAGCGTGAGTAAAGAGACACACACCCAAAATAATCTTTTCTTTTCAATACAAGAAACCATAAACATTGTTTGTATTAATTCTTATTTTTTTAATATTTTTCTAATTCACATAAGGCATATATTTTTAACATTGAATAGTTATTACATTTTAAGAGCAACACATATTTGTCACCAAAATTAATGTATTCACAAATCACTTTGAGTTAAAAATCATTCATCTATCCCTGTCAATTGAGTTCAATTAAATTCTTCAGTGGAGAGCAAAAAAAAAAAAAAATGTATATATATATATATTGACAAAACAAAATGGAATTTAATGAAGATAATATAATGGTTTGGTTTCAGTCGTGTAAGATACATACACTATGGACAACGAAAAGGACATAGAGAGCAGCCAATCAATAAATGACAATAATACAGAGGATATTATTCAGCCTGATTTGCTGTGCCATCGTACCTCTGCTGATGTCTCTGAAGTGGCAAGTAATGCACATTTAGACATAAACCACTCATTGTCATTTAGTCATGCTTCTTGTGAAAATTCTAAAACACACGAAGAAGAGACCGCTTTTCTAACAAGTAATCTACAAAGTGTTCATTTGACACGTGACAATCCATTATCCATTAACTTGCCATCACGGAGGCGTCGATTGATACCTGTCAATAGTAGAGTTAACGATTATGACTACGAGTCAAGTTCCGGTAGTGAATTCAGTGATGATCCTGACAGGTTCCTAAATGTCGATCTTGAAACAAAACCAATACCTGAATTAACAGCTGAAGAAGAATTGAAAGAAGAACGTAATTGGAGATCGTGTACGGTAACTGGAGTTGTTAGTAAAATCGATATGAAAGTAATAGAGCCTTATAAATGTGTATTATCACATGGTGGTTACATGACAACTGGTTCACACAATGCTATTATTGTATTTAGTGCATGCTATTTACCACATCGTAATCGTGTAGACTACAATTATGTTATGAACAATCTATTTGCATATGTTATTTCGACTTTAGATCAACTGGTAACAGAAGATTATGTTCTAGTATACTTGCAAGGGGGTACTTCTAAAGATTGTGTTCCTGGTTTCTCTTGGCTGAAACGCTGTTACAAGATGATTGATAGAAAATTAAGGAAAAATTTGAAATTCTTATATTTGGTTCACCCGACGTTTTGGTTGAAAACTCTCGTGATGATGATCAAGCCATTTGTCAGCTCAAAATTTGGCAATAAGATACATTTCGTCAACAGCTTGGATGAACTCTATGAATATGTGCCAGTTGAAAAAGCTAGTATACCAGACAGGGTGAAACAATTTGATTGTGCAAGATCAAATCCTATCAAGTAATATTATTTTGTCTTAACTATATTTTTTTTTATCATTTTACCTAATATCTAGCATACTTTTATCAGTTAGATAAAATAATTAAGCCCAGGAACATATAGGTATTTGTTTGTTATAAATAGCAAATGGCAATATTTATTTTGTATACTTACATAAAAAAGTCTATAGTTATATTTCTTACTTATAAGCTGTAATAATCTTTAGAAGATAACATTCAATAAAAGTCAACCAAACAATCGAAGGTATTAAAACACTTGGATACCAAATAGTTTTATCTTTCGGTGCACAATGGTTAAAATAATTATATTTTTTATATTTTAAAGCATTTTATCTAAAATTAAAAAAAAAGTAAAACATTTTATTTATTATTGATGGTCGATCAATAAATATAAACAAATACAAAGAAAAAATATTATTTTTTATTATACGCATTTTAATTATACACAAAATTATTGTTACTAATATATCTAAGTAATTTATTCTTTAGATATTCATATTGATTATAATATGTATATTACATATTTTACAGAAAGGCATTACAAACATTCCCTTCTATTTTCTACTTATTAATGATAAATATTAGTTTTATTATTTTCTAATCTTAATGGTTTTACTTCTACATCAATTCCATTATTTAAATTAATGCAATTCTATTTACCTGTTGTTAAATTTAAAAGGCCTTGTGTGTATTATACAGTTATCTCATATGGCTATATAAATAAAAAACTTATTTATAGAAGTATATAGATAAAAATATAATACTTTATTACTTAATGGAGCTAAAAATATTTATTTATTCAAACTCAAACATCTAGTATGTAATTACGAATAGAAATATTTAAATGTATATTTTGTTTTTTAAAGAACGATATTTATAAAGCAATGTATTTTTAAATAAATCAGATAAATTACAGATTTTATTTTTATAAAATATTTCAATAATGTTCCTGGGCTTAGAAACATACGAATACCGACAAAATTATGTATTATTATTATTATACTGTATTATTTAAATATCTAGTCTAATTTATTTTAATCATGCTATGTTTTTTTTAGTGTATACTTTTGTGATATTTTTGATCCTAGTTAATATTTTTATTTTGTCACGCAATTTCATATTTATTTTTTTTTTTTTTGTGGCAATCACTATTTAAAAATCGTAATTTTGTATTATTTATTTACTTGTCATAATGCTGTAAAGTTCATAAATATTAATTTTGCTCACTGTATTTCTGAAATAGATTTTAGTTTATAATTAAATCTAATCTGAATCGAGACTTTCATAGGTGCCTATATTAAGTAATATTTTTAAGAATCAAAAGGAGAGGAATAAGACATTGCAATAAGTTATATTTAACTATTTGTGTTAAAATGTTTTACTTTTATTAAACTATGCAATATATCAAAAATTATTTGTTACCTATTTAAAAGGCAATAAATATGCTTTTTTTTAAACCATATGCATAGTCGTTATTCATAAAATATTAAAACATAAACAAACATAAATTATTAACTAGGATTGTTATTACAAAAGGTTTTTAACGTTTTGAAACACTTTAGTAGCATTTGATTTAAATTTATATTGTATACTATGTTTTATCATAACAATTTGATTTTTATATTGTAACCTAGAACAAGCACAAAAAGACTGTAACTATTGCTGAATGAACAGCATTTATTTTACTAAATTATATCTGCTACTATATTAATATGTAAAACAAACAAAAACAATACATAATTTTTATGAACTTCTGTTACTGAGTTGGAATAAAATATACATATTTTTTTTAGATACATTTGTGATTTGAAATGAAAATACGAGAATAAATAACAAGAGACACAAGTGTTAAGCATTAAGCAATAGGAAAATCCATAAATTATAATGTTTATGTTCATCTGACATTCTATATCATCAAAGTACTACCTGAATTATTTGGCTGTATAACTAAACCACATTGTTTAAACCGTTGAGATAAATTCCAAATATTACCCTATAATATATGTATATATATATATATATTGTTTATTATTAACTATTTATTTAATAACATAGTGAAATAATATTATAATTTATAATACTTATTGTGCCATTAGCCAATGCCACTCACTGCCGCATAACATTTTCTGATAAAGTTTGTTCTTTTGATAACCTTTTAAAATAAAATAACTACTTGATTTTAAATTTAGTCTGTTAGATATTGCAATTTAGACTTTTGTTAAGACTTGAACAATGTAATTGTTGAATTTTTCTTTAAAACCTCAAATTCAAAACAATTATCGTAAGAGAAAACCCTATCTTGATTTGCTGTTGGCCTTAAACATATTACAATGATATCTGTCCAAGACAAATGAATACTTTGAATTATTAAATTGATTAAATAATATGTCACATGTGTACATATTACATATTGTAATAAATTGTTACAACATTGTACAAGTAACAACATTCATAATATATAGTTTTATGCATACCATACTTGGTGCATAAAAATTGCATTTGAGAACAAAAACCACCATGTGTTTTTAAAATAATTAATTTGAATTTAATTGATGTAATAAATAACAATTTAATTATTATGATTCATTCCACTGAGCAGTCTGGTGAAGCGATAGAGTTCAACGTTCAATAGATAAGAATTTATTTATTAACGACAAATCAATGGAACATATAAAAAGTAAAATAGAGTAAGTAAAGTAAAACTAGAGGTGTATGCATTCCATATAGGTTGAAAATTAGACTTTTGTAATAATAAGGTCAACATTGCAAAAACCTGGAAAGAATTTAAAACAATTGATGAACAGCGTTATTACTCAATAATTATTATGTTATAACTGTAGCACAGAAAATTATAAATAAGTTCAGAGTACACCAATGAAACAATAGGTAATACAATGCACGTTACTAATAATTGAACTTTGAAGTTTATTCTTTTCTTCACAGGTGTATTTATTTTGTTTTTACAAAAATCGATGAATATTTGTAAATTGTTAATGAAAGAAACGTGTAAAGAGCGTGTCTGTGTATGTATGTATATATTCAAATCACGTGAATACAAAACCTTTCAACTCTAAACAATGTGTAAAGGAGCAAAAATATTGTAAGTGTTTAGAAGTAAACAACAGTTGCTTATACTCGAAATAAACTCCAATGTTGAGTGAGTACAAAACATTACTATATAAATGCCACTATTTTTGTTTTGTTGTTCTGTAAATATACAATTATGTAATTTACAACCTATTCATTGTTATGAATTATGCATAAATTATTAACGTTCGTAATGAAAAAATTCTTTTGTCCTACGAAAACCATTATTGAATTGATTTGTTTAACTACGTTCGAATTGGAGAAAAATATTTTTCATTTTAAATTCATTACTAAAATAATTATAACGCTAAAGGTTATGGTGATGCATACACTTTAAAATATAACACTCAACACTACTATGAATTATTTTCATGTTTTTAATAAAATATTTTCAGAAATGAAATAGACTAGGACAAAATAAATTGTAAACATCAGCAATATAAAATAATATATATCGTTTTATATTTTTGTAAATTTGATTATTTTATAAAAAAAATATGTTAATATAAAATTAAATATTGAATTTCATAGTTCACACATTAAACGATGCCACCAAAAATACAGGATATTACATTTTTAACTTCTATCTCTAAAACCTTATAGGCGCACAATATAATTAACAAAATATGGTAAATATCTGATCGATAATTTAATGTTTACAAAATATCACCAGTCGAACAATTTTCATTGAATATATTTTTGTAAATATAATTTATTTATTTACAAAAAGGCTGTATATAAAATTATTACCATCGTAAAATAAAAATGAGTACATCGAGTTTTTTATTATTTTTTAAGGGATTGTAAATAAAGTCCAATACTTTTCTGAACACCTTCGGATTGCATATATTTAATAACAAAATCAAGATCTTGTTGTTTATTATCAATCAGCCATTGAATGGTTGGCTGACGGCTGATATCTTTAGTCAATTTATACGCCCAAGCTGAAAATGATATTAAATCATTTATTAAGATAAATTTTAACAACTAATAAAAACCATCATCTTTCGATTCTACTCACGGGATATCCTTTGAAAATTATTTAAAAATTGTATTCCATTATTAAGAGCAGTATCTGCATCTGGAACACTTTCATCAACTAAACCAATACGTAAAGCTTCATCGGTGGTGTACATTTTTCCAGTAGTCAATGATACTTCAGCAGTTCTTTGACCAATTACAGCAACCATAGTATCTTGAAACCTAAAAATATCACAAAATGAACATTATTCGTAGACATTTTTTTAAATTAAACATTTATTGAAAATATGCAAATTAAAATTATATCAAGTATAAATTTACCACTTTGGCGCAACAATTCCTAATTTAGTCTCATTGAGCCCAATAGTATATTTCGGTCCAACCATAACTCTGTAATCACAACTCATGGCAAACAAACAACCTCCTGCTGGGCTATGTCCCTGTGTAATATTTTATAAACATTAAGAAATTAGATAATCTAATAACCAATCATATTAATTTGAATATCTATGCACTTAAAAACAAAAAAACTTACATTAATAACAGCTACAGTAGGAAATGGAGTCGTGTATAAAGCAAGCCATGTGTCTTGTAAAGTAGTCCAGAATTTACCTAATCTTTCAGGATTTGGATTATAAAATTCAGTTATATCTAATCCTGCACAAAACACTTTTTGCAAACCCTGAAATCAATCATTCAATTTATACATAAATATTAAGTTAATCATAACTAATAAAAACACTTGGTCGAATATTCAGATTTATTGGAAACAAAATACATACTGATGTCAATACCATTCCCCGAATTTTATCATTTTTTAATTGATTGAGTTGAGTTTTAATTTCATCCAAAAACTCAAGATTTAAACTATTTACAGGCGGTTTGTTCATTGTAACTGTGGCTATGCCTGTAAATATAAAATTAAAATTATTTTAACATTTAAAAATAACAAAACATAAGATTAGAAAAATTACCTGTTTTGTCATCGACGGCCGATAGTAACATGGATTGGGAAGCATGGCGACAATTGAAATATGTATTGGTTCTCGATGAAATCAATTTTCTCAACATTTTAAGATATATTGAACAAAGTTATAAAATATATTTGAGGTCAGTTATTATGACTGTTATAATAATAAACTACTAAACTAAATGAACAAAGTATTAACCAAAACAGAAAAAAATTCAAATATGATAACAGGTGTTATGCTATATACTATATATGTATATATATATATATATTTAAATGTCTCAATTGAAATAAACTTTTACTTCTGGTATTTATCTTACATAATATCTACACTATACCGTCAATTGTATAATAATATGAATTTTAATTTATGTTTATGTTTGTGAATATTTATCAAAGCTATCAGTCCAGTTTTGATCTTAGTATCTAACAGCTGCTGTCTAACGCTATCAAATATCAGAAAATAACAGGTCGCCTATATCAAAATTCCGAGGTATATATGAATTATGTCATGGACACGATAGAATTTTATTAGGTCTATGATATATATATATATATATATCCACATTGCCTACTTCATTCTGCCATAATAATAGCAATTTTTTTAAAATGTTTCCTATGGTTTGGGCTATAGTTAATTAAGCCTTAGCACGTAATACAACGGACGGCAGATATGAAGCGAACGTGTCCCACGTTTCATGGGATTTAAAAATTAGAGTGGATCACTTCGTTAACATTAATTAGAATTTATTCCAAGTACCAAGTTAGTTTTATTTTTTTATTAACGAGAATTAATTCTGACCTATTGATCTATGAGTATTTTCAACATTTCTCATAATAAATATGGCAATTGCACTCGCAATATGACAGGCACTGCTCATAATATCTATACAATGAATTGAAATTATTCAAAATTAATATTTTTCAAAAACATATCAATCGAGGAAATAAGAGCGCAGCCCGCAGTTAAATAGATTACGCCGTGCCTTTATTATTGCGATCGTGATTGCCATTTTCATTATGAGAAATGTTGAAAGTACTTACATACTACTATAGGTATTCAGTAGTATCTTCCCAAATGTTTTGCACTTAGTGGCACATATTTTTATGTTTTTGAACAAATTTTATTTTCACAACATAATATATCCAATATATTATAATATAAATCCCATTAATTTAATTCAAAGTAATACATTTTGGAGGGGGGGGGGGGGAGTAAGAAAGAGGCGGAATCTTATACCAGCTCATCAATAGCCCAAATGTTCTATTTTAACTTTTTCGGTATATATAATATTATTTATTATACTTTTAGGTAAGCGTGTCACTGAATAGAACAATGACTAGTTTGGGAAACAATAGTCGCGAAAATGTACTTTGTTGTCTTTGGTGATGAAAAAATAGATACGACTTCAAAAATACAACAACTTTGTTCAAAGTTCAAACAAAACGAATTCGTTTTTTCATTGCTCCGCCCAGAATCCGGCAAGCCAATGATATCTCGAGATCGCGTTCAATGTCCAATGAACCAGACAAAATGAAACCGGTTTTGTTGTTTCGCCGCCTACTACTATGAGGATGTCGTTGACTTTGTATACCCAGTCAGTCGCTCCTCAGTCTTGTTCGAATCGTCGTCGGACGTAGTCGTTCGAAATATTTTGTTGATTTTTTTTTTCTCGCCATCGTGTGCGTGCGTTATAGTTTTACTTGTTACCGATTGATTTGGTTTGCTTTAAAAACATTTAAAAATTTTAATTAAATCGCGTTAGCTTTCTGAAGCAAGTATATTTTTATTTAGTCTTTATTTTATCACGGTCAAATCGCGTGATTATACTATATACTTTAAAGCCATTGGGAACACAGACGCGCTTTTCGCATCGAAGTCCAAAAAATATATAGCAAGAATCGCCACTGAAAATAACCAACGTGAAACATGCATGTTTTCGAGTTTTTAATTCAGGTAATTATCTATTTATTTGTTTTGAAATAGAAAATAGGAAAAAAAATCAAAGGTAGGTACTTAAAAAACTAATTTTTTATTATTACTTTTTAATTAATATCCATTACCTAATTTAAAAAGATGATAAATTATCTTGGAACAATACAGTCATTAAAATATTGAATTTTCTAGTTTTTTAACCAATAACGTGAATGAAGTAATTTATTATACTACCAAACTTGGAACCATTTTGGCACCTTTGTAAAATTTTATATTGAAGCGAATGTTCGATTGATTTTGGCACAGTTGTTACATTTTGTAGAAATTTTGGCATACTATAGTCTTTTGCAGTAAGGTTAAATATTTTATCATTTATAAATACTGGTTCACATCAAATGGTTTGTTTATAAATATATATTATTTAAAATATTGAGTTCATTGCTATTTTGACTAAATTTCATAATTGCCAATCTGCAGTTTTTGTCTTGTTTTATCATATTTTAGATTTTTAGTTCATGTTCTGGTATTTTCAATCAAATTCTATCGATTAACATCTTTACACAAATATTTTTTAATTACAGAATCAATCAAAATTAAAATTTGATCAACATTTTTATAATTTTTTTTAAACAGATTTCTTTTATTAAATAAATATATTTTTATGTATATTACAGACTAATATTAATATAAAAATTAAAATTTAATTTTTCTTTCCAATAAGATAATTTTTTTAATTTTTAAAATTGGTTTTCACTCAATTTAAAAACTATTTAAAGTGAATTTTATATTACAATTTTTGGCATTTTAAATGCTTTCTTTAAGATTTTTTACTGCAATAAATTAACAGCCTTAATTAATAATAACTAATAGGACTGTAAAATGTACATAATTTGATCATAAATAATAACAAATATTTTGATAATTGATCAAGAGGTTGTAACCTAGTGGGACCATATAATTTTAGGATTATCAATTAATTAGAATTCTATTGATATTTTTGGTCTTGGCCATTTTGAAATTAATCCATATTACTTTTGTTTATATTTATTCTTTGTAAATCCTTACAATATTTTTATTTTGTTCTGATGCACTAAATAAATAATATTTATGTTTGATCATTTCAGAAATACAAGGATGATACACAAACTTTAGAAAACTTAAAGTAGAGATTTAGTTGCTTTCTACAATGTACAATGTATACTGTACATTTAAAATAATTTATACAGAAATAAATATAAATATATTATTTATTTTGTGTATAAAATAATACTATCAGGCAGGTATCAGCTTTAACATATCATTTTCAAACAAAACATTAAAAAAATATTATATCTAAATATTACATAACTTAACTAATAAATTAGGTCTACTATCTATAAAATAAATGTTGTAACTGCGTCATGTACCCTGCTTGAAAATAGTTAAAATATATATGATTTATATGGCTATTTTATTTCTTGAACAATATTGGTAGGTGGGAGTTTAAATTTTGTAATAATTCAAGTAAAATAAAAAATATCTTACTATTTTCATTATTATAATATGACATGATAAATCGATACATTTTACAAAATAAACCATATCAATATTATGATTAGTTTAATTGTAATACAAAACAATTATTCTTATAAATGGAATGATTTTGAACAATATAATATTTAATATAAATAATAAAAATTGTTGATAAGACAATAAAATCCAATAAAAAGGTATAAATTTATCATATCACAAAATCAAAATAGTCCTTATTAATTATATTATTAATACAGTATGCGGTACTTATAGTTAGTTCTACAATATTGTTTTAATAATAGGTAATACAAAATATCAAACTGAATCTTTAAACAAAAAAGATTTCAGAGACTTCTCATTTCCTGTTGAACAATTTTCAATTAGAAATTGTTTGTTAATTTCAGTCAAGTATTTAACTGCACTTTGATACATTCTTTCTGATATTTGTATTTCTGTGATAAAATAATCATTCCTCCATTTTTCAACAAATTCAGAAGAGGTATGCCAAATAATACTTGAACAATTTTTTCTACCGAGTGTAAGGACATTATTACAGTCTGGATTAAAAGCAGTAGCAAATTCATTCTTTTTTATGACTTTCATTAATAGATAATGATTTAAATTCGCAGAGTCTTTAAATTTCATGATGACATGAGAAATTGGTCCCAGCATTGTTTTAATGATATCATCCACTAAGACTGCGAAACAATCATACGGCGGAGCATATACTTGTTCATCATATTTTCCAAACTTAAGGTTGATTGAATCTAACCACAATCTCAAGCCATATTCTTCATAGATGCCTAAACACAAGTTACAATTTTCACATTTGACTGAATTTGATGGAGTCCAATGTTTATCTCTAATATAAATTGATACTTTGTCGTAGTAGCAGTCACCATCTTGCGGCCGGAAAACCAAGTTATCTGTTCCTCCGTGACAAAACATATGATCGACTTCGAACAATTCTACTGGTAAAACTCTACGGAAATTAAATGGTTTGCTATTGAACAAGTGTTGGCAAGAGCAACATGTAATGTTTACTTCTTCGGAATTTTTTACTTTGGGCATGTATTCGGGCGTAAATGAGAAACATGACGATTCGGTTTTAGGGCAACTATTCAATTGAGCTCGGAACAGCAACTTATTGCCATAGACTTTGATGTCTCTGGCTTCGTTTTTTTCAAGTTTGTATTCTTTTACGTGTAAAATATATGTGTCCTTTTCGGCCAACGTTATCGTGATAGATTTCACGTCGACTTCAATGTCATAGTCGATAGGTACATTGTCCGAAAACGTAATGTAAACTTGACATGACAGTACGTACATTTCGAATTCAATACATACATGTTTAATGTGCATTTTAGCGCATTAAGATATTATAACGATTGTAACGGAAATGAAAACTCAAAAACTAATAATTTCTCACGCTGAACTCAACGACTCGAATAAGAACACTGACGAGTGACGACCGACTGTAAACTCCTCAACGATCTCAACTCAATATAAAATAGCGGAAAAGAGGTTGACGATTCAAAATTGTTCGTATTTTAAGTACTTGAAATGTTTTTGAAAAAATAAAACAAAATATCGAGTAAAGGCCAGATAAAAACCGTAACCTCAATTTCATTAAAAAAATTAAATACATGATACTGTTATCTACCGGACATTTTGTTTATAACTTCTTTGAGAAGGAAAACGTTCACTATAATGTGAACATTTATACTTTCGTAGTAATGTTAATTAGTTAAATGTAACGTATTAACGTATTATAATGTTACCGTACACATTACACAAACTGTAGTTGTCATTTTGTTAACAATATTGTTCATTTTAAAAGAAATCAAATAATTCAATTTTCGTAGTTGAGTAATGAGTTCCTAAATCGAATTGTTCTAGTGTTCTTTTACGTAGTTCTCTCATTAACATGTACATGGCTGTTCACTCGATGACGCATACGTATTTACAAAATTTAATAACGCCCATCGTGTAAACTTCTTTCCATAATTCCATCGCCGGAACTCGAACACCGCAATACGTTATCGATATGAATAATCCAAAGGACAATGATCAGACTTTCGTAATAAAAATATTGGACGATTTGCGTTCGAATAATAATCGGTCTAAGCCATTAAGAATGCATTACGATACCAGTTTGGAGCTCTCGTCAAACGAATCTTTAATGTCGAATAAACGACGACGATCATGCAGTCCAGATTTGCAAGAATCCATGCTGAGTATGTTACTTTAATATTCAGCAATCGAGTTCTATAAGTGTTTCAATGACATATTTGTAATTAAATGATTTTTATATTTATGCAGCATCAATGACTTCGCCGTGGGAGGCTCGTCATATAAAACAGGAATTGATCAATGCTCGTGCAGAAGTCGCTTCTCTGCAAGAAAGAAATAAAACTCTTTACAACATCAAAAGAGAATCTGATATTTTATTTCAAAATGAAAAGTCTGCATTGGAACACATCATTAGCAAATCTAAATTAACGGTTTGAAAAATAATAACTTTTAATCATTTAATGTCATAACAATTTTTGAAATATACTTACATTTTTTTAGATTGAACAATTAGATAATAGATTAAAAGAATTTCGATGTGAAAAATTCAAATTAAAGGATGAAAATTGCAATTTGTTGACAAAACTTGAGTCAGTAATGAAAGAAAATCAACATCGGATATCTAATCTTGAAAAAGAAAATAAGGAACTTGAAGACAAATTAGCTAACGTAAATAATTTCACTTAAATCTTAATTCTTTATACATTTTTAGTATGAAACTGTGTCCAAACTAAGCTTAAACAAATGAATGCCATTATTACCACATTTGGTGATATTTGTAATTGGATTGGAGGGTGTTGGTTTACTGTCTAAACATTGTTGTGATTTTCGGTACTATATCGGTGCCATGAGAGAATGTAGAGGCGGCCAACTGAAATTCTTTCATTTTCATGTATCTTCACTAAAAACCATGCTCACCCACATCATGTCGGAAAATACAATATACAACAAAATGTTTATTTATGCTCTTGGTTTCTTTGACTGGATGTAGCTTTCAAATATGAAATGTTAGATTTTAAGTGAATAATTTATTTATTTATTTAGGTAACTTTGGAGTTCACAAAATGTCAAAATGATAATGCATCGAGAAATTATGCTGAATATGAATTAAACGAACTTAAAAAAACACTCAGGTCAAATGAAAAATATATTGAAGAGTTAACCAGCAATTTAAGAAAAAAACAGATCGAAATAAACACATTGGAAAATGATCAAGTCAAAATGAATGCTGCCAATCAAAAAATTAAAGTAAGTTATAAACTATAAAATATGATTTATTAATCTTTTATTTTTTCATGTTGGGTTGATGATTATTATTTATTAGATTATTTAGTTATTTAATCTATTATTAAGGTCTACATAGGTGTAAAAAAGGTTGAACTTTGTCAAAAATGTTTTGAGAAATTATGAATCTGAAAGAAATTTGTAAATGTCGTCATATTTATGTAAAGCTTTTCAAGTATTTTTTAGTGATAGTTACCAAACTGTTAAAAAAGATACTGCTTATAAAGATATATATAATATATAATATATACTGTTAATAAAGATACTATAATTTTATACTCATGTATTTAAAATATCTATGTATTTTTATATATTACTAAGTTGATTAATATATAATTTTTTTATCACTTTTAAATTATATTTATTTTGTGTTTAGTGCTTAGAAAATGAGTTGGCTTCATTACAAGAAAATTCAATGGTAGTTCATGCTCAACGAGAAAAATTGAAACGATTCAATTCAATGGAAAATGAACTTATTTCACTTAGAGAAGAAGTAGCAACTTATAGGTAACATTTATTTATTTTTTAATTTATCATCAAATAAATTAAATTTTTTTCCTTTTTTTTGATTTTTATAGAAATGATGTGAAGCATACAGAAATTTTAGAAAATAAAGTCGCTACACTTGAGAGTAAATTAAATAAACATGAGTTAATTGAAAAAGAGGCACTACAGTTAAGATCAAATTTAGCAGTAAGTGAAGATCGTTTAAGAAAATGGGTGGATGTTTGCCTAACACTTTGCGAAAATATTACTGAAAGTCAATGTTATCCTGAATATTTACGTTACTATGTAGATAATCTTAAAAAAAAAGATTTACATCTTGTTAACGAAAAGGGAGAATTACATAGCAAGTAAATAATTTTAAAAATTAATTACTTTTGTAATAATATATTGTTTTCTTCAATTATATTTTTTCAATTATTTTTCAGCATTTCTCAGTTAAAAGTAAAACTCGAACAGCTTGAAAATGAATTAAGTAAAGCCAAAGAACAAATAACGACTGGTTTAAATAATAATAACAAAATGGAAATAACTATTAAACGGTTAAAGAAACAGCTCTACTTGATTACATGGGTATAATAAATTTAAAATTATGCAACTTATATTTGATGTAAATTAATCTTACGTTTATAAATGATGAACTTATATTCTAGGAGCGTAATGACTTAAGAGATTTAATAGATTCATTCCAAAAAGAAGTAACTGTTGTTGGTAATATTAATGGCGAGGATACTAAAATGGAGGTATTGGAAAAAGCTATAAGTGGTTACAAAAACCGTATGACTCAAATTGAGGCTGATCCGTCTCTGTATTCTCCTACTGATAATGATAAACGTTGGATTGAAGAAAAAAATAAACTCCTGAAAGAAAAAGATGAGCTAGTTTATAAGTGTAAACAGTTAGAAGACAAGTGTGCTGATTTAAGTGATCAAATTGATCATAGAGCTTTAAAGGGAGATTTTAACCTACGAGAAACAAAAATATTGCATTTTAAGTAAGTTAATAAAATCTAAACTTAGAAAAAACTAACCCCACAAATTAAGTGTAGATAATCTTATATTTATTTTATGTATACCTTTCAAAAGAATTATTTTTTGCAAATATTGATTATTATTTATTACAATATGATTTAAAAATTTAAAAGTTGTTAATTGTGGTTTTCAAGATACTCGATATATATTTCTTCTTTTCCAACTATTTTGAGTCATATTACTATTTTATACACTATCTCATTCTTAAATTTGTCTTTTCTTATCTTCAATTAATCTATCAAAATTATTTATATTACCAATGTTAAACTTACAATTGGTAATTATTAATTATGAAAAATGTTATCATTTCACATTCTAGTCTAATTGCAATTTTAAATGTTTGATTTTTAAATAAAATGTGTCCAACATTTTTGGAATTATAATTATAATATCAAGTACAAGTCATTGCAAATTAATACATTTCTAGGTTTAGTTTGAGTCACAAATTAATGGTACTTTTGTTTTTGTTTTTGATGTTATGTAAAGAATGAATCCTGCATCAGAAGGATTCAGTAGTTATCAGAATGAATTGGCAAAAGCTAAACAAGAAATAGAAAAATTAAAAGAACGTATCAAAGCTATGCAAGAAGGTATTTCAATGAATCTTACACAAGTAGTTGATAACAGAGTTGAAACAAATGCATCGCAAGAACTGGAAGGTTTGTATTTTTAATAAAATGTTTTTTAAATTTACATAACTTGTAATTTATTGTAATTTAGGTCTTAAAGAAAAATTAAAATCTCAAGAAATACAGAATCAAAGACTACGCGAAGTATTTAAAAAGAGTAGTCAAGAATTTAGAGAGTCTGTATATACATTACTCGGTTATAAAGTAGATGGGCTTCAGAACAACATGTATAGATTGACGAGTCAGTTTGCTTTTCACGAAGAGGACAATTTAATGTTTCAAGTATGTATTTTTATGCAGTAAAACATATTTTATAATTTATTAACTTGATTCTTATTGTTCAGTTAACTGAAGGTTCTATGCATTTGCTCGAAACTCCATTTTCAAAAACTATCGAAGAAATGATTAATTTACACCTTGGTCAGCAACGTTCAATACCGGTTTTGCTATCAAGTTTGACAATTGACTTGTTTAGTAAGCAAAGCATGATTATGACTGCAGATTCGACAAGACTTGAATCGGCCACCAATTAGACTGCAGATTTGACACAATTTTAATTGGCCATCAATTAGATTGTAAACTCGATACAACTTGAATCAGAAATCAAATAATATTTATTTTTTGATTAAGCTCTTAACTTTAATTTTCTTGCTTTTTTGAGAAAAAGTAAAATCCTGAATTTTCAGACCTTAAGTTATATTTTGTATACCCTAATATATTCAATGTCCAACTCAAACAAAATCATATTTTACAAATGTTGGAATCAAAATCGGTTGAATAAAATATGTGTTGAAAAATGTATGTAATTTATCTGATAATTATTTTAAATATCTGTTCTTTTATTAGTTTGGTTTATGTTTGTTTTGACACGGACGTACGGTTTACCTATTGAAATGAATAACAAAATATTTTAATATAATTTTATTATTTTAATAATACTTTGTTATTGTTTAAAGATTATTAACTATAAAACAATTTGTTTTAATTTTTTACAGTTTAAATTGTTTTATGACAGGCTAAAATATGTTTGAAAAACCATCGAATATTGACTATGAAAATATGCACAATGTCAATATCAAACACACATTAATTACAACATTATCAAAATTATGATCATAACAAGTTGAACCTTTAGACCAATCAAATCGGTGGCAATAATTAAGATAAAAAATAATATTGAAACTTGCTTTAAAAATGTGAAAACCAATTTAAAAAACTGGTAATATTATAACATTGAATTTTAACTATTTGTAATTTATATTTTGCACGATCTAAACGACATTGTCGAATTAAATATCAATAATTTAGTAATGATTAATTATCGAAAGAAAATTGTAGTATTTCACACTCGACGAGGGAAAGTTTTAACTGAGAAATTATACATACAATGGAGAAAAAATAGAGAATCGACTAACAATGGTAGACAGCCACCTAGATCCCAGAGTTCTAAATGACAAACTCGGATCTAGTTACCACTAGTTGTCTCCGGATCTAATTTACCATGCGGTAACCGTACAATAATCTATAATCAAAATAAATTATGTCGATATAACATGTAAATTATAATCAATTAAACTGTGTAATAAACCTTAAAAACTATGACAGGTAAGTATTGCTTAATTATGTTGAATGAGTACAAATGTTTTTTTTAATATCATTGGTCAATGTTTAATTACGAGTAAGATCATCAAATTTGTCGTCGTACACCTAAGCTTTGAAAATTAAATCATCATGGAAATTGTCAACTATAAATGTACATTTTTGAAAAGCTTCTAGTCACAGTTAAGGGACATGAAGCCGACTTGACGTTTTTTCCTACAAGACATTTCTCAAACGCCTCTAACGGTAAACAATTTTCATGTTAAACGTAGACATGTATATTTTCATTACAGAACTAATATTGGAGCCGTTTGTTTGCGGACAAGATTAATCGCACTCACATCGAGAAGTGTTAAAATCGAACAATGGTGAATGTATAGATTCCCCATTTGAACACGGTTAAATGATAAAAAATAGAAAATAAATAAACAAAGTAATTATATTAATATTTAATGGTTAATACTCATAAATAATAACAAAATATTATTAAACATCTTAAATTGTTTTAATACAGACTATTAAATATATTCAAACAATAATAAAATAAAATAAAGGTCTTGCCTTGAGTATTATAATTAAGTGTGCAAAAAAGTCACGACCCGGTTTCGATTGAAAATCATCATCGGTCTCTTTACACCCTTTTTGCACACTTAATTATAATACTCAAGGCAAGACCTTTATTTTATTTTATTATTGTTTAAATATATTCAATAGTTTGTATTAAAATAATTTAATATATTTAATAATATTTTGTTATTACGGTTAAATGAATTTTCACAGGTTGTCAAGATAGTTTCCCAATAAAAGCAAATAACAAGGAAATTCACTCTCAATAATGAAAATTTCGTAAATCACTAAATTATACGATATCGAAACGGTAACTATTTGGTTTTTATGAGGTACAGTACGTTGAGGGAACTAATCGATCCGGGGGGGATCTATAGTCAGCCCGAGGTATCCGTAGACGTCCGGGGATCTATAGTTATATTGTACATCGCCACTCTAACAATCGGCGTGCTCTATATGATAAATGATAATATATATACGAGTATATAACTCAGTCATGTAGAGTTCACACTGATATACTTGTTTTTTTCAATATAGAAAATAAGCGACCACCGGCTGCGTCTGCAGCCAACAATAACAATAGGAAATGTTATCATGATATGTCGTTTCTTATCTCAACGATGGTCCCCACTTAGATTTGAAATACGTCTAATCGTTATTATTCTCTTTGGGACCGAACTGTATTTTTGTACTTATATACAAATATTATAGTTTTCGATTACATTATTTCTTTCGAACTGTTGTTCTCTCGTTTTCTTCAGTCAATTATCCAATCAACTCAATGAAAACCGTTTTACATCATTCACCCGTTGATCATTATTCAAATCGGTTAGGCGCACACAAGGATTTCTTGGCGATCTCTTTATTGCGACCGAGTAGATTTTCAAGTGCCTAAAATACAATGAATAACAAGAAGCCCGCCGTGCCGGCATGTCCCGTCGTACCAGTCGAAGAGGAGATCGAAGAAGACTTGAAAATCATTGAAGTATCTGGAGCTCCGATGTTGACCGGTAAGTTGTTGTTCAGTTGTTGTTGTCGCGTTGTGGTTGAAATTGATTGAAAATTTATTTTAGACGATGCAAAGGTTCTGTTAGAATCATTTGGGACTGAAGTAGTGAAAACCGAAACGCAAGAAACCGCTCAAAAGCTCGTAGATAATGTCGACGAATTAGAACAGACGATTTCGGCATTAGATTCCAAGTACAATGAACTGATGAACTGTGAGAAAGAACTGGATCTAATTGAACAAGAAATTGACGTACAGATTAAAGAGATGAACAAGTATGACATTTCATTTACAAATAATTAAATTAAAAATATTCCAACACATATTGGCATTTTTTTCAATATGATCTAAATCATTTACCCAGGGACCACACGTTGGTAACAATAGTGATCGTCCAATGTTCGCATCGATAAAATAGCATTGGAACAACCAATATTGGAACTTATCCGTCGCTTGTCGGTTTTTTGACGAAACATTAAAGAGGTTGGGGCCCTTAGGTGCAAATAGGGCATTGACGGGAGCTCAAGCCCCATTTATCTTTTAACTAAAAATTAATACTTACAACTAATATTTGTTTACATTATTAATACATATTTCATTATTAAATATAAATATTTATTATTAACTAATAAGTAACTACAGTATTAAATTGATACCATTGGTATTTCTACCTTGAAATTAAATAAGTATTCATTTTTAAATAATTTACAAGAGGCTTATCACTCTTAATAATTGAAACTGAATTACTTTTAATCACTCTAACTATATGATTGCTGAGTATAATTGTCGAATTAAATATTTTATTTTTGTTTCAGTTACATAACTGAAATTCAATCAAATCCAGTACTGAAGTAAACATGCATAAACTGTACACACAATTGGAAAAATCACTTTGCTGTTTTATTTTATTTTTAAAATCAAAATAATATTTACATTATATAACTACAGTAAAAAAATGAGATCTTATATAAGAAAATTAAATTTTTGCCTTAAACATTTGTACAATAAAAACAATTATTTTTTTTAAGTAAAAACGCCAATAAAGAAATTCATTATTTGTTAACTATAATTTTAAACTACATGGACATGCCACTTTTTCTTACAGCAGCACTCAATAAAGGATTAGGATCTGGTTCTTCTGTGATCACTTCCACTTTTACCCATTCTTTGTTGGAACTAGACGCTCGGATCGCATCAATCACTGCTTGGACGTACAGACTGTCTTCAAAAGTTGCTGCAGACGAAACGGGTTCTTTTACCCAACCCCTTTTGTCTTCGACTGGTAAGAACGCTTCGCGCAGAGCACTAATCATTTTCAACAAACCTTTCATACAAGGTCTGGGCATAATATCAGCGGAAACAACATTTATTGCATCCGACTTTTGCATGTCTTCCACGTCCAAATACAGTACTTCGTCTTTGTCCTTATACAAGTCTCCACCTTTGACGATCAGATTACCTTCAGTGCCACACATGAGCACTTCTTGGACATAAGTTCCAGCAAGATGATTGTTCAACGTAACTGTGACCAAGGACCTGTCGGCCATTTCCATTTGGAAAGTACAAAAGTCTGGACTAGTCACTTGTCTTACGCCAGTCAAGCATTTGAAATCTTTATTGAATGTTTTAACAATGCCGTGTACACGCACGGCCTTTTGATCGGTTAAATATGTAACCAGGTCTATGACATGGCTACCGACTAATGTCAAAACACCGCCGCCCATTGTTTTATCGCACAACCAATTGAAACTATCTCCATACAAACGGCCCATTTGTACTTTGACGTCGCATAAAAATACATTTCCAATTTTATTATCGCTGATCTGTTTTTTCATCTGTACAAATGCAGGTAAGAATCTCAGGCTATGGTTGACAACTGAAATAAGTGAAGGGTAGTATTGTGCAGCGTGAACCATTTTGATTGCTTCACTCTGACACAGACCAGCCGGTTTATCGCAGAGCACATGTTTACCGATGCCCAACGCTTTGACAGCAATTTGTGCATGGAGATTGGGTGAGCAAACTATAAAAATGAGATCTACGTCTTTTCTTAACAGTACGTTATCAATTTTATTAGTCCAGTAAGGTATTTGAAGCCGTTTGGCAGCTTCTTCAGCTTCGTTCATGGTGCGACCCCATAGCGCTTCTACTTTGAAACCCTTGTCACGTAAAAAGGGTACGATTATTTCAATGACTTTACCTGTGGATGAATTAATACAAATAAGTAGGTTGTAGAAAGTAAAGTAATGTATTATTATGTTTGTTCACGGCCAGCCTTAGAGTCTGATATTTATTTTATTTCGTAAATCTATAGAAGGGTTTCAATAAAATTCTAATAAAGCCAATAATATATAATATAGTTAAATTAAATTAATTAATTGGGTTGGTTAAGACGTTTATTAAGCGATTCCTCAAAGTAACAATTTGGTAAGAATAATTTAATTTTTTTTACAATGTTAATGAACGTAACTATACCACTCTCGAACATAATTAGAAAAAAAAAACTAATCGTTTAGAATAAAATTGGAATACGCGAAAACGAAATGCATTTGAATTTCAATGTTTTTAATGAAAACACAACGGCGGCTATCACTTTTTGGCTTTGGCGAACCAAAAGTATTGATTTGACGTGAATATAAAATTACCTGTTCCAAAGACACCAATACCCGGCAACATTCTCTTTCGGCAACAGTTTTTGAGACTAATTAAAATTTTGAAATATTTAAAAAACAAGTACTAAACATTTTTTGTTTTTTTTTTCCACAAAAGCCAAATGAAATTGTATTCCAAGGAGTTTCTATTTGTTTTTTCTTTTCAGCTCGTTCGAAATTGGTACGTTATCACTTATCTCTTAAACACGGACAATACGATAACAATCGAACAATACAATATTTCAATAACAATAACTAATTATTATTGTCATTAGTCTTTACCTATTCTTGAAATTAAAATAGTCCTAATTATACCGATCAAAATCATCGTCAATTGTTGTTTGGATTTTTTTTTCTTTTTCCAATGTCGTTGAAAATTACCCACTCAAGACAATACTCGAGAAAATTACCTGATTTTTAGTATTGTGTTTTTTTTTTTTTTTTTACATCCGTTGCTCAACTACTTTTGCTCAATCACAATGGAAGAACAACATCGACAAATTATTAATTATAATCTATCAGATTTAATAATGTTTACCTATGATATTGAAGCAATAGTCAACAGTTTATTTGAAAAGAACATAATCAACAAGTGGATGAAAGACCATATCATGGTATGAAATTATATTTTACCAATCAATAACACACATTGAAATCATAATAGACACCACTTTTTCAATGTTATTTGTTATGTTGTAGAAACCCGAGGAAGATCGAACCCAAAAACTCAGGTTCTTCAAACTCATTCAAGGACGAGGGCCCAAAGCATTTCTAGCTCTTTGCAGAACATTAGAAGATACTTCTAACATAGCGGCTCGTAACATTATGCTATCAACAAAAACATTCGAGTACGTATTTTCAATTTGTTTTAAAACACTAGTTGTTGAGGCGCAAATCCGCGGAATATAATATGTAATCGGTGAATCGCGATAGGGAGCGATTCTCGATTAACTCTATGTCAAGAGGTAGTAGGCCAACTATAGAGACGTTTTTAGTGATAATACCACGCGACTTTTAATATATCTAAATTCTAAATAAATTACTAGTTATTCTTTTAAGACAATCTTTGTTATTAAAATACAACTTATACAGTCCACTAATTAATCGAAGCAACACTAGTTTTACTATAACTCATAACTAGGGAACGGATTTCATTGTAATAATTAAATCAATATAATATTATGTACCTATTTTTCTTAAATAAGCAATAAAAAACCAAAAACATGTAAATATTGAATAAAAAAATTTTTGTTAGCATTGAAAATTAGAAAACAAAATAATTTTATAATTATAAATATTTTATATTTGACTTATTTTATGAGCTAATACAAATAAGTTTTGTATTTATTTATTGATAAAACACCAGGAAAGACAAAATAAATTGTCAACAAAAAAATAAAATTTTAATGCTACAACTTAGATGCTACTAATTAAAAAAATAAATAATATATTGATGTTTTTCAAATGAATTAACGTGGTGAAATGATTAGTTTTATTTTGTGATTTTAAAGTAATATTTAAATTTCATTAGAATATATTTTGATCTGTAGGAGGGAAAATGACCTAATTTCTTTGTATTATGTAGATGGCGCTCAGGAGTAGTTAGTTAATTCCGGGATAAGTTTTTTTTAATTTGTATTCATATTATATTAATTATAACTATTCTAAATTGTCTAGGCCTCCAAATGCTGAATACAAGAAAAGTGATTTGAATATATCAATAACTGATATTAATTTAAACGGTAGAGAAAATGTAAACATTGAAGAGCAGCAGTATGTGAAAATTCATCCTGAACGTCGACGTATGGATATAGATGATAAAAATTTACCTACTGGTGTACGTTGATTTTAATATTTTATTAGCGAGTAGATTTTATACTATTATTTTTCCTAATGTTGATCGTTTTTAACAGGCTTATCCCATGGGATCAAATCCTAAGGGCTATGCATTAATATTGAATATCAATAAGGTAATTGATAAACAAGAAAGAACTGGTTCAAATGTAGATGTTGTAAATCTACAGAAATTATTTGAAGGCCTTGGATATGAAGTACAATCCGAAATAGATTCGACTGCAAAAGTATGAACCCAATTGTTAACATAAATATTTCTTATTAAAACAAATTTTTTTTTTTTATAGGAAATTGAAGAGACCATTAAAGAGTTTATTAAATCCAGCCATAATGTAAAAATCGACTCTATTGTAGTTTTTATTATGAGTCACGGTGAAGCCGGAAAAGATTCTTCCAGATCATCAGATATACTTACTTCGGATGGCGTTAAAATTAACACCGACTGGATAATTGAACAGTTTGAACCCAATAAAATAAAAAGAAATATACCGAAGTTGTTTTTCATACAAGCGTGCCGGTAAGTTAGTCATACACTCATAAAGTCATAACCATAATAATCAAAACATTGAGTTTAATACTTTCTTATTCATTGTTTAGCGGAGAAAACAGTGATTTTGGTTGGAAACCATTTGATATTGAGAATAATCGATTGCAAAACGATACAACTTCTAATATCGGAAATATTGTCGACCGACGTTATGAAAATGTATTTATAGCATACGCTACTGTTCCTGGTATGGTTTTGTCAAGTTATTATTTTTTTTTTTGAAACTAACTGAGTAATAATGTCATTATATTTGAGTAATAAAGTGGATTTTATTTTAGGATACAATGCTAAACGTGACCCTATAGATGGATCATGGTTTGTCCAAAAATTGTGTGAAGTAATTCGCGAATACTCTTGGGAATTTGATTTAAACTCAATAATGAAAAAGGTATAATAATATATAATTATTATCATAGTTTATGAAACGTTTCTTGACTCTTTATATATATATATTTAGGTGGACGTGGAAATAAGAAAGCTGAATAGCATCAATCATGGATTCCAAACAGTCGAGTGGACATATAGAGGCTTCAACAAAAAGTTTTACTTCAACCCAGGTTTGTATGACGATAATTCTGACCATGCTGCCTAAAAGACTTCTAACTGATCTTACTGATAATTTTTATTAGAATATTTTTTACTTTATTTATATTTATAACATAATTATTTTACTTAATTAATGATTTAACGTTAGAGACTGTGAATTTTTTTTTGTATTTCCATATGTGTTCAGTGACAAGTTTTACATTTCAATATTTCCAGTTGAATTAGCTTTAAGTAAAAGCTAATACCAATGTATTTTTGATAAGTTTTTTTTATGTTATTTTTGTACACGTCCATAATATATTATATTAATCTGATTTTAAAAGAATTAGAAGCAATTTTTACTTTTATACTCTCGATATTAATAAAAAAAATATAGTCACATGTGACAGCTTTTGGCAAAAATAGAATTTTTATTGAAAACATAATTGATGAAGAGACTGGGCCGGTCATAAAACAAATTTACAATAAATAATAAAATTCAAAATATACACAAGGTAGCTATTAATTTTTAAATTATTTTAATTACAATATTCTATTATTGAAAATGTATTTTTTGTTGATTTTTAAATATGTATACATTACGCATTAATATGTAATAAATTTTAAAATGTGAAAAATGATTATATTTAGTAAAAAAATTGCAGTTTACATTTTTGTCTTTCAATTGTATGTATGATTTTTAGTTTTATCAGGTTTTGAACATGCAGCTTTCAAATAAATATTCAAATGCTTTAAGTTTCGATCCCTAGTTATCGTGGTAACTATTATTGTTATGAAAAATAACTTGTGAATATATGAAATGTTCCATAATGATCACAAAAAACACTTAACCAATGCTAAGTTGACAATAAAAATAATAATCGATAAATTAATCAGAGGATGAATAGATTTAAAAATAACCGATAAATCCAATACTACTAACATCATAATAAAAAAAATAATGAACAATTTATATCCGTCATTCTTTATGGGACACTATATTACTGCTGTTTTGTTTACGAGCTGCTAGTTGACGAGTTTAGAAGCGGGCGAGTCGGCTGGTGCAATGGTGATGAATGATGATGATGCACAAAACTTTACACTCGCTCAGCAGCCAACTATCTAGCGAATAAACTACGTGTTGTGAATATGTTATGAACTTTTTCCCTCGACATTTTGTAGACACTGAAACCAGAAACCACCGAGTTACTAGCAGCTAGTTCACTAGGCAACTATGATGACACACGGCTAGTTTACTAGCCAATAATGCCACACGCCAGCGAGTAGCTAGTAAAAAGTAGACAGGCTTTCAACTTTAATCGCAGATTGTTTCAATCTGCTAGCGAGCTAGTGAACACGATGACACTGGGTGAGGAGTTAGCAGTTAGTAAATTTGCCAACTAGCAGCTTGTGTAAGCATCTAGGCTCGTAGAGGTAATTATGATATTACATTTTTACAATATTCCTATAGATTTATATAACACGGTTATAATAATTATAAAATATATTATATGTTGAGCAAAAATGATCTCCCGACCGGTAATTTATTACGATATAAGCTACGATCTGGCGGCTGTTCTTAATGTTCTTGTTGAAAAATGTTAAAACTTAGTTTTCATTGAATTTTCACCCCATCTATTATTGTGTGTAATAGTTGTGGCTGATTTTTTTTTTTCTTCGACGTTATTAATGAAATCCTCTTCCCCACACAATTTGTCGCCCTCTTTAAATTTTACAGCAGCTCTGGGCAGCGCCCCCCCCCCCCCCCATACCTGCTCGTCTAATGGGAAATACGTAGTGGCGGCCCGTGGGTAAAGGTACTCGGGAGGACACTGCGAATTTAAATCTCCTTTTTAAATGTTTTTTAACCAAAGCTAAAGCGTTGGACTGACGTCGACGACACTCCGGCGGCGTTCACACGTCAGTCCTTCGTAAACTAAACGGTATCGGGCAGACGGTAAAAAAAGTCCTAATTGTCGTATACTTGTTAAAGCCATTGTGACGAAAGGGACGACGAACCACCCCAGGTCTCGATATAAAATCCTTCAAACCGGTGGCGGTTTTTCTCTCGTCCGGCCACCGTCCGTACCTAACCTACCTGTTGTTTGATGATTGACAAATTTTCCATGATCCACCGATGACTTGGCCCCCGGCCGAGATTACTGTTGGTACACCTCCCGCTCCCCCCCCCCCCGGGCGGGTTTTCCCGTGCCCTTGGCCGGTGTCCCCCTCCCGCACTGCGCGCTCCGCCATTTATCGTATTCGTTTTTTTGTTTTTTCGTTTCTTCTCCGCGCCGCCGTCGCCCGGGGCTTTTGTATTTTTAGCCTTTCCCTCTTCGCTCGACCACTCGTTTGCTGGACCTAACCGCGGCCGTTCCGAGAAAAATCCGAACGCTTCTGTCACGGAGTGAATCATCAATTGGATCACAACAAAGTGTGAAATCACTGGTGGCCGCCGGACCGTCCGTCGTCACGAAATCCAGCGGAAAGCCTACCCCACCTCATAGTCGTCGTTATCCGAGCTGTGCTGCGCCCGACTGGCGAACTCGATCGGTACGTAATGAAATTCGTTTATTTTAAACAAACGCCACGGTTTTGTAATTTTGTGTTGGCGTAAACGAGTTGAAATTTAATATAATAAATGTCTCTATAAATACAGGTAGGCACTGTGAGTTATATCATACGATTGAATATAATAGGTATTATAGATAATGTATTTACCGGTTAGCTTTTCTTTTCGTAAAGGAAATCTCAGATCGCTTGATTACTGGATTTTTGAGGGGGATACTTAGAAAAACTCATGACTTTTTATAATCTGCAGACAACTTTTGTAGCGTCGCGAGAATCCGGCAGACCGGGCAACTGCCTTTTTTTTAAATCTACGGTCTACTAGCTCTTTCATTTTGATTTTTCCGACCGTCCGCCTATGTTTATAATCTAACGACTCGATTTATTGGAAATTAGTTGACCCAATACAAATTAATAATAATACTATAGTTAATAATTTCGACGTGAGAATTCTAATAAAATCGAATTTCAACAAAAAACTCAAAAAAGTATCGGAATAAGTTTGTCGATATAAAAATTTATGAAAACACCAACTAACGTTAGCCTTCTATAAATCGGACCGTAATGTAGATTACAGATTAGATAAGATTACTTATGTGTTTACCGCATTTGAAATGTGCCATAGATATTTTAGTATTTACGTTACACAGAGTGAATGTGAAAGTTAAAAAATACTGAATATTTTTTCAGAATTGCAATTAGTATTTGTAGGTAAATAAAAAAGTATAAATCGAATTTGAATTTATTTGTAAAAAAAATGGTCTGCATTTTTAAGATTTTGCCAGGGTCTCGCAAAATCTCACTGCGGCGCTGACCAATTGAATAACAAATATTAACAGTAACTATTAAGTTACTATTCTCTATAAGAGGAGTAACTCATCTTTTAAAGCGTGTGTGGATAATTTTGTGGGAACTTTTTACTCTACCGGAAAATGTGATTTTTAAAATTTCCCGAATTAATTTAAGTTACTTTAATTTCGATTGTCCTCCGCCTCAAACTTCAAATCTCTATAACAATTAAAATTTCAAGTAAAGGCCTAATAGTTATTTAATATAAATTTAAATAATATATAACATATATAACACGTTTGAATTATTTATAGTTTAATAGAAATATGACAATATTTTTTTTAGATAAATGGAAGCTTCATCCTCTAAAAAAGCTCGAACGCTTACTCAATCAAATTTAAAAATCTCAAAAGAAGTCCAAACCAATGTTGTGGAAAATGACGTAATTTCTAAGATAAGAAAATTACCACAAATTTCTTTAGTTGTGGATCTAACTAAGTCATCATCTAAGCTAGAATTTAAAGTTCCCGAAGTTCCAAAACTTAAGAAAAATAACCTTAAAAAGAATAATGTGCCTGGCAGTAAATCAAAATTTATGTTTGAAAAAAGAATATCGTTAAAAAAACAAAATGAAATGATGTCAAGTAAAAATTTAAATTGGTTTAACACTGTTAAAAATCGTATTAATGTCCAAAAAAATTCGGAATCAAAAAAAATAAAAACTGATGTTAATAATATTCTTTTAACTAAAAAAAATTCTGATAACATAATTTCAGCGAACCACGAAGCAACCTTTAAAAATTACTCAAACTCGGAAAAGAAGATACAAAGGCAAAGATTAATTAAGAATAACTTAAAAAAAAAATTAAGATTTTCGTTACAGACCACATCAATAAATGTAGAAAATGTTAAACCAGTCGAAGAGATATTAAAATCTTCTACTGTCTCGCACGATGTAAATGAAGTACCGGATAATAATTCAGCGATAAATAATGCAAAAATGAAAAACAATAAATTAAATTTTAAATATACTGATGAAGATTATACACTTTTGGATATATCAACTAAGGGTAAATTCTATGTTTTTCCAACATCTCCAAATTTCAAGGAAATAGATCTTTACACTAATATACACAAATTAGTTATAAATTAATTAGTAAATTAAAAATTATCTGTTTAGTTATAATAATATAATATATAATGCACATAGTAAATATAGTAAATATAATACAAATATAAATTTAAATCTAACTATCTTAATTTTATTTTAATAAAATAATATATTTTATCTTATTTTACAATAAATTATATTGTATAGTTTATTAAAATTATCGTATGTTTTATTAAATTTATCAAATAATATTTTTACTGTTCATCAAGTATACAGTTCATTAATATATGTATAGATAGATATTTTAATAATTGCACTTCATAAAATAATTAAATATTATGTATAATTATTGAAAATTAAATAATAAAATGTGTAAAAATTTTCTTTTATATTTACATACATATTACATTTGGAAAATTAAAAAAAAGACGCACTATTACGAATTTAAAAGTATGAAAAGTAAAAAAAAAAAAAAATTCAAAATAATTTAGAAAAAATGCTTTTTAATAATTTTATTTCAGGGAAAGATGAAATATATAATTTATCGAGTAACATTTTTTTTGATATTTATATAGCGGACAGTGAACCCAATAATACAGTAAATTTACATGACATGATAAATAAAATAAATTATCATGGAAAAATTAAAATAATAATTTTAACATATTTTATTGGATATGTATTTAATTTTTCATTCAAATGCAATGATGTAATTACAATTAAGTAAATTGTTATGATTGTGTGTTTCATGAAAATAAAAGCAACGAGACGATGAATAAGCCCTGACAAATTTATCATTTTTAATCCACATGGTAAGTACCTCAAAAATGAGTGAATTATGCATTATTATTGAAAAATCGTAAAATAATAATAAATGCAGCAAACAAATTGTAAAATAAACTGCAATTTACTAAAGGGAGTAGACACAAAAGATGATTTTTTTAATATTTTATTATTTTATTAATTATACTTACTGTATTGGTTTGTTTGGATGTTTGTCGTGGTCCAATATCGATATAAATTCGGTTTTAAATATTGCACTGCATACTTTATGTGGTATTTAAATGTTTTGAAAACCAACACTACTAAAAATATAACATTACCGTTGAATACACATGGATTTATTTGCAGTTCACAAATAACGCAATTAAGAACTGTAAGAACTGTGTCGGTACATTTTAATTTAAAACACGACTTTGAATGATAAACGGTCTATTTTTACTCTTTTTATTTATTTTTTGTAGTCAATAGGTCAAAATACATTCCGTTATCGACGTTTTCAAACGCTTGGTGGTGTAAAAAATATCCTCTATCGGTATTCTATTTATGGAAAATGGTCTGTTCACGTGATATACCCACCGAATATATCCCGCCACGACCCAAATGAAAATGTTCGTTTAGATTATTCGTATCTTTCACATAATATGTACATACTTTGATTAGTTTATTTTTCTTTTTATTACTAGGTTCTCCGGACATGCCACGTGCCTAGTTTAGCGTGACAAATCGTTGAAAAACATACTGAAACACGGTCGATTTTGTACGTCGCGCGTCGTCCGAAGTATAATAATTAGGGTTCGGGACTTATTGCACACAAATCGTAGGAAATATGCATGCACATATGCACTTAAAATAACCGAAATATGCAACTAAAAATTTGATTTATTCATTTAAATTTAGACAATTTTTTTGTAATTACTAATTAGTTATTTTCTGACAACAATAACACACAATAAGGAATATTTGCGGAGAGCAAGGTATTACACAAATCATGGTTAAAAGAATTTTTTTTACAATTCATAGCAGTACCAACTAGTTGTTGTGATTTATTTTTCATTTGATTTTGCTTACGTTTTTCGCCAGATTTATGCTTTTCTGTCTTCAAAATGTTGAGTAACCAAATATCGCCTATCTGTATTTATTTTCGTTTCACAAAATTTACAAAATAAAATGATTCCATCACTTGAGAAAACTTTTTCTCAAACAAAAACTGTGTAGATACGCTATAAATAACAATTAAACTGCCATAATTGGCAAATACATATGCATTTTGCTCAGAAAACGGCAAAATATGCGAAAATATGCAATTAAAATTTTTGTATTTCAATCCGTTATGACTTAAAAAACAAATTTAAATCTTACTTAGACTATTCTGCAGTCATTATTAAAAGCAATATGCAAATGCAACAAGTCCCGAACCCTAATAATAATTAAACGCTAATCTATTCGTTTAATTGTGTATGTCTATTTATTCGTGTTCTACACTTTTACTGTAAATTATAATTATTTCGAAATACCACTTGAAATTTCTTTTTATAAAATCGATAAACTTCCGTATTATCGCGCGTTGCGTACCTACAACGGATTAGAGGCAGTTTTTTGTTTTTTTTTTCTGTTTTGACGAGAGATTTTTTCTAGAACATATTTTTTGACTGGTCGCTATTAGAGCGCTCGGTATACGTATTTTAACTTGAAATCACTGGACAGAGCGAGTAATCCCGCATAAACACTGTAAACACGTGCTCGGGTATCATCTTCAGCGTGTGAAGAATCTCACAGTTTACTTTCAGTTATTATTTGCCTGATTCTACCACACGTAGCCTATTCAATCGCGTATCAACACTACTTTAAGCGTTTTAAGGGTCGCCCGTTCCGCTACTATAACACTCTCCGGGTTTAGACGGTTATTGAGATCTTAGTTTAAGTGTTTCTCATATGACCTGTTTTTATATTTACCGCGCGAGGAATTCGAGGTATATGGACGAATGATGGGTAGAAAAAGAAAAACGAACTTTGGTAATTTCTTTAAACTTTACGACCGAGAATCATTTCACTCTATTCGAAGGCTTAGCAATTTTACATACGTTCGTAAGTCCAGATTAATTTAAGTGAAAGTTTATTTGTACACAATTTTTTCCATTTTATATTTTATCGTAAACGTCACATTATTTTGTCTTCTAGTGTTTTGTTCGTTTCTTACAAATATCTAGTGCCAGTGCTAGTTCAAAGATATCATACTCAGACGGAGACGTCCAAGTTACGAAGTGATTACGTGAGTATTATTATTATTGGTTCCAATACTCGTGTTTTAGAGATTTCTCGTTTAGATTTTTTCTTCATTAGTTTATTAAATGTTTGATAACGTCCAACAGAGTATAAAAATATATTAATATACTATTATATGGCGTTTAAACATTTAAAAATTCAACAATTAGTCACTAAATAAAGTAGGTATTTATACCGAACCACGCGATATGCACTATAACATTTTATAACGTTATAATTTTTTTTTGAAATACAAATGTCAATATGGATTGCATCCTTCTCTATCAATCCTTCCGGCATTGTAACTAATATCTCTTGTCTCTAAAAATGGAGCCAAAAATGTATAACAATTCATCAATTGAGAACGGCTGGGCCGATTTGGCTCGAATTTTTTTTTAATTGTTCGTAATTGCCAGGAGAAGGTTTTTACGGAAAAAAAATGTTGGAAAACCCTTTTTATAAATTTTTTTTTTTAATTTGATTTTTTGAGTTCCGGAATGTTTTTTCGAATTGAAAAACCTACAGCAAGCTAAAATTGTCCATATGACATAATTAATCGTCAAAACGGGGCCCCCGGCCAACACCAAAAAAATATGGATCAACATGGAGAAATATGTCGTGTATTGAATATTAGGTATTAATATTATGTTATTTCACTATATAAAATGGAAAACGTTATATTTTCTCGACGGGATTTTTTTGAAACTCAGCATACATAGTGATGAAAATAGTGATCTACAAACTTATTTTTCAAAATTCAATCCTTAAAAGGGGTAAACTTTTCACGGGCTAGATTTTGAGATGCAACGATCAGCGAGCGCGTGGTAATTTGCATTTTATATATAAATCAAATTTGATTATGTCATCAAAAAACCCGACGATCTTTACCAAAACAAATCGATTTTGCTATATCATAATATTATTACATAACTTTTATCGAAATCGCGTGCGTGCGATGAACAATAGAACGAATACAATAGAACTTTTTTCATTGGACGGTCGAATACGATCGCAGGAAAATCTATTGTCATTGGTCGATAAGCTCGATAGGCGTATACAATTAAAGCGAAAACCCGACGATGTTTACGCAAAAGGTTTTCGCAACGTCATAATTACATAACTTTTACCGAAATTGCGTGCGTGCACGCACCATTCCTCTTTCAATCATAGACGCCGTCGTCGTCGCCACGTAATCACAATAAGTCAGTTATTTTTTACACTACAAAATTCTCTAGAAATATATAATATGACAAAACAACGTTTGCCGGGTCAGCTAGTATAATATAATATTACCTATTGTCCTATTGTATAAATTCTTATCTTTTTTTTTTTTTTTTTGATTAGGTATTCGATGTAAGAAAGAAACTTATTTTTCCATAGTAATAACTTCAGGACGTGGAAGTGATGGGGTCTTTTGGAATTCGTTTTTGAAGACGAGTGTTGTTCCGCTCGTCGTTGATAAAATCGTATCATCATCATCACCGGAGGGGGGGGGAGGAAAAGCGTTTGTTTCGAAATCAAAACAAGTACGTAATTATAAATGTATATTATTTTAAGCGTACCGGAAAAATCAAACGTGTCGCCGCGAACCAAGTGTTCGTGGCTCGTATTTTTTCAAACTCAACCGCACGCATGTACTACCGGTAATCCTTATACTACATACACGCATCATAGGGGTGGATTTAGACCGCCGCGCGCCGCGCCGAGGCCATATATTTTGTGTTATATCTTTCGGTTCTCTTTCCGCTCTGAAAAAAAAAAGGAAAAGGAAAAGAAAACATTTGTTTTTATCTCGACTCGTATCGGTACGACCCCGACTACTACGTGTACATACACTCCTCCTCCGAGAGAGAGAGAAGACTCTCCTAGAGTTTTGACGGCCAACGAAACTGTTTCGCACGCCCACTCGTAATTTATTAATCCGCAGTCTTTGTCCTCACAGGAAAAAGGTATGCGCGTATTGTGTGTACATGCGATATACATAAATTATGCATCTTCGCGGCGAGCACAACATACAGTTACGATAACCGAATAAAACATGCGAACTAACGACTCGGCAGTCGGCACGTGTTGTGCTACTATATTTATGTGAGACGGGACGAGTTCCCGGCCGACGACGTACGCGTAGTATATTCTTCTTTACACGCGTAGTACGTTTGTTTTTAAACGCCACCCCCGGACGAAAGGCGGCGAAACGCGTAGAAAAATAACACGGACCGTTTTCGTTTGTCAATAATTTCAACGGCGAAGAAAACGTTGTTACTATATCTATTATATCGGACGGAGATCGATTTCTTTATTCCCGTGCGTATAATGTCTAATGTGCGCACAATGTCAACCCCCGTTACACTGAATATTAGTAATTTATAACTGTCGTAATAATAATATTAACCGTTAGGTATGCAGATAAAGTTTATTTCGATTTTTTATTTCATCAACACACATGAGAAAATATAACGGGTTTTTATAATGAGATACGAGTACCGGAGTACGTACGTATAACGTACGGCCATATAGGTTACTATATTATGTCCATTTAATCGTCTACTGAAATTCAAGTTTTTAATATTATATTTATAAATTTCTCGATTGCGTTATGCGTCTGAATAAATAACGGACGGTGTTATGGACGCGAACGCGGAACTTTGTAAATATATTATGCACATTGCACGGCGGCGCGGCGACGGATTAAAAAAAATACTCCTTCGGGATATAAACAATTTTACCTGCACTTTTTAATAAAACCGGCGAAAAAAAAACAAACCACGCAGATATAATTTTTCTACGAAATGACTAGTTTCGTCTTCACCTAATGTGTTTCGGCCCAACAGCTTCAAAGCAGCTGCCAACCCGGGGGGGGGGGGGCTTAATAGAGCGCAGATATAATAATACTGTATTGGTGTAACTTGAACGTTTTTTTTTTTTTCATTAGGTTAAACTCTGTTTTACATAATTTAAGATATACATCCCGTCAATATAATCAGACGGTGGCTTTGCGGGGAGGCAGAGAGGCGACATTTCATCCGAATTATTTGGGAAAAAAAGTGTTCGACAAAGGATACATGTAGTAAGACGTATATTCTCTTCTTAGCTCAAATTTTTGAACAATTGCTTACCGATTTGTTGTAATTTTTTTTCTCACTTGGCTATTACAAGAGTAATGGCGATTTAGGAAATAAGCGAACAATCGATTATAGCAAAACGAATAAATATATTTTTTTATTGTCAAGACTTACATGGTAGTTTATATCTAATTCTTAAAAATACAGGTAAATTCGATGTAACTATAATAAGAACCAATACAATATATTTCACTGTTTATCTATGCAGACAACTGAATATTACCGCGATACACTTAAATCAATATAAATTCTATGCGCACGTAACAATTATTAACCTTAATTGAGTATTTAATCAGGAACTCCCTAAATTGTCGACACGCTTGGATTCGATAAATTTAAACTTAAACTTTACGGTATAAAAACTACACTTCTAAACAATAATATTTTATACATAATATAAATTAAGGTATACGAAATAAATTAGTGGTGTGTTTGATTCGCCGAAACAGACGGTAAAAATAATTTACGGTTTCTCGTACGCCGCGGCAAAGCTGGAAAGTTCAATGCGATATTGCGTGTGCCGCGTGCCATTTGCATACTCGGCGACGACGGTTATGCTAAAAATATTCTCTTTAAAATCATCCAAAACAGCATCATGAGCCCTATGTAGACGGCGCCTTTGAATATCATGTGGCAGATGTATAACCTAAAGGACAAACACGGACATTAATGTTAACAGGTACATTTTAAATACATAAATACATATTTTACAGGTGCTGGAATTTCAAAAACGCCAAAGTACGGCAGGGCAATAGGTTTCGGCGAACGCGGCGAGTTAATCTATACGCGTCGAGAAAGAAAAAATTCATCCAAAGTCGCGTCGAATACATCCGATCGATTCGGATTTGGTCGAGTTGCGTCCAATCGAAAAAAGGTATGTAATACTTACTAGGTATATACACGAATTGCGTCCCGCGGGCAGACAAAATAGGACAGTCGATTAGTTTTCAAACGGTTCTTAGGCAAAAAGTTCTGGCTTACAAATAAAAAGAGTGAAATATTTTATTTCATTCCGCCCATCCGAATATGTTTATACGTTTTTGGATGTTCTCGAAACGATTCAAACTGATATACCGCGCAATATCAATAATTAATTATTAGAAGTTCCATTAATTCCGTGCGTAGGGAAAAATAATCGTGTAAATAACAATAAAAAAACACATACGAACGGTTTTTTTTTTCGTACGTTACCGGGTGGGAAAAATAAATATAAAAATATTATCGTATTTAAACTATGCGTTTAGTTTCCGCAGGTGTGAGGCTTAATATCGTAAGAGACAAAATATACCCTTTGAGACGTTTCTTGGCCGCCGGCAACTTGTCCGTTCCCTCTTTGAGCAAAAACGTCATTATCCCTTTGTGATACGTGTCTAAGTATTCTTCCCATTGCATTTGTTTGATGTCGAACGGGAACAGCGTTTTGTCGTCGTTCTTCAGCCTGCCCCATAGGTCCTGTACGTTTTTGTTGCAAAACACCCATTCCCTCGTGGAGAAGTATTCCAATATGTCGGTGAACCTTCCGATTTTTTTGTACTGATCGACCAATCTGTAGAACGCGCGAAGGTTTCAAAATTAAAATAAAAAACACCGCCGCGCCGCGCCGCCGCAAGAGACGAACCTGAGCTTTTTCCCGGTGCCGATGAACACCAAGTCCAACAGGAACGCCGGTAGATAATGCAATATCAGCACGGTGAGTTTGTGCAGCAACATCGACGCGTTCATTATCAACGTGGGATACCACATGGCTTTGGCCGTGGGCCGGTGCAATATGTGATACATCAGGGTCTCCGAGAACGTTCGCCAGGTCAGCGGGTTTTCGGGCGACGACACGAAATTATAGATCCACGGGTCGTTTTCGCATTTTTCGATCAGCTTGCTCTCCGTCGCGTGCCTGGAAAAACACGGGAGAGAAAAAAAAAATCGTTTAGTCTGAATGGGGGCCCAATATGAAAAGGCCGCCTCGGCGATTTTCTATCTATATGATATAATATATTTTATATGTTTGTGTGTATATTACCTGACGTTCGTGTCCCAGGACGCGGCTATTAACGCGTTCACGGTGAAATCGGCCGGCACCAAATCTGTGACGGCGTCTATTTCACACGGAATCGCTTTTATTATCCCCGTCATCACGCCAGTCACGATGCCCGTCGGCCCGTATAAATTGTCGATCCAACCAGGCAGAGGTTCGTTGGCCGTCGCTATGACTATACGAAACGAAAATCAAAATCTTACTATCTTTTTCCCCCTATTTTTTTTTTAATTTAATTTTTTTAATATAGACTCACCGATCGCCGGACGGAATATCGTGACGGGCAGTCCCTTGGCTTCGTGCTTGATCAGTTGTTCGGCGGCCGCTTTAGTCATGACGTACGTGTTCGGCATGGGTCCCAATAGGCTAGAAGATATAAAATATATACTATTAGAATTTAAATGGATATTCCGATCACTACGGATTGACTTTTTACTCGTCAAATTCCGCAGTGGGCACACAATACAAATCGCTAGGTGCATATTATTATAATTGAATTTAAACGGACTTTTTGGAAACACTTTTGACGCGATCACGTATAATTGAAACTATTATTGAATCTTAGTTCGTCGTAACTTAGTAAGTGTGTACACGCACGCGTTCAATGCGTGGTGCATAATGAATTAGTAAAAATACGAGTGAAAAAAAAAACAAAACAAAATCCCAAGGCCCATACGTTTATATATTTAGATAATATACTTACAAAGGTTTCATTTTTTCGAGTATATTCGAACTCTTTGTTTTATAAAGATGTATGAGCTTTTCATAACCGTACGGTAAATTGTAGAACTTCTCTTCTATGCGTTCGTTATGACAGTTGGAGAAAGCCGTTGAAACGTGTAAGTACGACTGAAACAAATATGCGCATATTAGTTTTATGAAGTTTAATACGACAATGAGATCGCGCGCGAGACAAGAGTAACGGTCGTCGACAATCACGCTCAAAGTATTTTCGTAAATATTTCAAAAGTTTCGTAGGCACCTCGAGATTTTCCACTTTGTGAGCTAGTTTTACAATTTCTCTGGCGCCGATCACGTTTATTCCGATAGCGATGTCGAGGCGTTCGTCGAATCGAACCGTGGCCGCGCTATGGAATATCACATTCACTTCTTTGATCAGCGTGTTCAGATTTTCAACGGACAGTCCCAAATCTGCTTGGCTGCAGTCGCCGCTGAACGCGCTGATTTTCTTCAGAAACGACGAGTCGATGTCTTTGAATATCTATTTCGGTGAACCAAAAGCGCGATATGTGATATATTTAACTACGTTTTTATTTGATAATATTTAACAAATTAACACAATCGCAAACGTACTGGCATGTTGAATATATCTTCTAATCGTTCGTGGGCAGATTTTCCTTTTTTGTCCCTTACCAGCAGGTAAATGTGTTTTATTTGAGGACATGACCGAATCAGTTTGTTGACGATTAGCTTGCCAAGGAATCCGGTTCCGCCCGTGACGAACACGGATTTGTTTTTGAAGAACTCTTGAATGTTCGAATGTATCTCGGGCTTGGCGCAAGCCATTTTCGAGCCTGTTATGACGTCGACTGAAAAAACAGAACAAATACATTTTCAATACATTTCCGAAAAACTAATCTTTTTAGTAACAACGTAATAATAATAGCTGGAACACCGAGTTTGGATGCAATAGTGTCGTCGAAAGTTAACGGCTTTGCTGTTAAAAAGTAGAAAGTCGTTTTCGATTTCTCCTACTCTGTTCAACGCTCATAATGTAGCGTGTCGCGTGTGTCCATAACAACTTTTCATCAATAGTTATCGATAAACCGTCGTATAAATAAGTTACTTTTTTCTTTTTTTTTAAATCATTGTTTGTTGTTTTCTTATAGATTCTCATAGACCTATCGACTCACGTTAGAAATTCGAACATAATCCTAGAATATTACAAATATTTGATTTATACAGAAGATTTTTCAGTTAGATACAAATTTATGGTAAAGTAAATAAAATCTGACTATACGTAATCTTCTTATAAATAAAATACATTGTATAAAAAAGAACAAGAATCGCCCTACCTGTTTATTTTTGAAGCATTAAATTTAATTTTATGAATTAATATCCATTGTCGGAAAAAAATTGAAACATGTTGTATTGTTATTTGATTTTTAGGGAGTAGACCGCTGAGATTGTGATGCTAATCTATATGATTATGTTAATTTTGAAACTCGACGAGGGTTTTTTGTTGGTCCGAATCAAACTATCAAAAAAAAAAAAAACGTTTACGAGGCATAGTATAGTAAGAGGCAAAGAGAAAAGTTAAGTCTTCGAAATATTCGGGCAAGGACAACTCAAATGAAATTACCTTATACTTTGGAAGTAAGTGACGTTTATTGATTTTTTATTCGTCTCATATTATGTATAGTACACGTATACGTCGAGGGTATTATTTAATTTAAAAACACATACTTCCTGCATTAGGTCATTTGGAATTTTCCCCATCCAAACTGTACAGTTAGGCCCGTTAAATATAAGATACCACGAGATGACGTAGCGCGCGTGTTCACATTGTTCGGGACGAATCGGATAAACGATGTAGATAAATCCATTTCGATTGAGCTTATGCTCGACCGATTATCTATGTTAAGCCCGTAAATCTTCGTACGAGGTAAATAATCTCTCTCTCTCGAGATTTTTATTTCGTTCCACCGCGGCCGATTTCACGTGCTCGATAATAATATTATTAATGGCTCTAATAAATCTCAAATGGTTTTCAATATTAGATTTGCGTGTATAGTCGTTCTCGTTTTATTTGCCATTACTGAGAAACGACAATTAAATGTTTGTGTCATTGTACGTAATATTTTTTAAAACAATTCTCACCTCGGGAGAGTAAACAACGGGAACTATTTGAATATGCGTAAATGTTATTTTTCGTCAACTGCCGAGATTGGGTATTTATTATGGAAAAACGATTCACGTCTCTAGTATCTATAAATCGACTATATTATCATTAGCTATTGCACTCGGATCAAGCGATAATACAATATCCCCGGGGTCTTCGCTGGTAAGACGTATTTATTTTTTCAGCGCGATTTTCGCACTTTCGGTTTTTGTCTCGAGTCGTTTTCTTTAACCAACTAAAATATGTCGAACCCGCCGGAAGATGAATCAATTTCACCACACCACACGACACGGTACGCGTGTATGCGTTTTAATATGCCATTCATATTATGCCACTGACACATAACAGCAGTAGCACATGAACACGTTGGAGTTTTATTAATAATAAAACTTCGAAGTGGCGTTGTGTACGAGTTCAATGGAATCGACAAACTTTGCTCATAACACTTGTATACGACTTACACGCCGACGTCATAAGTATACGAGTATACACACACGTATATATATATATAAAATAGTATTCGAAGGAAATGTGCGGTGCATTTAACAATAATTGTTATTATTCTCCCAACAACATATTGAAAAAGCCGATATTACGACGTCTGAAGCAAAAAATAAGGTACACGCACGTGTATAGAATATTATGTAAAAACGTAAAAATTTCGAGCGTAGGCATTTTCGCGGTGTTAAAGTCGTTTCCCATTGTACACCGGTACGAATAACTCTCTCTCTCTCTCTATACATACATATATATATACGAGCGTGCAATCTCTCCGGAACGGAAGGCGGAGTTGTAAAAAAGCGCGCTGCGGCCGGAATGAATGGACTGACATTAAACGCGAAAGCAATTTGCGACTATATCTTTTGCAAACAAACAGCCGAACAGATGATAATATAGGTAGCGGCTAAGAAACTTCCGTCCCGCACGTTCAATCGATTAATCGTCGTAGGTCTCGGTTACGACTAATAGCGATGGGTTTCGATACTTATCCCGCCGACTGTCTCCTATATATAACTATTCGCGCGTAACGCGCAGTAATTCCCGTCCGCGGAAAAGGGCAATTATCCCGCGGTCGCCCGAAATAAAAACCGTTCGTTTTACGCGAGACATACACAACGACGTGTGTATACGTATTATACTGTAGTACCTGTTTTGTATTTTGTTTTCAAGTTAAATCCGTGCGGTTTTTATTTTCTACTGCGTTCGAGAAAGTTTCGGATACTATAACTACGCGTAAACGGACGTCGTTACCGTTTGGAATATTTTCTCTTGCCCTCAATTAGTCATCTCTCACCTGATCCGGGTGGATTCGGTTCAAAGAACCTACGCCGGGTCTAGAGCATCGTACGCAAATGAAAATGATTTAAAAAAAAAAAAAAACAAACACATTTTAATACGTAAACCACACTCGCTCGCACGGTTCGAAACCACGCCGAACCAATGTGATAATACGTATGTAATCAGGTGATCTACACAACCGTCTCGATGTGAAAACTAATTATACATTTCAATGGCATCGCACTGTGGCCTTATATATACAGGCACATAGATTACGAATCTATAGAACCAAACGTCTATTATATCATTACGGTTAACGGTATTATTATTTTCGAGTTGTAGAATATTTTAATAATAACTATCGCGCATCGACTTTTTACCGAAGCGATTACAAAAAAAAAAAACCCATACAATACGGACAATTTTTTCTTCTTTTTTTTTCAAAACCTTCACTGTAAATTATTGTCAGTACACCTGCATAATGTGGAGTATGCCAATAGATTGTAATATAGTCGACAGTTCGCAGAATCCGTTATGTTATATTTTTTTTAAAAACAATTCGAATGTTCGAATAAAAAATTCTACACGTCAGATCGTATATAACGCACAAATACAATATGTTTGTTTCGTAAAAAAAAAAAAATAAATAAAAATAGCTTTTAATACTTCAATCGAAATCATTAAACAACACGCCAACAGGTTATACCGATATAATCTGCAATATTTTATTTCCTATTATGAGTGATATATTATGTAAGTGTAACAATAACTTTTAATCAGTAACATAATAATACAAAATAATATGAATATCGATCGAAATAAATAATTTCGTAATGCAAAAAGATATTGTAATAATTGCGCGACTCGAGTTAAGTATTAAAAATTGTTATCATGTTAAAAAATAGAAAACAAAGCGCTATAAATATTCGTTTCAGTCCGTTCGTATTAAATAATCGTTGAATAAAATGCGTGTGTTTCTAGAGTCGATATTTTTCGAATTCTCTATTATCGCACGAGATCAAGGCAAAACGTCACTTTCGACGACCAATTAACCGAACGAACAATACGAAAAATAGTAACGGAAAAAAAAAGCAAAACCCGGTTACCGTTCTTGTTGAATATAATATACGAGTATACGTAAAATGAATACAGTGACTATCCTCTTACCCTGTGTCGGACGTGTCGTCCGCGGTGAATCCCGTCGCGAGGTCGTCGCAAAATCTGTCAGACTCGATTGCCGACGCGAAAATAAATCATCACTCGTCCACACACACGGAAAGACGACGAAAAAAAAACAAAAAGACGAAAACGTAAATGAACTACTGGAAGATCGCGCGTCCGCGTCGTCGACGGCCGGATCGGACGTATAAAAAACAGTGGGGTTCCTGACCGAACGACAACGTCGGGTGAATTGGTCGTGTACGCGATAGCGGCGTACGATTTTCACTCGTTCGACGGCAGCCTCGAACTTGGCCCGCAGGAGAGATGGTACGGACCGTTATGAACAACTGACACACAACGCGGATGACCCCTCTCCCCTGGCCGCGACCACGGCAGTGCCCCGTATTTATAATAGCAGCCGCGCGGCAGTAGCACGCGGTGAATGGCGATCGCGTTCGCCCGGGAAAAAAATATACCATCGCCTACTGCTGCTGCTGCTGCTGCTGCCTCTCTACGACCACTATTTTTTTTCTTACGGTCACGCTTCGGCGATATTATTTTTATCGGGCGCGCGGCGTGAACGACGGCGTTAAATTCTCCCGGGCCGAGTACGGAAACGTGTTCCGTCGCCTTGGCCGCGGAGAGGAGCCGAACGGTATAGTAGTAGTGTAAGTACTGTCTCGCTGGAAAAATCGACGTCCAAACACCGGCGTTGTTGTAATATTTTGTTTTGGCGCACTCGTTTACACGACCTCGCGGCGATCTCTCGCCGGAAGAGATAAATCGCAATGTGACGGGTGGTACAGGAAGAGTAAAAAATAAATTCAATCGATCGTCAGGCGTAACGAAACACGCTCACCGGCGGCGGCGTTGGATCGTCGACGGACAATATTTTAGTTATTTTAGTGTTCGAAGTACAATCGTTCTGGAACGCGTCGTCATAATAATACGATATAGCAATAGTAATAATATTATAATAGTAATAATAACGCACGAGAGTGAAGTGACCGGCCGCCGCCGCCGCCGCCGCCTTGCCCCACTTTTCGAGAAATGTGGTTCCGCGTGTGTGCTGCCGTCAGACCTACTTTCTGGACGCGACGACTCTCAGTGTTAAGGACGTTAAGGTCATCGGATGTGTAAACACTTCCTCCGGCGGCGGCGGCGGCGCTCGTTTTCCAGCCGCGCACACCAAAATATTTATATGACCAGCCGGCCGTTCCGAGTAAAACAATATCGTCATTTCACGCTCCGCGAAGACCAACACGGCTCGGATTTACCGTCGCGCGTTATAATATCATATTATATAGTACGTCGTTCTTTAACGGGGAAAAATAAAAATTATATCCGAGCGCTACTTGTGTACGAAGACGCTGGGAGGCACCAGGCCCGCGCGCAAGGGAGGGTTTTCCCGTTGCCGAAAAATATAAATCGTATTTTTTATTTTTTCATCGATTATATTAAATATTTTATATATTTTGTAATAACTTATAAATAATAATGCATAACATCGTGTTTGCTGTTTATCGGCTTTCGTCGTAGTCGTTATCTATTTTATATATTGTATAATATCTTTTTTCAAAACCCCCCCCCCCCCCCCCCATTATGAAATCCTGCGCACGGGCCTGGGGACTACGCGAAAGCGGTCGTATTCTCCGCTTGAACAATGCGTTGTGTAGGCAGTGCGCGATAATATCCGATCGCGATCGTGACGTGTACGCGCGAGTCCACTAAATATCACAGCCAGACGATTGAAATGTGACAGCTCGGCGGGGAAGGGGTACAGAAACACACTTTCCACTCTTTCGGTTCTCCTCACTAACGCGTTAAACTCGATTTATATCTGCTGGCTATTTTTTTTCACTTCCCAAATACGAATAGGTAGGTTTTTTTATTTTCTGCTCGGTCCGCCGTTATTGTATCGCCGCAGTCGGGAAGCAAAAAAAAAAAAAAACAACCGACAACAAAGTCATAGCTGTTCCAAATTTTGAAAGGAAAAAAATCGATATTTGAAAAAAAATTTACACGCCCGTATCGAGTGGTTTATTTTTTACAAATCCGGGCGAGAAAAATTGCAGCCTCGCGTAACATACGTACGTTATATAAATCACGTCAGCAGCTTTGTCAGTAATTCATTTGATTTGATTTGATTTTTTTTACAAGAAAAATAAATGCGATTTCAATCAAGCAAAAGCTATCACACACGCGGCAAATCGTATTTCGATTCGACGTCGTCATACGACTGAGATTTATTTATTTTATTCGTTTGGCAATCCGGCCGAGATAGTGTGGGCGAATAGCGGTACATTACGAGAGAGACACGCTTTATGATATTTTATAGAAAACCCATGCCCCGTCCACCCTTAATACATTAACACGCGTTGCGGTACGAACAAATGCTCGTCTGTAGATATGCAATTTAATATTTTTATTATTTATATACCGCGTTCCGACGTGACGTGTAATTTCGAACGCCTCGAAAACGTTATACTCGCTTTCGCGTCCAGATAAAATAATCTAAAAATTATTATAAAATGAGATTTTACTGTTATTGCCGGATGGTAATAGGCAGACCGTTGGGTTTTTGAAATAACTGTTGTTTTTTTTTTCATAAAGTATAACTCGAGTAATTATTATGGGCAGCAGCTCGTATACGCTGTGAAATAATAATCTCGATTGCATTTCCGCGGATAGTTTACCTGTCCTTTCCTCCGCCACTAAACGATTCGGTACGGTAAACGAGCACGGCTCGAGACAAAACGTATTCGCAACACTGCGCGACAATTTGAAACCATTCGTGTGTTTTATTATTATCCGCGATCCCTTTGTGTACAATATTCTATACATTATCGGCACGTGTTTAACAAAACAAATACGATTGGATCGCCAATGTTTTTGTGAATTGAAATCTACAATAATAAAATTCCACGCGGTGCGTGTAAAACGATGACAGAAACCAATCACGACTGCGGCGAGTTAGGATGGTGAAATTCTCGCTCTAATCCGACGGACGCGAGGGGAAAAAAAGTGGAACGTCTTCTCACAGAGAGCGTGAAAACCGTGTGTTTTTACTTGCTCTCTCGTATTGATAATTATTATTATTCACCGTTAATTATTAATGTTGAGCGAGAATAATAATGTTCTCTTTTTTTTTTTTTCTTTCTTTCTTTCTTTCATTATAGCCTACGTTAGCAGAATAAACATTTGCCAAAGAATCCAGTCGAGCATTCCAAAATAAAAAAACTTATATCAAATGAAAACACTACACATTGTTGTCCCAAGTTACATAAACACTGGATATAACACGTAAACCCTCATCTATGTTATGTAAACTAAACGCACAAACACACAGTATAGACTTTATTTTTCGGCCTTCTAAAGCTATATATTATGATATTATTTTTATATCCTCGTATAGTATGTTATTCGGCGTGTGAGTATTCGTAATTGGATTTATATTATAACGCGTCGTGACAAAAAACAAATAAAATAAGTCCATTCGACGACGACGACGGTAGTGTTACTCGCGATTTATTGCGAACTACGTCGTCGTCGCGCCGTTAATAAATCGATTTCATTCAAAAGTCGATCGTGAAAACCAACGCTCAATATCAATTGACACGTTTACCGTGCACGCATTAGTGTGGTAAAAATGAAAAATGTTAAGCGTTTCAAATTATACGGCGGCGGTACCCAACCTGCATGTATAAACAACGCAGTTTGTACCTCAGACACGACGTTATTTGTCCATTATATTACATATAAGTATATAATATATTAGGACGTCGTTTAATTTTTTTTCTTCTACCTGTTTATATAATAATTATACGAGGTCGAATTATTTTTAGCGCCAACCACATTGATCGTTACGATCGTCGATCCGGAATAAAGATATTATCACGAATTACTACCATCGTAGCGGTAACATCGTCTATTACTGATTATTTTTCGATTCAGCTACGGAAACGTTAAACTATCAATCTGTTTCGCGTCGTAAACATCGAATCGTCCACATCGTCAACGTTATTTAGTTGGATTTTAAATTTCGCGCCCGGACAATTTGTCGGCCACAGCAACAAACCTAAATTATTATGAACGACAACCCGTCCGGTGCCACAGCCGTCTATGCGGATACGCCATGACGTTGTATTACGTGACACTCGTCTCGCTGTTACTTCAGCACGGACGAATGCGAACAATTTGCGTGTGTCGTCATCATCACAACAAGAGGACCCCGTGCGACATTCTGCCGTCGGTCTTGCCCGCAGACGTACGGTCGTCTACGGTGGTACGACCGTGTTATTATTTTCTACCTGCGCGGCAATTATTAACCTTCCGGATGACCGGCTCCGCGTGTTGTTCTCTAGGTCAATACCAGAGTTGGTTGACCCGTTGCTGTCGAATTTCCAGACGATCGGCGGCAAAATAATATTACGTCGTCCGCGTTTGTTTCCCGTTGAATTTCGGCACAATCCGCGTTCGAATAATTTTGCTTCGCACCCAGAGACAAGCTCAACACGCCGCGCCGCCGGTGTTTTGAGTGTACGTAAGAATTTATGCAATTTATATTATTATTACGATACGCGCGATAAGATTTATTATTTATCGAAAACTCGTCATATCACGTTGTCCCGGAATAATTGTTCGTCTAGTCATCGACAGTTTTACAACACAGTTTCCGTGTACATATCACACAATGCGATACGGCATTTTGACCGCGATTCGTGTGCTCGACTCGATTTCATGTGCTCCTCCCCCCGATACAAATGACTCGTACGTCCACGATAAAATCGATAGTTCGTGCGTTTTATGAGTCTATGTTTTCGTTTATTTGATAAACAATCGCGAATTCGCGGGGCAGCGTAAAATGTATTGTCGACGCTTTTTATTATTATTACGATACGCGCGATAAGATTTATTATTTATTGAAAACTCGTCCGACAGACGGACGTTTTACAATCGAGATTACATTCGAATCGCTCTTTGTTTAAAAAGGCATATTATGTTTTAACATGTCTCGGGAACTTCTAAAATATGATAACTATGTAAATCCGTTTTTTTTTTTGTTTTTTAAGTGCGTTATGTGCAAGATACTCGGTCGACCCTGTGAAAATATTCAACTCGTACGAGTTTAAAGTTGCCAAAAATGTAACATGTGCCCTTTTAACAAAAAGCGATTCGTTTATAAACTCCAAAAGGTCCAAACGGACACGACGTAAGACCTACAACGACGGCGCGAATCGATTGATTTGGAATATCGACCTCTTACACTGTGATCGCCGTCGGTTCTCGTTCTACAGAAAGTAAATCTGCTGCGTCGTCGCGGGTGCCCGCCCATCGGCCGTCTACGGACGAGATGACCGGACAAATAATATTGAGCATAACAGTTTATCGGTTGAATAATTTGCGTTCGACAACGGTACATACGCTGCAAAACGATTTACATATTCATAATACCGCGCCCGACATGTAATTTTTAATCGGGCCGCGGCTAGCGTTTTAGTTCTTCATATTTGTAATATGTGTAATTATTTTCAACACTCATATCATGTTGTCCCGGAATTATTGTTCGTCCAGTCATCGACAGTTTTACAACACAGTTTCCGTGTACATATCACACAACGCGATACGGCATTTTGACCGCGATTCGTGTGCTCGACTCGATTTCATGTGCTCCTCCCCACCGATACAAATGACACGTACGTCCACGATAAAATCGATAGCTCGTGCGTTTTATGAGTCTATGTGTTTCGTTTATTTGATAAACAATCGCGAATTCGCGGGGCAGCGTAAAATGTATTGTCGACGCTTTTTTCTCTCTCTCGCGAGATGGCGGAGGAGAAGGGAGGTTATCCAAATAACTCGCGGCAAATCGTCCGAATGTGTCGGGGAGAAATTTGTCGAGCGGAAAGTCGCCTGCAAATGTATTCACACGGACGTTGTTGCACTAAATTGCTTATATGCACATTATGTTAATCATTTACACATGTATTATGCAAGCTTACGCACTCCTCGGTAATCGTTACGCACCGAAACGACACTACAATTCAATACTTGCGAGTTGTAAGGATTATTTTCTTTTTTCTTTTTAGATTTTGAATTTTCAAATCCGGGGAACTTCTTTGGCTTTTGACAATGCGATTTTATTGTCGGGGTGGCAAAAAGCGCCAAAAGTTAAATGTAGTGAATGATTTTGATCGGAAATGTAATATACATGTACGTACCTATACATTATTACACATACATTTATACACATTGAATTTCGCGTGCATCAGAATTGCAAAATACTAAGAACATAGGGGAAACGTGCGATTTATTTTTTCGCGAAGTCGATAAAAAAATATTACACACCTATTACATACTAACCTGACGAATAAATATTAATCATTAGTAATCAATTGAATAGTTTATACTTTAATGTTTTTTTTAAAAAAATTGCCTAGTTCGTTAACGACCACATTTTTTTCCACAGACGAAAAACACTAATGGACTAAACGTTATCCTGCATTCGGTTTAACGGTCTAATCAAATCAAACAATTACAAGACGCAACACGGAGTAACGAACTTGTTTCGAAAATAATCATAATTGTTTGCTTACGAAGAAAAACAAATAAGACGCATAGTAGTAGGTACGTATATGTAATCAATCGTTTGTACGAGGTTTCATAATGATTATCGAATTATAGGTAGTAAATCGAGTTCGTCTATCCACCGAGTGCCGCCGAAGTTTTATCAAAGCATTAGAAGAATTTAAGATTTTACGGTTGTATGTTACGGAGACCCGACGACGACGGTCGATTTTGGAATGGTCAGCTGTAATAGAATAAAATATAATGTAAGTCATTTTGAATAAAATATGTTGTTGGGCAGGGCACTTCAAATATTAGATTGGAAAACCAGTCTTAATACTTGATATTATATTTTATTATGTTGTCATAGAAACCGGTCGGGCTCCGGAAAAATAGGGTGTGAATTCGATAGATTTTTAAAAAAAAAAAAAAATTTTTTTATAATATAACCGACGTCATGGAATGTTTCTGACAAGTTATGCGAAACGAATTAATATATTATTATTTTACAGTTAATCTCTTCTTTTTTTTTTTTCAAAACAGATGTCATATTTATACGTCTGATATTTAATATTATACTATAGTATTACCTTCCATATTCTACAAGAACCATTGTTTAGTCTCTAAAATTCCAGGTAAAATAAACAATTAAACGACCGAGTGCATAAAATATTTAATTAATGGATATTTAAAGTCGCAATTTTTGACGGGTGAAAAATTTCGTCGTACGAGTGCTTTTGAAATAACGATAATAACAATAATATGGTAGGTGATAAGATCTCGTCAAATAACTTGACAATTATACATTAAAAAAAAAAAAACAAAATCATTTCATTGTTTTCATGTGTTCGAAACGGCATCGGAACGATCTGGTATTCAATAACTCCAAATACACTCGGCGCTGTATTAATATTACGATTCCGAATGAAATTAAATGTCTGTGACCGTCATACGCTCTCGTAAGAATTTTAATCGAACACGAAAATATTCATTTTCACATAATATACTTGTTCGATTGTTCGTTTGACTTTCAATAAGCCTTTACGATTGTTATTGAAACTGTTAATGACTTGGAGTAGTTTTCGCCGAACACAATGGGATCGAGTAAAATAAATATTTTTATTTTTGCTTTAAAACTTTCGGAATACATTCCGGCGGACCCGTAAATCATATTATGTTGTTTATATTAGTTTAATAATTTTCACAAGATTTAATATCGATCGCAAAGTTTGTTGTTTAACGTAGGTAACGTAAATAAAAACTTGAATTATTTATATATGGATTACTTTAACTTTCTTGAAGAAGTTGTTTTCAATTGGTACGGCGACAAAAGGTTTCATTAATCTGTCAAGTATGAAATGAAACAGTAGTATATAATACAGTATAAAATATATTTTAAAACATACAAGACGTATAATAATTATTATGAAATGGCACTTACCGTCGTCGGGGAGACGGTTAATTATTATTTGAGTTTTTATTTGAAAATTATCTATTTATTTTAGTGTTTACAATAGATATTTTCTACCTATCATACGGTTTATGTTATATAATATACTCGTATACAATTTTTCGAAAGAGATCAGGTGATTCGTTAAAATATTAAAATAGCTCTTTTAGTGTTTATGACGCATTATAAAATATATTCAGATATAAACATACGAAATCGAACGTAGTAGATATTATACTTTCTCGGAGTGAGTCATAATATATACTTATGCTGTAACTATCCGATCAAATCTGTGTTTGTTCGCATTGCACCAACAGAGGCGTAGATTGTGCGATTTGTTTTGATAATAATATTAAGAATAATAATTTGTAAAAAAAAAAAAAGGCACTACAATATACGTTTTTCACCTTGACGTACAGTTATTGATTACACATGTATCAAGGATGGTAATATTGTTTATACAAACATAGAAGTTTATCAACGACCTCTGTTGTCATTTACAAATATCTAATATTCAAAAAACAAATACTGAAAAAAGAGTCGGTTGGATACTTACAGGTTTCGAGCGAGTCTCAGTATTTTGTTATAGCATATAATTCGAAAGTCTAAACATTTTAAATCTTGTGTAAAATTCTTTTATTATTTTTTTAACTGTCTACTCTATTTCAGGTGTTTAGAATTCCGTGAATAATCATTTTCAATCGCAGTGTAAAATGAAAATCCTACACGAATGACGAATGTACGAAGTGAAAATCTCCTCGAGGTTACAAACAATTATTATTATTATCGGGCATGTACATCATAATATGTACTTTTTTATATTAATTTGCGACACAAAGGAAAAAAAAACATTTTATGCTGAATATTTGTTCGAAAGCTCCTCGGGCGATGATAAACTTAACATAAATAATCCATAACCGTATAAATATTTCAGTCTATTAGTGTTTAGTCGATGAAATATATAACGAGTACGTCATAATGAATTTAAAATTAAAGTTAACTGAGTAAACTGCACTGCACTGTGTAAATGCTGTCAAGTTTATTTTAAATATTAAATAACTCTATAAGTATCTATGTTGAATAAACTTGAATAAATTTCCGACGCGTATCAAAGTCCCGCGAACGAACGGTTATTGTTTTCAACGAAACAGTATCGTTTAAATAGACTGCTAGGCGTATTGAAAAAAAAAAAAAAACCATTGTTATATTATAGGATAGACGAAATGAAATAGGTGTAAATAATATCATATCATATTATATGCTTGTAAGTTATGAAAATAAATGTTGGAAAAATCTGTTGGTGAAACGTTGTAAATACGAACCATGTGTTGGGGATACGCATACACACTTATTATGGCCATAAAAGTTGTGTCGCAAAAGAAATAAAAAAAAAAAGAAAAAAGCATATAGACCCTAAACGGTTATTAAAGTACAAAACGATTAGTTCCAATATAATTCAACTGTTTATCGTTTTGATTTCAGATTTTCAGCGCACACCAGTGTGTTGCTTTTACGCGGAGGCTTTTTACATTATTTTTTTTTCCCCGGTGTAAACACTTTTTTTAGGACAGTAAATCCAGAACCAAAAGTTTTCCGAGGTATTTCAACAGTAAGTTTCACTGTCGAAAATCATACACAAACTGGTAGGCACCCTAAAAAGGACATTTTACGGAGGAAAACGGCAAAACGGCAAAACAACTTTTGGAAACAATGTTTATAATACGGATTTTTTTTAATGTTTAAACCAAAATGTTGCTGTGGTTAAAACTGTACTTACCGATATTTTTCCATGTAGATTTTATCATTGCCGCCTTATATAATGTTTTTCACAAGCTTCGTTTGTATTAATGGCTTATTGTACGTTAAGTGTATTTTTAGTACTTGTCAAGTTGGCTAAAATGTATTACGCTTAAGAAAAGAAACACTTTTCACAGATTTTTCAACATTTTATTGCCTCAAAATTCACTACAAATGAATATTTTATTAATAAAAAACGTTTTCTAGGCATGCGTTATAATACAAATGGCAACAACAATTTTTTTAAAGAATTATTCAGCACCGAAGTCGATGAAAACTGTCATGTCTTATACTCGTTTTAAGTAAGTTATGAAGACAGACAGTCAACGCCAATAAGTATGTATATTGAATATCTATTTTACAAATTGATGTCTTTAAAAAATGGTTAGGAGCGAAACAACGATACATTAGTATTTTATTCGATTTTCAGTACCTATCTGAAATATAAAATATTGTAACGATGGATATTTAAATATTTTATCGTTTACATTATCATTCTGACAAAGAGAGTAAATATGAATAAATTATAATTTTTATACTCTCGGAAAGGCGACGCTTTCCGTCATTGTTAAATTAGCACCAAATTAAAATTCTGAAATTTTGAAACATCGCAATAACGCACACGTGTATTATTATTAATTTATTATTTTCATCTAAATAAGCGTGTATAGAGAATTGGCTTCAAAACGATTTGTTATTAGTTTTGAGAAAATCTTAGACTGAAAGTAGTAGTATATATAGTCACTATGATATTACAAACTCTCTCTTAAAACTGTTATTTTATAATAGCTATATTATTATGGTAAAAAGTTTAAATGCCAACGTGTTTTAAATAATAACGAAAGTATCTAAATACGAGACGGATTAAATATAAATTCTGTGTTAATTTCCGTTGTATTTGTATGAAAAACTATACCGTGTTCTTTTTACAAGGACAATAATTTATTTGAGCCCCTTCCTTTTTTTTTTTTTTCAATTATGTACACCTCTTAAAATGGTAATTGATATTTCTAGGTAAAAAGGTTCGTGACACTAAATATTAATAATATTAAAATTCGCCGAAAATAAAATAAATATTTAACTTACTTGATGGGTATGCCTTTAATGAAAACATTTTATAAATTGTGTTTCGATACAATATTTTATTGATTATGCACGATTACCCATAACGAAATGAAAACGATCAACCATTTCAACGGTGTAGAGTTCTTACGAGAATCTAAAATAATAACGTTTAATGGACATGTTGCTCGACGAGAAAGTAAATATTTATAAGTAGACAATAACATTGAAAAAAGGGTCCACGCCGTTTTGTCATTTGAATTTTAGAAACAATAGTGTTAAAATGGCGTGTACATTTAAATACGTAAACATTTTGGAATGAACCGCTACTATTTACTCTAATCGATGTTTAAATTAATCGTTGTAAATTAGCACGTTTGAAGAAATGCCGGTCGAGACGACGAGGAAAGGATAACCTAGTTGAGGTGAAAAAAAAAAAAACAACATCAAACAAATTTAAACAAATAAACAAATGGTATATTTCCAATATAATATGAAGCTGCAGTATAGGTACATTTAATTTATTTACATCAGACAGTAGTTATTGATTAAAACATTCTCTTAATTATTATTTCAATACTAAATAAACAATCAATTATCTAAACATATTATATATATATATATAAATATATCAAAAGAACGATACATTTCCGAAAAGTATATTCTGGAACGCTGAGTTTTTGTGTACTTTTTAAAACGTCTAAAAAAAATATCATAATTTCGTATTATTCGCGAACTTCCATTCGCGCGCCGGTCTAGCAGCTGTCGTTGATAAAAATAGTCGTATTTTTTTCAGGTTTTAAATCGCTTTCAATCCGTACACAAAAACACGACGACGTATCCATAATACAAGGACAAAATTATTATTAACCACAATAGGTATACATAATATTATTATGTACATTTATTATATGTGAAAGTAAATATTGTTTTCTCAGTTCTTTTGACAAGAAATATAAAATGTAGATGGATCGTAACCGTTCGACGCGCACGTCGCCGAAATTCGAAACGAGGACACGAGAACGAGCGCTGGCGGTGATGGAAAAAAAAAAAGGAAAAGAAAAGGTGACGCGGAAAGTTTCGTTTAAACTTTGGCATTAAAGCTGATGGGGTTTCGAACACGATTTTAAGTGAACGAGAAAAAAAAAAAAAATCAAAATTAAATCTCGGACGACGACGACGTGCGCCTGGTGGTCATGCGCGTATCTCATCGGTTAAACGCTTGTGCTGTCTGATCGCACCGGGAAAATCATAAAGCCAACGGTATTTATGGTATTGGTGGTCACCGATGTTAAATTTAATAAATTTAATTACTTCGTATTACTTTTTTAGTAGTATGAATGCCTATTCAGATGATGAAAAATGCAATCGTTTTTTTTCTTTCTTTCGAATATAAAGTGGCAACAAATCTCAACAGTTACCAAATTAAACAGTACTATCGTATCTATTAATTAAAACTCGATAACTATTAGCATAAAACGTCGATAAACGATTCGGACGAATGTAGTTATCCTCGCCGTGTGTAAAACCGTATGAAATTTATACCGTCTCTAGAAAATAGCCGCACAAGTGTGTGAAAATTTCAAGTCTCCGCGATCGATACTTTTTTTACGATGAAAATAAATATTCGATTTTGTCGAAAACCGGTGTGCCGTAAATGTTGCCGTTTTTTTCACGGTTTTTCGCGTATACATTTTAAGTTGTCGGAAAATTCGAAAAATCACCTCTCTAAAGTAGGTACCATCTAGATGCGATTTTCTACCGGAAACCAACACTGCAGTTGCGAATCGGACCATTTTTTCGGGTACTTATCGTGCACACAGACAAAAAAAAAATAAATGAAATCAATTTGCTTCCTCGACTAATTACATTATATTTTAAAACGACGGCAGATCGCCGGAGTAATCGAGTTCGAAACGGGCAACGCGTTTCGATCGAATAATCGCCACGTGTTTTACTATAAATTTCGTACCCACCGACGACGTCGAGAGATTTCCCGTGCCAGCCAATTTCGTTTCAGAAACATAATAATAATAGTAACCGAAAGAAACGTATTTGGTTGGCTGCGTCCCGAAATCCTTTTTTAATGTACGTCGCGGATCGGCCGTGATTTTTTCCGTTTCCACGGTGATCTCTATTCCTCGAGGTGTTTCGCTGCGGAATATATCGGATATATAACGAGTTTCGGCCGCAGCGGCGGAGGCGGCCCTGGGACGAACGACGCGGTTCGAAGTGAAGAAAAAAAAAAAACCAAACAAACCTCACACTATAACCTTATCCGTTCCGCTCGCCTTGAAATAATATTCTGGCTTTGGACCCCAACAGACGTGTATTATTTAGCGTTGAGAAATGGTTCACGGCGCTTTGATATGTCTCGCGAAACGCGCCCGCGAATATGCCGCGAACGTAATACGTAATTCGCGCGGGTTCTCGTCGTCGCCGATTCGCTTGAGGTTTTTTTTTGTTGTTTTTCGAACAGATCCTAGACCGTTTTTTTCCCCACTAATATATTGTTGCACGCCATCAACGGGCAACGGTGCTCGAGTATTATTTTATTCACACAATTATTGTCAAACGCAACTCACGACTTCCCCCCGGGGAAGCCTCTTAATTTGAATTATTATTAACGAGAAGACGAACACCGAGCGAATACAATATAAAGTGGATAACGTTTAATGGGATTTCTTTTTATTATCATTTAATTATAAACACATGTATGCGCATGACTAGTAATTAACATATTTGAAACGGGTCATTTTCAATTATCCCAAGGGCTTTCTTATTTTTACATTTTCTAGTCGACTTACACAAACAACTCCCGGGTCGACCCGAATATCCGATAGTTTGTGGAACCGCTGATCTTTCTAACCTTCAGTCGATCACGACGATGAAGATTATATTGTGCAACGTAAGTAGAGAAAACATCTACTTACAAATCTGACGTTTTCCACGTATATTTTGTATCATTTCGTTTTAATTTTCATCGGATTACAAAGCAGAAGAGTAAAAGAGACATCTGGCGGCTCAAAAACTTCAAGTGAAATTCGAAAAGTTAATTATAAGAAAACGTATCAATTTTATCTCGACGACGACGTGTCGTTCACATTTCAAGTTCGAAACGATGAAGTTTAATCGATCACTTAAATCATATTTGGTCTTTTTATAAATGTTAGAACGCAGTGGAAACAGCTTTAAACAGATTTATTCATTCCGCTTGTTTATATTAAAATTCGTTTAGATGATAATTATCAGTAAGTAATAGTAAGTTTTTTTCTTTTCTCAACGACCCGCAAAAGATCAGAAATCAACGGAACTTTGGCCTGCGATTATTCGATTAGACGAGAGATATGTGGTGTGCTCGTTTTGTGTCAGATCCGCACCAATAAACAACTCGAAAACATTACGATTTACATTGAATATTTATCTGTCCGGGAACCCCTCTCGAAATTAAACGCCATCTCGGTGGCGGCGTTAATTTTCGGATTAAGAGTTGTTTATTATATAGAGGGGTTTTACGGGGTTTAAACGTTGCGCCGCTGCCGTTTATCCGCAAACAGACGGATATCAATTAAAACGGAAGCGCATGTATTGTCATGAGAAAAACGTTGAGATCCCGTTTAAGTCACGTATTGCCGGTTTATTCGGACAGGCGGGGGGTAAGGGAATTGTCGAATCGCTTTTCCGGGCGTTGTTTTCGTGCTACTCGCGGCGGCGGCGGACGTGTCGCGAGAATCGGAATCGAGGAAAACTTTCCGGGGAAATAAACGGCCGCCAGGACGATTTAATGACGTGTTCGAGACGGGCGGGGAGGGAAATCCGGTGTAAAAATGTGCGCGCGCGTGAAGAAACGTCATCGAATATATTCACCCACGTCCACGCGGGGGCGTGTGTGTATTTTGTTCAAACGCTTACCACGCGCGAGTAAACATGAAATCTCCGACAGTCGATATAAGGGTCTTTCTTTCTTTTTTTGTTTCGTTCTTTCTCCTCCTCGCCGTACCCCTCGCGCGTTGGTCGACCGCGTTTTACGCGATTACGTTTTAAAATGAGATTTTTCGATTAAAAAAAAAAAAAAATAATATAAAATACAAACAAAACGCGACTCTCTCGCGCGCCGCCGTGCGAATTTCCAACAACGTATAGTGACGCGATAATAACTCATAACGTTTATAACAACAACAATATTATACATTATGCGCGTCAACGACACCGAGTGTAATATAATAACCGTAATTATAATATTTAATAATTGTAATAATAATAATCGAAAACAATGTATTTACTTATAATGTATACGTGTAAATGGTATAAGTAGGCCGAGAACCGTTCACTCCGGAACGGGACCAAGTGATTTACGTGATGGCGAAGGCCAGCGCTGCGGCCGCGGCGATCAGCGCGTAGCCCAAGTTCAGCGGATTCGTGTTGTTGGTCTGCTCGGACGACCCGTTGTCGGACAACACGCTGCTGGCCAACACGATGGCCGCGCCGCTCTTGGCGCCGCCGGATTTGCCACCGGTCGCCGCCGTCCTCGTCACCAGGTTGGCGTCTACCGAGCAGCCCTGTGGTGACAGAAGAAAACCAAAAAAAAATACATTAAAAACGTTTTGTTTAAGGCCAGAGCGCGTTTATTCAAAAAAAAACAATTAATTCTCACTCCGGTGCTTTATTATAATCCGCCTCTATTTTAAATAATAATAATACCGATAAAGGTTATAAAAAACCAAAGAACGCGACGGAGACCTAACGCGGCGGTACTGCTGCCGACCTCGGCCTATCGATAGATAATACGATAATCACATAATCTCTTGGCGATACGTTTCTACAATCGAAACAGCAAAACACGTGATTATAGATCGAAAAATCGCGATTTTCGCACCGAAAACGATCGAACAAATCGGTCATTCGTGGGTTTTACCTAATTACAAGACAGTTCGTTATGAATACATAATTATTATGTAACAATTGGTAATTACACTAACAACTATAAGCGTGTTTACGCAAACAAAAGCCAAGCTGCCGGCGCCACCCGGCCAATGACGGGCCGAGCTGCGCGCGCAACCCAACCAAAACCGATCGATAGCACAGCGGCTCACCGATGCAGACGATCAGTCTAGTGTCGACAGTGGTTCGGAAAGTTCCTATCGGTTTTACAACAGAGCGGTTTTTGTTTTTCTCCGTCAATAATGTCGCCAACTAATCGTACCAAATAGTTCGTCGACGACTAATCGAACTTTTAAAATCGATGAACCTCAACAGCAACTCACCGACAGGCCGTAAGTAGTACCGATTATATTATTTATTTACAGTAGTATAGACGGGCAGTGTTGTTCGGATTCGCCGACAACTCGTATTTTTAAATAGAACTCAAAGTCGAATTCCTAAAATTTTAATGCACGGTGTATAGGCGTTAACGAACGCAAAACGTTTGCCCCGTGCAATTCTAAACAACGACGTAATGTTTTTTTTTTTTTTTTTTACGAGGGTTTTCGATTCGCAAGGTTTATAATTCAATTTTCGGTTAGGTGGCAAAATGATCGGCCGAGTTAAACTCATAACACATTATTGACCCAAGGCAACGCCGCCGCCGCGCCGGGTCGTTATTAAAACGAATAACCCCTTTACGGCCGTCCCGGAATACCTTTTAAATCTTTAAATCGAGAATGAGATATATTATTACAGTTGTTTCGGTCGCGTATCGATATAAATAGTTATAGTGCGCTCTTTCACACTCCACTTTGGCGAATCTCGATTATATTTTGTAATACCATAAACTACGTGGCCCGTATAGTTTGCAGCGAATACGTGACGCGTAGAATAAGTTCGTAAGTTATGCGTGACTTCGGATGTTGAATCTCGAATTACAGCCATAATAATATGACGATCGTAATAACACGGAACCGATAAGGCAACGAAAATCGCTTGCCGTTAACTATTATTCACTTTGACAACGGCATTTTTATCGATAAGTTCTCCTTCGACTAATATCACGCGCTCGACGATGAATAATGAGTTTACCCTCGGTTTACGAAAAAATAAGTTAAACAACATTGCCGGTGTAAATGTATTCAAGTAGGAACACCTACCTATCTCATTGCTCACTCACTCGCGACATTCATATTTTTTTTAACACTATCAATAGTTAAATGGATTTTTTACTTGTCGAGATTATTTCAAAGTATTTTTACTAATCTTTTCGGCCGCGACGTCATATAATTTTAAACGCATTTCCAAGCCCACCCTAAATATTGTTCGCAATGTAATAATACTAGTATTGAAATGGCTGTGAAATAAATCGCGTTTTAAAACGATTTCACGAGACGGCCGTAAAATGATTTATCGTACATTTTTATTTTTTTATTTAACTATACTAGAGATAAAGTTATGATATTTATTTGTCATTTAATTTCTCCAGAATCCAGTTTCATTTCTATGAGATTTCCATAATAATAACGTCTTAAACGTTTCGTACGTCACACACGCATTTCGTTCTACGAAGGCCGTCGACCCAACGCTACTAACTATTCTCCTAAAAATTTCAGTAAAATACATAATTTATTACATTGTACTCGTGTACACGAGTTTCGCTTTTGTTTATATATTTAATACGATTATAACGGTCGTGTCGATCCTAACTGTAAAAAACCGCGACAGCTTTATTTTATTTTTTTTTTAACATTTCGAATGGTTGGGGGATAGGAGAGTATAAGATTAGGTTGGGTGAGGTTTCGGGCGACTATACGTATACGATTTGCGTTTCTAGGAAGGCTACGATGCATTTGTACGACTGCCACGGCGAAAGTTCTCAACGAATCGTCACAAACCCGGAATTCAGTAGTTTCATTGAATTGCGCGCATTCGGAATGCTCGTGAATACTATACGAAACAATAAACCATCGCTCGGGCTCGTTTAATAGTACACTCATGCAAACAACCGAAAATACAGTAAAATTGCAAAAAGGACCAAAACTGGTCAGAGGACGGATGGCGACTTCGGGATCAAAACAACCGAAACGGGTTTATAGCATACGATTCAACTGTTATTAATTTATTACCCAGTCATTTGTAGCCTCTCTCTATAAATAACCGACCTTTCTATAATGCGTCACCTAACGTGTAATCGTCTCAGATTTCCAATTCATAGAGAAATTTCATTTTCGTCGTAGAAAAAAATCGAGAAAACACGAGGTACGTTCATTCATAACGGTTTATTTTTCACGTTAAAAGAGAATATTATTATAATACACCGTCAATTAATTCTAGAATTGTTTGAACTCGTGTTCAACTGCCGCGACTTATCATATTATGGGTACTTATTTCGTTTAATGTCACGTTAAAAATGCATCGATTTGTTTTATTACAGACCAATTCTACGATCGATATTGTTCTTTCGGTAAAATAATATCAACTGCGTTAAATATATTTGGTTTTCTGAGATATTATTATAATATTATGTTACTCGGATATTTTTCATTTGGAATTAAATTCGCAGTACGTTCTGTACATGCAGACATGTAGTGTAGTTTTGATGTGTTTGGTATTACTTATGATTTACGATTACGTTTCTATTTTGCAGAAATAACACATTTTTAAACATATGAGCCGATTGTGAAATAATTTAACATCGCAAATGGCAAAATAAGACGTATGAACCGACGAGAATAATGCGCAGTCGAAAAATAATATAAAATTTGTATAGAAATCAAATCGAGAAGTTTTAATTCCGTTTAATTAAATAATCGCGGTTAAATCAAAACCAACTAAGCTCGAAATGTGGGAAAAAAATTATTATGAAAATACTACATCATGAAAAAGAATTTATTCGAATTCAATTAAAAATATGTTCATGTTTATATTGTATCTGTTTTATTGATATCAAACATGTACATAACTTTCGCGAACAAAAAATAAAAATAAAATAAAAATGTATCACGAAAAAAAAAAAAAATAGAATTTTATACCGCACATACTCGTATATCATAAAAACAGACGTATAAAAATTCGTATTAAGATAGTGAAAAAGTACATAAAACGTACTCACAGTAAATTATCCCACCAGCAACCACATTCGCAAGCTTTTTGAGTACGAGTTTGTAAAAAAAAGGTCCTCGTGTATCTTACGTGTTGCAGCATTTTTTTTACCATTTCCTAGGACCCGGTGGCGTTTTTTTATTTCGAAACAATCGGCGCAAGGGTAGGAAATTTCTTTACTGTTATTAGTACGAACATACGACACAAGTAACTTTTCATCGATCAAGACGATAACGCGGTAAGTCTGGTTACTTATTTTAGATTTTTAAACGAAAAACCGACCGAGTTTATTTATCTGACATTTAGAGGACTCGGGCGTATTTATTTATTTCAGACTACACTCGTATAATGGTGACTATATTATTGGAGCGAAAACGTTCGATAAATTCGAATGTCGTCAATGTCGATGATTGATCACTTTTCGATTGAAAAATGTAACACGCGTACTCCGAACATAAGTACTCGCCCAAAAGTCGCACGATTCGGCAATTCTGTCGGGTTGACCAACACGATAAAATAATGCAGCAGCCCGACACCGACGACGTTTCCGTATGTATCCGTAGATAATTATAAACAAATTACAATCCATTTCGAAAGGCATAGAATGCGACGTACCAAACATTTTCACGGTCGTTAGTCACTTATATGAGTCTGTGTTGTTTATTTCAGGACTAGAGCCGGATTCGAGTGTTTACGGTTCCTCGAAAGAAATCGATTCGTTCGTCGTTGTTGTTGCTCGTAAACAGCGAAACCTAAATGTGATGTTTAGGTACTCCGGTGCCGAGAGTGAAAGAAAGCACATTCGAATAAAGATTTCGCTTTCACTAAACGCTATCCGTTTTATAATCGTACGTAGAAATGTTCTTTTGTATTTTATCTCGATTATCGAGTGAAACAATATTATAATATTACGATGTTAATTATTATTAACGTTTCGGATTTAACTATTCTATTTTTTTTTTTTTTTTTAAGCTACAAATCGGAAAATATCAACTGGCGTCGGCCGATTGAATCAGTGAAAATACGACTTCGGATATCGTCTAAAGGCGAAATCGTAACACTGCTCGTCCATAATCGAGGGTAAAAAATACTTACGTCGCGACCGTCGTCGTCGGCGAGTATTGGGCAGAAACGGCCAGAAAGATCATCAAACCGCTACATTCATAACGCGTGGAAAAAGAAAAAAGAAAGACCGCTCGTGCATTTAATACGGTACGTAATTTCGTATCGAACAAAAAATAATAATAATAGACGAAAATTAATAACGACTCGATCAAACGGTACGACGACGTGACACATTTACCATCGAAAACTCGGCTTATATCGCCGGCCCATCAATCACACATTAAATGTGTTACACGGACGCGGGAGTAGTGCCAGCAGTAAAAGGTCCTTATTTGGCTTAATGTACGTTACACATACGCGTGTAATGTCTGAGTAACTGGGCGTGTAAACACGTTGGCTTTTTTTTTTCGCCGTCGATGCATTAAAATATATATACGAGTATACGTATACGTATCGGATTCGTGCCCGATTCGTTTTGTCATACCGACGAGTATATTTTATAATATACACGCGTGCGAAAAAAAAAAGAACAAACTGGGTGTCGACGACGGTCCCGATAGAGCTCGGGTTTTTATTTCTTTCTTTTACCGCGTCTCGTTACGGCCTAAATAATATTCGTCGTTTTCAAACTATATTCGTACATTATGAGTCGCACCACTTAATTCAACATAATATTTCGTCACCGAATACATAACCGTATTTCACCACGCGTTTTCAGACGATTTTGTTGACATACGATTATCGTCTATTATATTATTTTATCCTCGTAACATTTTCCTTAACGACGTGAGCAGAAGGCGAGTCGACGGTGGTTTTTTTTCGTTTTTTCCAATAAAATTATTAACCGAATTATTCTTATGGTTGCAATTCGTTTTTTTAAACACATCAACACATAAATCGCATAAGATATTTTGAATTTTTCACTCGATATTTATGGAGGGGTGCCCGACACTACGCATTTTGATTTAGTAAATGCTTTCGAGTGTACACGAAAATTCCGAATCCTATAATGATAACGGATATCACGCAAAAGTGACGTTATTACCGACATTTTATAATCGAATGTGACAACACAATATTTCAATATCATGTGAAATTATTGCGATTTGGTACCCGTAAAAAAATATATTCCGCGACGCATAGTTTAAATTATATTTGTTTTTTTTTTTTTTTTTCATATTATTATTCTAGGGTCAACGCGAATGTTACGTGTTTTTCGCGTATAAATTATTAAAATTCAAAAGTCGACTTACAGGAAATTATACAAAAATCACGAAATAAATCGAATTTTTTTTAAGGTAAATCTGTGCGCGCGCGTGTATTATATAATACCGTAGTAGGTACGCCGGGAAAGGCCAACTCGGAATGACTAAAGGGTCGTATTTTATAGATTAAAACGCTCACGTACCAGAGATAAAATATACGTTTTTAAATTATATTATCATGTAAAACTATGTAATTAAAATCTTACCATATACGCACTAAATATGATTTATTATTTGTGACTGTTTATATAAAAATATATGATCTTTGTCATAATTGAGAAATAGAACACTGTCGATCGAGGAGCACCAGACGAGTAGGGTGAATTCGAAATATTTTTTACGAAAATATACAAAAAAGAAAACGGCGCACAGTTCAAAAAACTTGCTTGCAATTTGTACGGAATTTTGACGGACGGCTGTCTAAAATATCTGATAGCAATGGCGGCGGCGGCGGCATCTCGTCCAATTCAAAAAACCGATTTAAAAAATAATATACAATAAATAATCTAGTTTTTAGAATTTCACATTTTTATCATCTCGATTGATTAAAAAAAACCCAAATAAAAAAGTATAAAGAAAAATTCGTAACATTTTTCCCACACGAGGTGGTTTCTTTCGTTGCGTTCGGGAGAATTATTGAGAAAACCGACTTTCTCGAATACCGCCTTTTATCTAACCAATTCGGTCTCGTACTTGGTAGAAAACGCGCGGATGGAAAAAAAAAATAAAAATAAATATTAACTTTTAAAAACCAATATATTTTTCGTTTAAAAAATTTTTTTTGAGTTATTCGCGTGCGCTAGTAGTTTGTTCTTCTCGTGCTTTAATTTATTTTTATCGCGGGTTCGTTCCGTAATGAAACGTTACATGCTTGCGCACAAAAACACGGGTTTCGAATGTATTTGCATGTTTTAGAATAACACTTAAAGTACGCACGCAGTGGTCACGGGTCGCTTCTCCGGCCAACATTTTCCCGTCGGACGTCTCTCACGCGGTCAGATCATAATCTCGACTCCGACAAAAACACTCGTACTACTATTATTACCGTCCACCGTTTTCTTCCATTTCTTTTACGAATTCTTTTACGGTTAGGTTGTGCGGCTCGTTAGGTGTCAAAGTGGTTCTACAATCGAAATTCACACAATTTACAATCGATTTTTTTAAAAAAAAAAACTCCAATAATCTGATTTAATCGGATGATTTTTTTTAATATCTGTACGAAATACATTCGTAATTCGTTGTTGTTCAAGTTTTGCAATAATATTGTTTCGTTACAGTTTACTACTTTAATACTTCTGTTTCTTTAGGTAAAAAAAAAAAGAAAAGAACACCGAGTTGTTTCCCAAACTTTTACGGGATCTCTAAAAAAAAAAAAAAAGTGTCGGGCCCGAGGGAATCGCCCATTTCCTTGCCTTCTCGTCAGGGCTGCGGGTTCATTATTATCAGAGTAATTGGAGCATCGTAAAATATACAGCTAAGTAGGTTTGTACGTTACAAATTAATTTAGTGTTTTAACAGTAATAGAACAAAATGTTCCGGGGGCCATAAACAACCGAGGGAAATACAATTTTACGAGCATTTTCATATAACACAAACCGGGTTTGTGTATTCGCGATTTGTGTGGTTTTCAAATGCAACGCGACCCAATGCCAAATGCATATCGTTTCGCCCCAACATATTTTGTAACAGTACGTTTCCCGATTTGTACATCGGATGTCATTATTGTAAATTTATTTTAAAAATTGCCCGTTCTGTGTTTAGTTGTAATAATTTATGATTTGAGATATTCTCGAGTCGTTATTTCTAAAAAAAAAAAAAAATTGTCGTGTAAACGTGTTAAAACTCGAGAAAAATTCCACTATAAACAACAATGAACTAAAAGAAACAAAGTCTTTCTTCTCTACTTTGGATCATAATTCAGACGTACCCGACCGGGCTCACTGATAAATGGATAAAACGCCTAATATAACGGTTCATTTTCTAGTCAAAAAACCTGCTCAATAAGGCTTTGAAAATCATTCCTAATTCACCGATATTATAAATCTGCTGGTTTCAGTAGGTTTTAAACTGGCCGACGAGTTACGATAACTGTCGAAAAGTTCAGTGATAAAATGTATTTTTGTTTTGTAGATACTATGCGCTTGTGCAGTGTAAATGCAATATTTTAAATTGAAATTTACAATCGTGGAGCTCGAGCGGTTTATTATAAAATAGGAGAAAGGTCGACGCGGTAATGAAACGTTTCAACAAGAACTTCTAACGGTATAAAATTTAAGTGACATAAAAACAAATATCAAAATAATACGATAAATCGTATTTGCAGAGTTGATAAAAAAAACAACAAACACGGGTGTTCGCATCGATAATATAGAAAAAAAAAACAAAAACAAACAGCGATAATGTAAAATTATCAAAAGACCACCGCCATTATAACACCGACGCGCGGAGTGAAACTTGCAAATCGTGGCTTTCCGGAGTAAATAGTTAAAGGTAAATATTATATTATGCCTGTAAAATATTAATTCAAATATATATAATCGACATTAGTTGTACTACTCAAAAGGACTAAAATCCTCTTTTAACGTGTTTTATGCTTACCAGGAATCGGGTTCTGGTAAATCGGAGGCGGTGAATTGGATTTCAGCGATGTGGGAATATAAGACGAATATGACGGGATAAGAAGAACCACTCGGTGATTCGTGCGGAACTCTTGTTTCAATGAAGTATGTTTCAACCGAATGTTACAAATTCACAGAGTCAGAGACGAGTTCAATCTTCCACGCGATTTCCGGGAATTCTTTGAGCCCGATCCGAAAACCACTTATATTTCTTCTCAATATCGAATTTCTCCGTTAGAATTATATGATAATATCTAAGCAATGTACTCTCATCGATTAAAAAGCCGTCACGTGGAATACAAGATACGGACGAGAGATATAGACGATGGCCGATTGATATTTTAAATTTGAGACCAACGTATATACCATTGGTCTCGAAAAAAAAAAAAACGATTCTGACTGAAAGTTTGCAGATTTTCGTATTTTTATGAAATTTCTTCTATTACATCCATTTGATTACATTCAAATGTTACCCCCATGTATTTCCAAAACTATTTGGAAAAAAGTCAAAACCGTTTGAAATTTTCAAATGATCTCTAGAGAGCGGCCAAACGAAAATCGGGTGAAACATTCAAGTTTCCGAAATCGATATACTTTTTGAGAGAAAATAAAAATTCGATTTGGTCAAAACTCAGGTGTGTTCACCTGTAAATGTTGCGGTTTTTCACGTACGCAACTCTTAAGAAACTGTTGAGAAATTCGAAAAATGACCTCTCCAAAGTACCAACTAGATGCTAGACTATTACTACCAACTAGATTTTATTTGAAAATCGGACCATTTTTTCGAGTACTTATCGGGTAAAAGGACTCACACACACACACATCACGATGAAATCGATGGATTCCTCGTTTCACTGGGAATTCTAAAACGAACCAATGTGTCTGCTCTCGCCCGGCGTGAAATATAATAATAATAATAATATTATGTAATCGAATAAATAATTTAACATATAATTTGGACGACATGATTTTAGACCTGATGGGCACGAACCGTATCCGTGTAGTGCACGCAACGAAATCGACATTAATAACCGTTAGCGTGTTTAAACAACGCGCCACGACGATGACACATAGATAGTACAAAATTATACTACATTAACGGTGTACGGGACATAATAGACGGGAATCGATCGTAACGATGGTGTCATTATGTCATTCGATTCGGTCGACGTCGATAATATCGTGTCGAAGACGAATCGTGCGTTGTATATACTTTTAAAACGTCAAATCGAACATCTCCACACGACACGACAAAATATAATAACGGATTCGAACCCTAAACACAAATAATTCTAGTCAGTATCGTCGGCACTACTCATGCAATTTATTTCCATTGTCTGTCACGACGATTTTTATTTTTCTACCAAACTTTCGAAATAATCTATATACGTATATAAAAATCGATGTACATTTGAATAAATTTTATAGCTCAAGATCCACCGAACCGATTTCGATAAAAATTTTAGGGCATATTAAGATTGATATGTAGATGGTTTCTGTGAAGTTTGTACGCTGTGCGATATGTGGTTCCGGAGTTATGGTCTCTTAAGTGCACAATATTAATCACACATTGTTATTGTTTTGCCATGGAGATATATATACACTCTATGTGGTTATTTTTTATTATTTGTTTCCACGGAAACAGATGATGAAAAGATAGATGGCATTTTCTATTAATTGGTTTGAGACCCAGCCGGAACCGCCGAAGCTATAAGTATGAAATTTGGACGGTAGTTTTGTTTCGCGGTATAGACACCTACTGAGAAAGGATTTTCCGAAATTCGACCCCTACCGGATTTAAAAGGGGTAAAAGGGGTAAAAATGAAAAAAAAAAACTGATAAAATAAAAAGTTACACTGCACACGGGCGAAGCCGGGTTATTCAGCTAGTTATTATTATTAGCGTTAATTCAATCGATGGATTGGTATAAATTCCGGAATTCGACGACGCGCGCGTTTTTAAAACCACTTGGCGATAGAGAATTTTAAACAAGAATACCCTATAAACGTAACCAACGAGTGACGCATAATAGTAATAAAAATATCAAAACAGTGCATTGTCAATGTTCTTCCGGTTTCGTTGTTTATTTCATTATAAATATTTCGCTACGAATAATGTCAACAAGTGCAAAGTCGCGCGAACAAAACAACGGTTTTCTTTAGATATTTCTATTTCAAATAGTTGTTGCGTTCGTTTTTAAATTAGCGGTTCGAATAACGCGATGTACGTAAAAAACAAATACGTATACACGAGCATACTCGTACATAATATATACGTACGTATATAAAAACACATTTTTTTTTCTTCTAGAGTTTATGTTCGTCGAACGTTTCTCGATGATTCAAATATTTCGAGAACGCATAAAGTGTTTTCTCGCATTTAATCGCGATATATGTGCACGATATACGCGCGCGCAAGACGCCGGGAAAAGAGTAAAAATTACATTATTTACATAAAAAGTAACCCGGAGGTAGTAAAATGCGGGCGCGGGCGCGCTCAAAGTTTTATCGATTCGAACAGATTCACGTTTTGAAGGCAATAAAACAAAAAAATCGTAATCTTATTTCGGGTTAGTACCTGCAGCCTATAAATTACAACAAACGCTTACAAATAATAATAATATAATTCAATTTGTTTCTATAGTTTCTACACACGTACAGTATATTTTTCGTATAAAAAACGCGTTGGTTTTTATACGTTTGACGAATCGAGCTATACTATTGGATCGATATCGATCGTCTCGAGTAGATCCATCGGAACTGTTTTGCATTCAAGTTTTTATCGAAACTTGAATGGTGAATCTACAGCCACGATTTGAATTGGAATGAACTCTACGAGTATACCACCATTTTCGAAAATAATAAATACGGACAACACACTTTTTCCGAATTAATGATTGTTTTTGTTGACCTTTCTAGTGCCGAAACGTAGGAAAAAACCATACCATTTTATTTCCGCTCACACAATACATCGAAATGATCGCGCGAATAAATAAAATATCCGATATGATTTATCAAACCGTGCTCTCATTATACTCGTATTTTTTATTGTTTATTTTCGGCGTCGAGTTGGTAATTTTTTCCCCGGCGACGAACCACCAATATGAATATGTTACGTTTTACCAAGGCCACGATGATCGCACGTACAAACTACTCGGTCATTGGCGAGATCTTAGGTTATTTGGAAAAGAAACTATTGTTTATCGACCCCTCGCGTCACAATAAGCAAGTTATTTAGTTATTTTAGCAAGAAATCCGGGGGTGTGCTTTTAGACGCTCAGTGTCTAGAGTGTTATTTTAAAAAAAAATGTTACTCTTTTCTTTTCTTTTTTGGTATTTTATTTAATGTAGTTTAATAACAGTCAAATATATTTCATTTAATGGCCTCGGTGCAGAAAACTTTTAATACGAATTTGAAAAGAGTTTGATTTTTTTTTTCCCTTTCTTTTGATTCTTTCGGTATTACATTATTATAATTATAAGTTTTTTGGCTGTACAAATTTATTTTCTTAAAGATTTTTAAGTTCGGACTTTGGGCACGTTGTAGCATTCGGACGAAAAGTTTAGTGAATAATTATTATTTTCTAGAAATTCTCACAAGAGAGTCGTCGAATACTTTTCGATTCTAGGGAATCAGTCGGAAATAGAATGTAGATTTTGTCGGTTGAAACCGAAATGTTAATAAAATATACCAATTGTTTTCGCTTTCAGATATATAATTGTGTTCGATTTATGATACGATTATCAATTATGAAACAATCGCGCCATTCATCGAAAGTCTTTTGAAATCTTTCCGATCGGAATTGTACATAAATTCAAATGCTCATAATAACACGGTCATAATTTATTCGGAGAAGTAAACTTTTGAAAAAATCACCACCGAAAACTGTGGAATACTTGTTTCAACTTCAATCGGTATATTTCAGCTTCTATAGGTTGTATACAATATGGATATATATATATATTTTTTAAAGTATTACAAAAAGTCCACGGAAAAATGGAATCATGAGAAATATTATTAATTAAAATCGATTGTAAAATTATTTTCTTTCACTCTTATCAGTATTATCTAATAGTACGTATTATATTATTTTGTTCAAAGTGTCGCCCAACTATTTTAAAGTAAGTAATGTTTATGAAATTTCAATTAAAAAATTAATATTCAAACATAATTAACAATCGCCCGCTTTTGTTTTCGCTTTTACTGACATTGTATCCGTCGTCTGCGGTCTGGTTAGTTTTTAAAACTGTTTTAATCGTTTAGCCACACAACATTACTGTGTCGTGAGGTATATAATATATATTATATTATAATCTGACGAATACATTAGAACGGCGGCGGTATGTCATTTTGATTTTTTTCATTTCAAAATATACAAAACAACGTGGTATCTCAGGAGTTTATTATTAATTTATTTCGAACAAACGACTGAAATTCGAACGGAATACCCACGTGAATACATTGAAAACCAACAGTCGTCGTCGTCGTCGGTTAGTCGGATATTTTTATGCTCGCAGTCCACGTGTAGACGACGCTCGCGTGGCATTTTTTCCGTACGCTTAAATAGCTTACACGCGGATTTTCAAAAGGTCTAGCAAAAAGCGCGAGTTTCCGCAACAATTCATTTGCGTGTTCATCGATGAGCGATTTACCCCGGATGCAATAACTCTACAAACTTATAATTAAAATTATTTTACACGGCGATTATAATATAGGGTAATAAATCTGAAACAACGGGCGAGTAAGTATGTACTGCAAAGTGTTCCGAAATGCCTATAATAATCCTTTAGACGTTTTAATTAAAACTAATTGTTTCGATTGCGAACGCGAAAAAGCAATGAAAAACTACACGAAAACGATAAAAAAAAAAAAAAAAAAATCACAGCAATACCGATTAATCGAATCATGCAACGCAGTGTAACAATAATAATTTGAAATTGTGCTCTTTATCTAATATTAATTTTCATTGCAAAATTCTTTTCACTATAATAGTTCTGAGAATCTACGAAATTGTATTGAAATATGTCCTCTATCGACAAAAACGAATTTCAAAACGCTTACATTCAAATAATAAACATCTAGTTTTATATAAATGTGGGTAATATCAAATTATTATTTGCAAAATATTACACTATTGACGATTATGATTTTTTTCTTTTCTTATAGTATTTATAAATGATCAGTAAAATTTTGCATCGAAGAACAAAATGCTCGCGTGATCGAAAACTAAATCAAGTATTATACCAGTATAGTTAATTAAAAATTTTTTTTGACTTTTTGAACTTGAAAATAAAATTACGTTATTCATAAAATAATTACGTGTTCATATGGGCTATTCAAACTAATGTGTTCTGTAGTTTTGTAACCGAAAAAGTTTTTTTTTTTTTTTTTAAATTGTTTTTTTAATAAACGTACTAAATCAATTAAATGACGGTAAAAAGTTCTGTATGTACTATTAATTACCTTTTTTTTTTTTTTTTTTACTAAATAATAATCAAAAGAATAAACTATTTCGTTACCACTATCATCAAAGGAATTTAATTAAATTCGTTGAAAAATACATTTAAAATTGAACGAAATTCAACACAATCGGTACTTTTATTCGGTATTTAATTCTTACAAGTGTTTGCAAAAAGTTTTTTTTTTTTTTTAACTTTTTATTTTCTTTGGAATAGTTTAAATCTAATAAAAAAAATATATATATATATTCGAAAACAGTATAACGATTAGGTGTCGAGAATTCGTTTCACTTTTGTTCACTCGATGATGTATTTTTGTTTTAAGCTCGTCGTACCGAAAAATGTGAGACGATGAAATCTATTCAAATACGACAGCAATGAGGTAGAATTCTTAGTTACTCGGAGCCTTGTTCAACAGGATTCTAGAGGTTGACTTGGAGAAGGTTAGGAGGTTAGTTGGCGTTATCGTTTTGCTCGAAAAAAAAAACTTATTTCCAGATTTACGCACGGGCCGTTTCTAAACGAAATATGAGGTGTCCATGTCACTACATACATAATCTAGAAGGGTCCCGAAATTTTCGGATTACCTTTTTTTTTCCAAACTGTTTTTCGGAAATCGAAAAAAAAAAGGAATTTAAACTCTTACATTTTCGGGTATTAGATTTAGATATAAACTATTTATACACATCCAGTGAGTAATTATGTATTGTGTAAACTTTTAAGTCCGAAGGATTTATTATATTTTTAATTTGAAAAGCATTTCATTTTACGTTACATTTTTTACTAGATAAATTTAAATTCCGAAGAGTTTTGGGAGAACGTTACGAAAAAATGGAAAGAAGAAACGTTCGTAATCGATAAAACAACAACAATAATAATTATTCTAAAGCCATTACGCCCTTTGTTCCGCGTAAAAAATATGACCTCGTCACTGTATGATAGGGCTATTGACTTTTAAGAGGAATAATATTTCCCAACGTTCGCCGAAAGTAAAGTTTTGTAAGTGGGTACTCAACCGTGAGGGATTATTTCAAACTCTTTACTTAAACGTTAAAACAAATATGTCTCGTATTCGTATAACTGTAACTAAATCTCGCGTTTATTATACGTATTTTATACGCGTATTCAATATTAATTGTACTCGAGCCGTCTAAAGTTTCCAGCCATTGAGATTTGGAACCATCGCGATTTAATATTTCGTCTCGATAATTCGGATCGCTCGAAAACCTCGAATTCAGATTTTTTTCTCCGGGAAGTTTTTCGAGAAAGTAATTCTCGTCATAGAACTCGAAAAATACATTGGTCGCGGAAAAATAAACGCATCAATTCCTCTAGCGACATTTTAAATATTTTTCGTACCGACATTGTGCTTTTTTTAGACTTATATTATTGTAAGCACTTGACGTTTGAGTAGTTAATTTGTTAACGTATCAATGCGATGCGATTCGATCAGAGTTTTTTTTTTTTTTATCAAGTCCTACGTTTTCTAACACTGATTTTATATAATTATGATGCCACTCTGGTTATGACGTTGTCTCACTTATTAAGGTCAATATCAACACTAACGATTATACGCATAAGACATACACATTGCTGATTGACGATTTTTTTAAGCACAATTTAATCCAGTAAAAAACAACTAACGAGGAAAAACGGGCCCGGTCGCAATCGCGGTTTAGCGGTCATGGCCACTGCAGGTACTGATTTTACTGTAACGCTTATTTTAACCTATTATAGTAGTAGTTTATACTTTTTCTTTTTTTTTTATATTTTACTAGTACTACTTAACATATCTCGACGATATAGTTTTATAAATATTAAATTATATCGATATACAGTTAAAGAAAAATTTCCCCTTTCGTTTCTCATTAAAACACGCCATTAGATTTCTCACAATTTAGTTAAACTCTAAAAATTAGTTTGAACGTTTTTAATGTGTATTCGTATGTTCACAGGTATAATTGGCGAAAAACTGTGAGTCGAAGAGTTTTCTCCGAGAAAATAGCCAAACATTATGAAATCTTATTTCTTTTATCATGACTAACCGAAAACATATTATTATTTCAAGAATGTCTTTGATAAATCATCCGACTCAAAAACCCGAGTACTCATTTTTCACGAAATGTTCAAATATCGTAATATATAACAGGTCGATATCCGAAGTTTAAACAGATTAACGTCGTGTTACGAAAATCCACCGCATCGCTCTCCGAAAAAATAAAAACGCACCGAAATATCAATCGATACACCTGGACGTGATCCATTACACCGATTAATTTAATCGGCTGATTAAAAAAAAAAAATTATCCTGAAGCGTCGTCGTCATTCGTCCGCCGTAAAACTTTTGGTTAATCATAATTACGCTCGCCTAATAGGATAATATCTACCGTTTCATACACGATTCGATCGGTAATATTTTGATTAAAGACGTTTAATTACTCGCGTACGACGTTCGCGTCGTTTTTTCCCCCATACCAGTCGACTTGTTCAAAACTTTTTTTCGCTCGTTTGTTGACACTTTCACTAAACGCGGAAAACACCGCGACGACAACAATAACCCGGTAAAAATAATTAATCTCTTCGAGGTTAATAGAACACGGGGAGGGGGGGAAAAAAAACCATAAACCTTCGACCTTTCGTCGAAACGCGACGGGCCGGTTCGTTTTTCTACCCACAAACATGAGCGAGCAAATTATTTTCAAACGAGAAAAAAAAAAAAAAAACCGAAAAGAATTTTCGTTATATCCATACGGGCAGGAAGCGAACGGTTTTTAATCGTTTTTTTTTTTTTTCCCGACTTTTATCAGAACGCCCGAGAGTGGGGCGTGTGCATAACTATACTACCTAATATTGTTATAGAGCTTAAGTGTTTTTTCTGCGGGCGATCCGATGCGCGCGCGGCGTGTGTGTAATATTTAAACGTCGTCGTGCCCGCCGAACAATGAATTATTACGGGCCCGTTTGAAAACCTCACCTGACGATAATCAATCAAATTGTTTACACGCTCGTGGCCTGCAGGGCTTTCGGCGTTATTAAAACGTGCGGCGGCGGGACGGAAAGAAATCATCATTATCGAATTCAAATTCATCCGACCGCGTAATTCACTCTGTCGACTCTATGATGATGGCAAACCCTTACGAACACGCACGCGGTTTTCCATATTACTGTTATTACACTATTGTTATCGTTTCGAACATGTCTGACGATGAGAGCCATTCGTCCCGACCACGACGACGACGGGCCGGGGGGCGAGCGGCTGCAGCATTTTGTTTGCCGAAATCCGTCGCCAGTTCATTAGGTCTCCTCCGCCGCCGTGGCTTTTGTATTTCACGCTCCGGCGGGTCACGGCGAGGAGAAGCGGAAAAGCGCGAAGCACAGTAGTCGCGATCAACTGATCCGTGTGGTTTTGAATCACGACCAGAAATCGTAAAATTTAACGGGCTCGTGCTCGATGATAAACGCGCGCGCCGCCGTCGTGTAATATCGTATTTTACCGGCCGGCCGGGGTTCGGTTACCACCATCGCGCATCGTCGTCGAGTCGAAACAATATCGCGTTTTTAATCATCGCTTTTCTACACATTTATCGGCGACGCGTTCGAATCGTTCGTTATATCCTCGACACAAACGATCGATTTCGAATGTGTCAACTGTCCCGGACCATATCAAAATATACCACATCGTTGATCAGCACCGGCCACGACGTAAATTGATTCACAAGTATCGAAACGGGTTGTCAAAAAAAAAATGTCGACGAGCGCGGAGCGGAGTTACTGCTGCTTTTCAATTTGATTCTAAATCCGGACACTTCGAATCGACGAGCAGGAGATTGCCGATTTATCTTTTAACGCCCAAGACTTATGAAATCTTTAATAAAACTCTCGACGACGCGATATTCAAGTCGTATCGTTCACGTTTAGTAAAAGAAAAAGGATATCGAAATCGCCAACACTGCTATGGTTCTTCGATGCTTTTCGCTCTGCACAATCAAAATTAGAATACAAAACGTATACCATATTGTGTCTGTTGTGTCGATTTCGCCCGACTATAAACCGTAATCCCGTCAACCCAGCCGCGTAATTAAGTATTTCGCGACCCCTCACTTTGGCAGTAGAGTGAAAATATAATAATTGTTTCTGCGTATTACATCAGTCCCTCCGTACCCTTGTGCTAAAACCGTTATGTGACAACCACGACGACGACGTTTCGACGTATTTTTACGTAGGTAGTAGACCGATAACGGTATTCGATTTTGGCCGTGTTGTCAGCTGTAACGTCCGCAAAACTGCCAAGTCATTACGCCGCGCCGGTCTTTCTCTCGGCTACATAAATATGTGGTTTTATTCTTTCGACATTTCACTGCGAGTGTTCGGCGGAACAGTTGTTAACTGTAATACACGATAACACATGTGACTCGTATATAGACAACGACGACGATAAACATCATCCGTCATGTATTTGTTTTGTCTCTTATAAAGCCACACCACATGTCTCGGGGATCATTTTTAGTATTTCGTTTCCAATGTTTTGTTTTTTTTTAAAACGAATCGCACAAATGTTACATCTAAACTATATTCGGTGTTTTACCCTGAAAATTGGCCGCCCGGAGCAAGCAATTGCAGTCTCGTCGTTTTTTTTTTTTTTATCCTCTCTAAAACGCAGGCGCGAGTGTAAACGTATTCACACGCGTCGATTGAGTTACAAACAACTGCACGGGGTAATGTTTCATAATATGAAAACTACTAATCTTATTGCTTCGAAAACACGTTGTTGGATTTTATTATTGTTTTTTGACCAAAAAAACTATGACGATTTTATAATAATATAATTGATCACGTGTTTGATTCGATATTTGATTCCCCGTCGATCATAAGTAAATGACAGTGCCTATAGGTATAAAGGTTTTTTTTTTTTTTTTTGTCAATCTCGTGTTCAATTATTTCTCGAATATTAACTACTTTTTCCGAAAATTCGACAATTTTTACTAGTTTTTAATAAAGATCTCGATTGTTCGTAAAAAATTATGACCGATAACTCATTTTTATATGTGTATATTATTTTTTCGATTTATTTCCACGCGTATTAATGTGTTGTTCCGTTCAATCGCATTAAACGAATGGGAAACGATCCTTTTAAACAACGGTTTAATTTGAGTTATTACAAAATTATTTATCGATGGGGATTTTTCGTTTTTTTTTTTCGTTTACATAAATATTCTTTTAGGAATGTGTCAATAACACGTGACTTGACAACGGATAAACTATAATATAATATAGCGATTTATCAAATAATCACTTTTCAAACAGATAGTCGTGTACATTGAAAACATTCTTAACCTTTTAATAAAGTCCGCGAAAATAGTATTTTTTCTCGATATATTTTATCGTCAAGTCCGTAGTAGTTGTTTATTTTACAATCGACTGACCTCAACTTTTTAAAAGTAAATATTTATCCAGAGATAAAATATGGTTTATATTATATATCGAAAAAAACGGTATAAAGTTTTGGGCGCAAAGGGTTCGATTGGTAATAATTTCTTTATTTCTCAAAGGATTCACATATAATACGAAATCGTTTGAAATATTTATACACAAAGTGTATCAATAATTATTGGTTCGATGGAAAGTCATTAAATCGCAACGGGGATTATATTTTGTAACCGTTATCGACTGCGCAGTTTTATTTTACGATTAATTCGTGCGTTTCAAAGTATGAATTTTTTTCACGCTTTGGAATAAAGTTCAAATAAAATATATTGTCAAAACGTATCTGCATTGAGAGATTGCACGCCAAATTGTTGGACGTATTATCCAACAACAGTTTTACACGTAGATGATCGTAATTCGATTATTATTTTATTTGTTTTTCGCGTACTTCACGTCTAATAATCTACGGTTCGAATTAATTAAATCATTACGATGAAAAACACATTAAAACCGTGGGAAGGTTTATCTGTACGATTGTTGTCAGAATTTGATTGAAAACACATTTTCTTCAGTTATCATTCGCACCAGTAATTCGGACAAAGTGTCGACGGGAAAACGCAATTCGGATAAGCAACAGATTTCATTATTGTTCATGATAGTCGGGGCGGTAAACTTTGTGGATCGATATGTTGATTATGGTGATTGCGACAACACGATTTCGAGTGTCGTCGGACGAGTTATTATGAAGCACAGGACTGTGAGAAAAAACAAATTCCATTTTGATCTCGGCGAGTTTTATAAATGTCACTGAGAGAAATCGCCGGTTATTTATTATTTACAGCAAAGGCATAAAACATGTTTATGCAAAGGTCAATGCCAACATAATAAATGTCAGGTTATTTACCTTTTCGTAAATCTACCGATATGTTTGGAATTCAAAATGTTAAAATAGTTTTTCGCGGAGTAACAAATAATACAGTTCAACATTCACGAGTCAAATAATTTTAGTGCACCTTATTCATTCTAAAATCGATTCGTATTTACCGGGGGGGGGGGGGGGTTAACCAATGCATCGAATGTATCGATTTTTACACGGTTTCGCAGAAATCTATTAATGAAGCGATCAATAAACAAATCGGGGGCTCCTGCACGCGAGCCGGTATTTTATTTGTGGAAAAATCAAATCAAACAAATAAACGTACGCACGCCAATGGTAATTATCGGGGAAAATAATCAGAAGCTGAAATTTGATTCGTACACTGAGCCGGACGCACGAGTGTCAGAGAAACAAAAAAGTTACAACGACTCTTCAACGCAATTAAACGAAAAAAAAAACAAACCCGTCTTTGAAATGTCTACGTTGTACTTATATAACGTTGTTTTTAAATACAAAACGTAGAAGTATGCCAATCATAAAGAAGCGGGTTTATAAATAATAAATAAAACACACGAGTTTTTACTCGTTAAAACGTCAAGATTAAAAACTTATAAGTCACTAATTTTCCTTCACGAGATAAATAATATTTTACTTCAAGTCAATGACCGGTTTTTTTTTCGCTGACCTCTTCAAGGCTGACGTCCCTGGACGGATGCCTAGTTTGATTAGCTCAGCCACGTTAGATTTACGATCAAAGCGTTTAGATGTTTTTTCATTTTTGTTTAGTACGGTAAAAAAAAAAAGGGGGAAATTTTCGAAATTGAAGTTATCACTAAAGTTTTGTAATGGATTATGTATACGTATAGTATAACCCCTCGTTAGACAACGAATTTGTTGCGTTATTCGCGTCAGCAGAAAAATGAATTAAGTTCGCCAGAGGCCATTAATAATAAATTACTATATGTTTCTATTCGACTTCTTTGCGATAAAATTATTATAAATAAATCTTCGACAGAAACTTTCGAGTATATTTTATCATCGATATAATGTTTGAGGATACATTTAGTTATTGCGTAATCATATAGAATAATACTTCTAAAGCGAGTTCGATCATCGATTGAAATAATATCTCGATCGGAGTAGTTTATTTATTTATTTACAGTGAACGACGAATTAGAGTTTAAAACGAATTGATAAACAATCGAAAATAAATATTTTACGCTTCAAAATAACTCTGTGTAGTTTTATATTTATTTTAAACAGGTGGCATTAACATTTAACATACGTTTTGAAACCGTAGGCAACGGAGAGGAGCAACTAGATGACACATTTTCAAGGTACTCGTTTCAATCGCAACAGTTTATTACAGTAAGCCCATTCATTTTTTTTTTTTTTTTTATTACGACCGTTATCATAAAATTGATTGTGTTTATTCAAGAACGATGATGACAGTAAATTAAAACCCGATTGTTATAATATAAACGTCATAACATTTTAAGTTTGAAAATCAAGGATCAACATCTATAGGAGGTGTGCTAATCTATCGTAAAAGGATTGTAAATTTTATGACTTTAGTCAATACTTGTAAAAAAAAAGGAAACCTATACACACTCGTAATATAACAAAAGGGACGATAGATTAAGCAGCAAAATAGTGATCAATAGGTTATTTGTAAACCCCGAAATATCAAAACCGATTAAAATATTTATTTTTTAATTATTATTTTTACACACATTATTTTTCACGGACTTAAAATAATGACCGACTATCATATTCGAGTCGACGCTGATCGATTATAATTATTATCCATTATATCGAGTGTTTTCGTTAAGTATATTATTATAGTTTATTCTCGCTGTATACGTTTCGACAACGAGTGCTGCGAGTTCTGACGCGGTGAAAATAAAACGAAGTCATATACAACTGTGCGTTTGTACGGTAATATGCACGACACGTGGACGGTAATAAATTAGAAATGCGTTAGTTTCTAATTTCCTATAGAGTGATAAAATACACATTTCGGACGTTACGTTTCTGTATATTTTCGTGCTTGATATTTTTCAGGTTTTATTGAAATTTATTCCTCTACCGCGTGTATATTTTTCCCGTTTATTTTTGCTGTCGAAAAATATCGGTATAGTTACTCGTCGTCATTTTACCCACTGCGTTATCTCTTTAAAAAACGAACCATCATTTAAATCAAACGATCTCTGAAACGAGAATAAATTCCAAAACGACCAAGATCAATACGTTTTCTTCGATTAATGTCAAAACACAAACTATGAAAATATCGAGATACTAAGGACAACACGAAATACGTAAATATAAAATTTGGACGATCACGTCAATTTTATGTCCCTGTCAACGGTCGCGTTAATCAATTGATTATTCAATAACGATAATTATAGAAACGACGACGTTGAATTTGAAAAAAGAAAAAACCATTTACAATTGATATTAAATAATTTAAATTATTCTGTTGGCGTTTGTTTTGCTGTTGTTGAAACACCGCGCATTAAAATCGAACGTTCAAATTTAAAACTATTTTGAAAAATTGAAATAACAATATCAAGTGAAATTTAATTTACGTTACTTACCAGTTGTATAATACATTTAAAGATATGGAATATTCGTTTATAATTTTTTAACGATTATTGGCAAATCAACAATATTATCATGTATATTTGGATTTAAAAAATCTATTACACAAGGCCCCCGCAGAGGAGGGGGTCGAGAGAGTTCTTGCCCCCCCCGTATTTTATTTTATATTTGTGGTGATATAATTTCTTTTAAACGACAAATAATCTTCGGTTTTTTTTTTTTTTTTGAACGCGAGTTTATAGATAAACGGTTATTATTTCTACCAGGATTTAAGATACTATAATTTTGACAAGACTCTCGTTATATAAATAACAAGAAATAAACAATCCGTTTTCAATACAATTATATTGTGTTATTAATTTTCGATCTGTAGTTTATCATTTTTAGTTTTTATACCGAAGGCGTTTAAGAAGAAGAAGAAAAAAACAATTGTTGGCCCCTCTCGCTGAGATATATCTCTGGTGAGCGACTTTGGTACAACACGACCAAAGCAATTATTATAATGATACCTCTGTTATTAAAAAGTAAAAAAAAAACAAAACCGTTTTCGACACAACATAAATGTATGATTCCTCGACGTGTATTCTTCGTTTTCTCTTTGAGCACAATATAAAAAAAGTTATTAAAAACTATAATTTTTTAATTTTTTTCCCGTTTGTTGTTTGTTTCATTACTACTTTCTTTAAAAGTAAATATTTATCATTATTATAATATATTATAACGGTAAAATTTAATTATTTACAATATTTTTAGCTCCGTAAATGCGGACGAATAGAAATCATTTTAAAATCCAACAGAGTCCGCAAGACTTTATGGAGTTCGAGTCGTTCATTTTTTAACAAGCCGAAATATTAATCTCCAATCGCGGGTACTTTAATCGCCGAAACGCATAACTACGTTGGATTTTAAACAAACGGTTCTCATTTATTCGCTCATTCGCGCGAGAAGAGTCAATAGAAAATTCGCATTTTTCTTACTCGAACAAAAATGTAACGCGACGAGAAATGTAAATTAACTCGTTATTGACAACAAACACCGAGCGGGAAAAAGTATAAATCTACAAAAAGAGAATAAACCACGTGAGCGAAATTATCTACCAGTTTAGAAATACTTGTGCCGCTACCACAACCGTGTCGAACAATAAACAGCGCCGCCGGTCTAATTATGAAATTTCTCATAATGAGTTTGTTTATTTATAGTCGGACTCTGGTATTCTCGGGAGATGGTTTTTACGGCAAACACTAGGACGTTTTCCTCCAAAAAATACGAGTATTAAAGAACACGACATAGTGCCGATCTAATCTAGATTTTGAAAACTGCAGTGCGCTATTGTTGTGTCTTTTGAAAGTTTACCAAGTTTCTGTTAAACCCTGCACAGGTCGAGAATTACACTTTCGTATGAGCTTTTTCAGCACGACTTTCCGACCCCGAGTTCAAAAGATAGGACGAATTGACGACAGAGTAAACTCGGCCAGTGATTTTTCATCGAAAAAGAAAAAAATAAATAAAATAATCGCTTCAATGCGCTCACAAACGGAAAAAAAGGGCTTTTTTATTACTGTTATTTATTATTACTATTATTTGACGGTAAAACGGGAAAATAGTCGTAAAATCGAAAATTTGGTACCAGGAGTTCAGGAGGTGTTGTCGTTTTTTCGCGACGATTTCCAAATTTTTCCATTTTTAACCCACTTAGGGTTGGATTTTCGAGACGTACTATAGCTCAAAACCTTCCCCGAGACTTGGCGAATCCATTGGTGAAAACTAAACTTAAATCCACCGAGTACTTATCGAGATATCCGCTCACAAACGGAAAAAAAGGGCTTTTTTATTACTATTATTTATTATTACTATTATTTTGACTGCAAAACGGAAAAAAATCGAAAAATCGAAAATTTGGTACCAGGAGTTCAGGAGGTGACGTGGTTTTTTTCGCGACGATTTACATTTTTCCATTTTTAACCCACTTAGGGTTGGATTTTCGAGACGTACTATAGCTCAAAACCTTCCCCGAGACTTGGCGAATCCATTGGTGAAAACTAAACTTAAATCCACCGAGTACTTATCGAGATATCCGCTCACAAACGGAAAAAAAGGGCTTTTTTATTACTATTATTTATTATTACTATTATTTTGACTGCAAAACGGAAAAAAATCGAAAAATCGAAAATTTGGTACCAGGAGTTCAGGAGGTGACGTGGTTTTTTTCGCGACGATTTACATTTTTCCATTTTTAACCCACTTAGGGTTGGATTTTCGAGACGTACTATAGCTCAAAACCTTCCCCGAGACTTGGCGAATCCATTGGTGAAAACTAAACTTAAATCCACCGAGTACTTATCGAGATATCCGCTCACAAACGGAAAAAAAGGGCTTTTTTATTACTATTATTTATTATTACTATTATTTTGACTGCAAAACGGAAAAAAATCGAAAAATCGAAAATTTGGTACCAGGAGTTCAGGAGGTGACGTGGTTTTTTTCGCGACGATTTACATTTTTCCATTTTTAACCCACTTAGGGTTGGATTTTCGAGACGTACTATAGCTCAAAACCTTCCCCGAGACTTGGCGAATCCATTGGTGAAAACTAAACTTAAATCCACCGAGTACTTATCGAGATATCCGCTCACAAACGGAAAAAAAGGGCTTTTTTATTACTATTATTTATTATTACTATTATTTTGACTGCAAAACGGAAAAAAATCGAAAAATCGAAAATTTGGTACCAGGAGTTCAGGAGGTGACGTGGTTTTTTTCGCGACGATTTACATTTTTCCATTTTTAACCCACTTAGGGTTGGATTTTCGAGACGTACTATAGCTCAAAACCTTCCCCGAGACTTGGCGAATCCATTGGTGAAAACTAAACTTAAATCCACCGAGTACTTATCGAGATATCCGCTCACAAACGGAAAAAAAGGGCTTTTTTATTACTATTATTTATTATTACTATTATTTTGACTGCAAAACGGAAAAAAATCGAAAAATCGAAAATTTGGTACCAGGAGTTCAGGAGGTGACGTGGTTTTTTTCGCGACGATTTACATTTTTCCATTTTTAACCCACTTAGGGTTGGATTTTCGAGACGTACTATAGCTCAAAACCTTCCCCGAGACTTGGCGAATCCATTGGTGAAAACTAAACTTAAATCCACCGAGTACTTATCGAGATATCCGCTCACAAACGGAAAAAAAGGGCTTTTTTATTACTATTATTTATTATTACTATTATTTTGACTGCAAAACGGAAAAAAATCGAAAAATCGAAAATTTGGTACCAGGAGTTCAGGAGGTGACGTGGTTTTTTTCGCGACGATTTACATTTTTCCATTTTTAACCCACTTAGGGTTGGATTTTCGAGACGTACTATAGCTCAAAACCTTCCCCGAGACTTGGCGAATCCATTGGTGAAAACTAAACTTAAATCCACCGAGTACTTATCGAGATATCCGCTCACAAACGGAAAAAAAGGGCTTTTTTATTACTATTATTTATTATTACTATTATTTTGACTGCAAAACGGAAAAAAATCGAAAAATCGAAAATTTGGTACCAGGAGTTCAGGAGGTGACGTGGTTTTTTTCGCGACGATTTACATTTTTCCATTTTTAACCCACTTAGGGTTGGATTTTCGAGACGTACTATAGCTCAAAACCTTCCCCGAGACTTGGCGAATCCATTGGTGAAAACTAAACTTAAATCCACCGAGTACTTATCGAGATATCCGCTCACAAACGGAAAAAAAGGGCTTTTTTATTACTATTATTTATTATTACTATTATTTTGACTGCAAAACGGAAAAAAATCGAAAAATCGAAAATTTGGTACCAGGAGTTCAGGAGGTGACGTGGTTTTTTTCGCGACGATTTACATTTTTCCATTTTTAACCCACTTAGGGTTGGATTTTCGAGACGTACTATAGCTCAAAACCTTCCCCGAGACTTGGCGAATCCATTGGTGAAAACTAAACTTAAATCCACCGAGTACTTATCGAGATATCCGCTCACAAACGGAAAAAAAGGGCTTTTTTATTACTATTATTTATTATTACTATTATTTTGACTGCAAAACGGAAAAAAATCGAAAAATCGAAAATTTGGTACCAGGAGTTCAGGAGGTGACGTGGTTTTTTTCGCGACGATTTACATTTTTCCATTTTTAACCCACTTAGGGTTGGATTTTCGAGACGTACTATAGCTCAAAACCTTCCCCGAGACTTGGCGAATCCATTGGTGAAAACTAAACTTAAATCCACCGAGTACTTATCGAGATATCCGCTCACAAACGGAAAAAAAGGGCTTTTTTATTACTATTATTTATTATTACTATTATTTTGACTGCAAAACGGAAAAAAATCGAAAAATCGAAAATTTGGTACCAGGAGTTCAGGAGGTGACGTGGTTTTTTTCGCGACGATTTACATTTTTCCATTTTTAACCCACTTAGGGTTGGATTTTCGAGACGTACTATAGCTCAAAACCTTCCCCGAGACTTGGCGAATCCATTGGTGAAAACTAAACTTAAATCCACCGAGTACTTATCGAGATATCCGCTCACAAACGGAAAAAAAGGGCTTTTTTATTACTATTATTTATTATTACTATTATTTTGACTGCAAAACGGAAAAAAATCGAAAAATCGAAAATTTGGTACCAGGAGTTCAGGAGGTGACGTGGTTTTTTTCGCGACGATTTACATTTTTCCATTTTTAACCCACTTAGGGTTGGATTTTCGAGACGTACTATAGCTCAAAACCTTCCCCGAGACTTGGCGAATCCATTGGTGAAAACTAAACTTAAATCCACCGAGTACTTATCGAGATATCCGCTCACAAACGGAAAAAAAGGGCTTTTTTATTACTATTATTTATTATTACTATTATTTTGACTGCAAAACGGAAAAAAATCGAAAAATCGAAAATTTGGTACCAGGAGTTCAGGAGGTGACGTGGTTTTTTTCGCGACGATTTACATTTTTCCATTTTTAACCCACTTAGGGTTGGATTTTCGAGACGTACTATAGCTCAAAACCTTCCCCGAGACTTGGCGAATCCATTGGTGAAAACTAAACTTAAATCCACCGAGTACTTATCGAGATATCCGCTCACAAACGGAAAAAAAGGGCTTTTTTATTACTATTATTTATTATTACTATTATTTTGACTGCAAAACGGAAAAAAATCGAAAAATCGAAAATTTGGTACCAGGAGTTCAGGAGGTGACGTGGTTTTTTTCGCGACGATTTACATTTTTCCATTTTTAACCCACTTAGGGTTGGATTTTCGAGACGTACTATAGCTCAAAACCTTCCCCGAGACTTGGCGAATCCATTGGTGAAAACTAAACTTAAATCCACCGAGTACTTATCGAGATATCCGCTCACAAACGGAAAAAAAGGGCTTTTTTATTACTATTATTTATTATTACTATTATTTTGACTGCAAAACGGAAAAAAATCGAAAAATCGAAAATTTGGTACCAGGAGTTCAGGAGGTGACGTGGTTTTTTTCGCGACGATTTACATTTTTCCATTTTTAACCCAAAGAATGCAAAGAAACGCACGAAACGAATTGATTATAATCGTCGACATAATATTATTATTATTATGCATTCATTTTTATTCAGTCAACTCTCAGATATGATTAGGATTTTTTTTTTTTTTC